>JAPFFP010000012.1:13816489-13830798 GCA_026153255.1 Solanum medicagineum | reverse complement strand
AGAGGAAACTCTGCCGAAATTTCGGTAGATTTCTTGTCTGCAATAGTTGGGTTTTCAGGTTAGTGTTTGTCTGAGTGTTTAATCGGCACTAGTCACGGCCCCTGGGTCGGGTCGTGACATTTTATTTTTATGTCAGACATCTTTCTTTTTCTCTTTTTTGTTGGTTGTTATGATTCATCCATGTATCAGTACATTTGCAATTGTGTACGATGTAGCCGTGAAGGGAACAATAGAAGCACATGTACATTCCTTCCGAAGCATAAATCCTAAAAGGTCTAATACAAATTTAAATATGTAAAAGATAAATGAGATAACATCTTATACATATATTTCTTATTGTATCAGGAACATGCTGTGTCATCATCATAATATCTATGATATGTTATGTATCAGTAGTCGTGCGATGGAATAAAAATATTACCTCTATGATATGTTATGTATCAGTAACCATGTGATGGAATAAATATGGACGTATCAGTACCTCTAACCAAACTTATACAATCGGCTTCTGAAGTTGTCATATATTCATACTTGAAAATTACAGATTAATAATAGGTGATATCTTAATAGTTGCAACATGAGTGATGTTATATGTATCAGTAGTTAGTGTGAAGATATTGAAAACTACAGCTTTCAACGCACGTATTGATACCTAATTATGTTAATTGTTGAGCCGGACAAATATAGTTCTGATACTATAATTGTTGAATTTATATCATGGACAAATACAATTTGTAATTCTGAGATATATTCATGTATCATTAAATGTGTGATAGAAAAAATATAGGTATCAGGACATGTCTGTGTGAGCATCCAGTATACTTCAATGCGGTGCTGATACCATAATTCTTAAATTTGTATGACGAATAATGCAGTTTGAAAAATTCTAATTAAATTAGCTGTAACCTTTGTGATTTTACGTATCAGTATTTAGTGTAAAGATTGAACAGAAAAATATGGATTAATGCATGTATTTTCATGAAATAAAAAGATGTATCACACATTCACTTGTCTTAAAAATATGTACTGATATTTCTATTCCTTAATATCGTATTGGACAACGTATTTCCACGAAGTAAAAAGATGTATCACACATGCATTTGTCATAAATATGTACTCATACTTTCATTCTTTAAAAGAGAATCAAATAATATATTTCAAACAAAAGCATAAATATCAAAACTGATAAGAGTAAAACATTAAGCAAATGTTAAAGTATTTACAAAAAATATACACATCTATAATATCATGTCCAACAAACGCAATGCAGAATATACCAATTTCTAAAGTAGAATACTATTCTACGTTAACCAATTTCAGGAGGGATGTGATAACCCCTGAGCCTTGGAGGATCATCATTTTAGCTTTTGTAGCATTCTTTAACCTTTTCACGCTCGTATTTTCACAATAATGTTGTGTATCTCCTGCGAAAATAATCGGCATCGATATTGTCATTACATATTATAATAACTATTTTTATAGAAATAAATTCACTAATATGCAAATACATCATGATACAAAAAAAATTGTTAATTCCATTAAAGTCTTGTAGTGTCAGTATCAAAAAGAAATAACAAAGTTTTTAATACATATCATATTGCAAATAAACATAACACATTGATAAAATTAGTGATACACTTGTTCTATATTTTTATGAAAAGTATAGAATAATATAAAGTGGATATGTGCATATTAAATGCAACGAATGATACAAATTTAAATATCTGTATAACAATGATATAAAATGCACAACCTCCTTTACAGAAACAAAGTATTACATTATCCATGTACATATATTTCTGATATTGTATCAGGATGATAATGTGTGATGATCATAACAACACTAATACAAGATTATATTTCATATATCATTGATACAAAAACATATAGATGCACTAATACAATAAAGTTTCATTAAGGCACTGTATCCTACAAATATTTATAACTCATTATACATACAATATCACGTTATTAATACCAAAAAAATATTGATATCAAACTGTTTTTATAAAAATAAAAGCAATGATACATAAATAGTCCATGATACAAAAAAATTTTGTTACTGCTTCCATTGTAGACTTGCAATATTTTTTCTAAAAAACAAGAACATAGTTATTGATACAGATCATATTGCAAATACTAATTGCGACAAAAAAATTCAAACAAAAACAAGAGACAATAAAGTACGCTCTATATTTTAAATAATGTACAAATAAATATGAAACATTGATATAAAAAATAAACTGATTATGTGCATATTAAAACCAAAAGAATGATAAAAAATTAAATATGCAAAAACCGTGATGTAAAGTGCAAAGGATAATGCTGATACGGTATCCACTGTACATGTATTTCTTATTCTGTATCAGGTTTATACTGAATGATGGTCAGAAGAACAATAATACAAAATTAAAGCTCATATAACAACTATACAAACCCTAAACATGGACTGATACAAAAACATTATAGTGTAACAGTATCGTACAACTCATTATACCAATTATATCAACTAATTGATAAAAAAAATTATTAAAATTATGATACAACAATCATATCAACTGCTTCATGATAAAATAACCTACATGATATACTTTATGATACAAAAATAGGTTACTGCCACTTCATTAAGGTCTTGCAATATCAGCACATGATTATTGATACAAATCATAGTGCACAACTAATAATGACAATAAAATAGTGCATAATTCAAAAAAAAGTTGCTACTCCATCCATTAAAGTCTTACATGAACAGTTGCAAAAAGCAACAACATAATTATTGATACAAATCACGGTGCAAGCACTAATTATGACAAAAATTTACAAACTCAAACAATACAAAGTTTGAACCTTTGGCAATGATGGTCTGACAGGTAACAGTGCTAATCTTTTTCTTTTCTTTGAAGGACCTTCATCACTACGAGTTTTGGATGTAGACCCAACAACCTTCGTCGATTTGTTCGACTTGGACGCTTCAACCATAAAACCCTTCTTCTTCCTGACCATTGGGCGATTATTATTCTTAGTTCCATTATCATTGGAAGCATCCTTAACTGAAACATCCACTGGTTCGTCTGGAACATCAGTTTGATGCAATTCTTCGCTTGCTTGAACACTTTCATGGTGGCTAATATTGTCGGCATTTGGTAATGCATTCTCAAGTTCCAGGGTAGGTGAATGACTAGACGCCATTTTTATGGTGAATAAGTTTCGTAGATAGAAAAATTGAAATAAAAATTAGGGCAAGAATGGTGAAGGAGAAAAGGGAAAAAGAGGAAAACTTTTTAGATACTCCTTATTTGAGGAAGTGGATTTCAAATTCAATTTAAACAACAAACTTTTCATATACTCCTTATTTGGGGAAATGGATTTCAAATTAAATTTAAACAACACTAATAACTTTTAAAGGAAGAAAGTGATTGAAGTGACACCTACAAACTACTTTGTAGGTGTCAGATAGACATCATTAACCTGAAAATTTTAATGTTTGTATCAATAAACAAGAGGGAAAAAGGGAGAAAGGGAGAAAATAGGATTTCTGTGATTCTTTTTGAGGAATGAGACTACAAGTAATTATAGAAATAAAAGTAGTGTATTTGTGTAAATTTTCCTTAAAAAAGGTAAAATGCTTAAAAACACTTTTAATGTTACCCCCACACTTTCAAATCTAAAAAAGGACTTAAAAGTCAGAAGCCACTAAAAATAAGCCAATTCTAAATTTATATTTCATATTTAGTTGGAGTAATTAGTAAAAAACTAGTGCCAATGTTTTTACCAAAATTTTAATAATATTTCAAATAAAAGATAAATTTGATTGTCTAGGTTTGTAATTCATTGATTTGGAAGCTAAATGACCTCTAAAAAGGCATATGTATTTTGTATACTCATGAATAATCATACTAGAAGGTCCAAGCCCATGCTAAGCACGGGCCCAATTGGGATTTGTTTGTCTTGGCACCCTGTTATTTCTCTGGTTATGTAGGTTATTGCCACCGGTCTGCTGTGTATACTGTAATGCCTGGAAAATAGTAAAGAAATTATTGTGGTGGCATACTTATGTCATGTATATTGTACCATGTTAGTATTGTATGTCTTGGCATACTTTTGACTTCGTAGAAATGTGTTTGATGTACCTATCATAGTTGGATGTACTATTAATAGAGTTTCTCTGCAATTTTCATATTATATATATTTGACTCCTAATACAGAATCAGTAGAGGTACATTTTAATGTCTACAAATTTGCTGGACTGTCCCAAAAGATGTACATACCGTATTCTAGCACAATATCTTTACAATTTCCTAGGATTGGTGATATCCATTATACTTGGCTCCTAATATGCCATCTGTAGCGCTGCAGCTGAGTTGCGAGGACTTTGAGTTCAGCTTCTCAAAATGGTGTTCTCCCAGTTTGCCTTGTTCTCACATTACCCTGCGTAAAAGCGAAGAATATGCTGTGTCAGGCAGCATGCACAACTAACACATGGGCTTTATTGTGAATTGCCTTTTACATTAGCATAGAATTTAGTTCGGATCTATTTGTAGAGCTTTGCACATTGTAGGGTTGCTGTTCATTTGTTGCTCATCGTGTATGCAGCTGTTGTTGGCTTCTTCTTCACTTCTTCAGGTGGATGTGTACAGTGGTGGCAATGTAAAATCCAAAAGCCATACCGCTCCAAAAGACAGTACATCCTTTTCCCGTAAGCTCTCAAAAAAACCCAAAATAAGCTCTGCAGTTCATGCGAGAAGGAGACGTGCGCAGTGTTAGGGACATAGTAACAACAGTGTTTCTGGGAGAGGCAGTTTCAGGATGAGGGTGGGACAATACAGACGTGCAGGAGGAAAAATGGGCGAGCACTCTTTCGTAGTAGCTGCCACAAGCGTGAAAGATAAGTGGGACACTAACCATTTACATTTGGTTGGGTGGCGTAGGATTTTTACTGGACTGACCTGACTTTGAACTTTCTCCTTCAGT
Organism: Solanum medicagineum; assembly: GCA_026153255.1. Lineage (NCBI taxonomy): Eukaryota > Viridiplantae > Streptophyta > Magnoliopsida > Solanales > Solanaceae > Solanum > Solanum medicagineum. The sequence goes on along the minus strand of JAPFFP010000012.1, from coordinate 13,825,827 downwards.
TGTTGCGCTTTCTACGTCCAGTATGTACTACTTCATTGACTTGGCCCTTTTGTTGCATCTCTCGTCGACTTTTGGAGGAGAGTTTGACTCCATATCCTTGTAGCAAAGAATTGCAAGGCTTGATTGCGCCATGTTAGAGCTCCTCCAAGCTATTTTTGTCAGTTGGATGTGAAAGACTTTGTCCTCCAGCATATCTTGGGCATGTTTAACGGGCAGTAACTACCGTTGAAAGAAGTGGAGGACAGTCGGTATTCTGAAAATAGCTTTTGGAGGTGGAGATGTGGTAAGTTTGAGTGGTATTTTATATATTAGAAAAGGGTGTAACAGAAGCAATAGTAAATTAAGCAGGCGACGAAGGTAACCTTAACGCAAGTTGTTTGGAAGATGTCGTCAGCCATCACCGAAAGCAATTTCTCTGCCAGATCGCCTGAGTTGAGGGCAGTTGTCATACCAGTACTGTCAACTAGATCAATTTGGAAGGTGCATCTGCCAATATGCATAGTTAGTTTGCCATTTGTTAGGTACAGTTGAGTCAGTGTGTGGGCGTGGAATGTACAGAAAGGTTGTGTGAGAGAGTACCGAGATACTAATGTGGTCTTCTTTTGACATTTAGGGCAGTCGAACTCCCTGATATCTTTGGTGCACTTCTTTTGCCTACAACCCGAACATTCCAAGGCACAAAACTGTTGGAGGTCATTGGATAGTGACATTCCTGCCTCTACATGGAATATGCCCACCTGTGAAGCAGTTCAAACTTGTTGATGGTAGTGCAGTTATTTAGTTGTAGGAGATTATGGAGGTATGTGTTCAACTTAGGATGCTGTACTAGAAAGTTCTGCTATTGAGATAAGTAAATGCTCTATTGAAGATGGAAAGGACACAATTGAAAAGAAGAAGACTTGTGAAGAAAATGTTACACACTCAAAATGCTCTTAAGTATTTTGTGAGAGAATGCTCTCAAACTTGCTTGATTACAAGTAAGGGGAGAACACCCCTATATATACTACTCCACCTCCATAATGAATGGTAGAGATTGATTTGATCTAAGGGTGGAGATTAGCTCTCTAGAATACTCCACATATCTCTTAGGAATCTCCACACCCTTCCATATCCTTCCATACTCTTCTATATCCTTCCATACCATTCTATACTCTTCTACAATATTCTACAAAGACATTTATAAACTATATATTTTATAAGATACTTCTAGATAATTAGAGAAAGTAGGAGATGATAATTTTAACATGCTCTTCCGAAGATAGCGCAGTAGTGGGAGGCATTCTGTCAAGCCTCCCTATATGTCGACACAGAAGCAGATGTGGGTTTGCTTTAGCCTACCAAGAGAGGAACAAATAGTCACAGTTTTTGCTACACAGTATGGTAATAGTAAAGGGCAACATGGCGGTGATTGTACCAGGCGAGGAGTTTTGCTGCTTGTGGGTAAGGCGAGTCAATACATATTGTTGAGTTAAATCTTGTCTGCAATATTAACCCTGTGCAAGGTCAAAACAGGTCATAGCCTAAGATATTGTTGCGACAATTGTGGGGAGAAAGTTACGAATTGATGGATACCTTGGTACGTTGATATACCTATGTTCCTGCCCAGAATTATGGGCACGACTTTTGGATCCTTCATTCTGTTCTCTAATTCCATGCCTTCAATCTCATCAAAGTCATCCCATAGTGTGAGGAGAAGCTGATGTTGCCTGAAATCAGTTTGCAAGTAGGTTAGGTAATCGCTAGTAAGATGAATGAGCTGGGACGGTTTAGTTGATGTACTCACTGATCATCGATTACGGTAACTTCAAGGCACCTAGTCTGATTATGGCCGGCATATTTAGATGATGCACAGTACACCACAATGCCTATGAAATCTGCACTTGTGAGGTAACTGTATGTTATTATGAAATGCCGTTACATGTGAGTGAAGTGTTTACCTATTTTGACGTTAGGGAAGGGATGATACCATATATCTGTTCAAAAGGCGTGGTGTCAAGTTTCGTTGGGAGGGGTAGCGGTATGTCAAGCTCAACAGTCGGCTTCACATGCTCAACAATAGTTTCTCGGTCAATTACCCAATGAAACTTATATATGGTTCTTCCATATGTGCTAGCTGGAACTTTGGCGCGTGCAGTGGAGATGAGATATGTGCTGAACAACTTTAGTTTTCCTGCATAGTGGTTGATATCCTCACCGTACACAACTGTCCATATTTGTTGGTCCTGCAAAGACGGTGGCATTTAATAGCTGTAAATAAGTAGTATATATTGAATGATAATGCAGAAGCAGAGATGTTAGCATGGAAGGTCCGTGTACCTCTTCATCTTCCAAAAGTAGATTTTGCAATCGTACTTTCTTGTCCTGGCTTTGGCGGGTTCGGCTAATATCAACAATTTGGACTTTGCAAGTCCAATCAGGAGTATCAGGTGCAATTTGATCTATGCTTAATCGTAGGTCTATTACGCCTAAGCAAGAGCAAAAAAAAATTGTATCTCAGTATACCAAGAAACAGTCAGAGGGCTGTAAGGTTGGGTTTTGCTGTATGTACTTCAAAGTGTTTGTGTAGTACTAATGGGTGGGTGGCATGGTGACTACTATCGGTATTCAATTTCGAGGGCTTAATCGATAAAAATAGAGTGTACGTACTAGTAAGCATGTGCTATAGCACACAGTTAAACATAATATTTTAGCAATTATTGCATCTACACCTTTACTTCTACGAAAAGGAATTTAAATGTGTAAGGTGTTCTTAAACTTGATGTGTTTATTCATACTTAACTGTAGTGGTTTTTTTTGGGCTATATGGTTTGGTTGGAAGATTAGCGGTACCATATAGAGCTTATACAGTTAAGCTAAGTACATGCAACCTCAGTAATGACCACCAAAGTGGTGGTTGAGGTATTTGTAGTTGTAATGGTTGGATGCAAAGTGTTTAGTAGGTCCTTAGATGATACAGTACGGTAATGAGCTTCATAGTTTTCACATGTACATTTAGCATCAGGTATTTTCCAATTTAGTAATGTTAAGGCTATATTTTAGTCAAGTCTTTGCTTTCTGGCTAAGTTAAGCTGAGGCCTCAGGCAACCACATAACTAACATGTGCTTTCTGTTTTGCAGAAAACTGTAGTAGCAGCAGTGCCAGTAATAACTGAAGTAGGATAAACGGAAAAGTGCAAAATTGACTATATTGGAGGTCTACTAAAGTAGTTATCTACATAAATAACCAGAAGAATAGCATATATGATACCTTAGTTGAGGGAGGTGGAGGCAGTCCAATCTTCAGTAAGTGCAGAAGAAGTGCTTCTGATAGCTTCAAATGACCCCTGTGCAATTTATAAAAGCGCTAGTTGTTGTACTTGGAGGTGTACTTGTGAACATGTGATCTCCACCTATCTAACTGCCAATGGGAGGGTACCAGCAACAATGATACCTCTGCAACCACAATATATCACTCTCATTTGTGGACCAGACGGTGGGCCTGTGGTAGGCAAATGGTAGAGTGTTACATGGGTTAAGCAACACACGTATATTGGATATTTTTTTTCCCTTATTTGAAATATGAATTAGTTATAATTTCGTTTGGCGTAAATTAGTAGAATTTATTGTTTGCTGTATTATAGCTTGTAATGCAAACATGTTTTATATATAGACAATTGAGTAGCATGGATAGGGAACATGAAGGCAACGATTAAAGTGGTTAGATGGTACCTTAGGCGGTGCAGGGATATGAACTTAGTGAATTACGGGGACTGTGCTACGAATATCGCACATAAGAGAACAAGTAGAGGTCTATCTTGTACTGAATGCTTTCTTAATAATTTCTTCGTATACTATATTGTATGTTGAATGATCATTCATATCATCAATCGTCGGCGGCCGTATTAGTATTTTGATGTTATTTGAATTTTTGGCTCTAGATACAGCCACGTAAAGTTGGCCGTGCGAGAACACTGGTTCTCGCAAGTAAATGCCTAGTAAATCTTAGGTTTTCCCTTGGGCTTTGTTTATTGTCATTGCAAAACATAGTCGAATTGGAAATTATGTTCACTTGAAGGCAATTGGTATTTTCTCATCAGAAGAGGCTAATAAAGGTACTCTAGGAATGAAGATGTGTATGTTTTGGAAGTCACCTCTAGCAATAGTAGCACTAATAACATGTCGTTTAAAGTTGTGGCATACTAACCTAGTCCTTCTGAATGATTTAAGTTTCGTAATAGTATAACGAGGCAGTTATTCTTCAATGTTAATTTGTAAGGCGACAAATTCACCGAATTTAAAGTGTGTAAAAAATCTTCAAACTGACACTGGTGACCTGGTTCGACCATTTCATCAATAGCAGTATAAGTAGTACCGTCGTTGGGAAGTTGGTCTCTAAGCATATCATTAATTTCATTGACAAAGTCATTTTTAGTTGTTAAAATGACGCGAGAAGTTACTGAAGAGGGATTTGTGAAAAATGCCTTTATATTGGGGTAAGTTTCCTTGAATAAGTGATTAACGGATTGTAGTTCTTCAGTATAAGGAATGATTAACTTCTGAGGCAGGGCAATTTTGTGGTCTTCATTATTACTTTCTTCTCCGTTCCCTATGCCCATTAAATATTCACAGTAAGAAGGATCTTTTTTCGCTTTCATATTTTCTGATAAGGGTAACTTTTCAAGTTGATTCCATATATCAAAATACAGGAGGCTTTCGCCTACAAAGTCTTCTCTTTTTCCATTATAGATCATGAGAAGTGTTTGTCTGGAGTCTCCACCGAACACTACAACTTTTCCTCCGAACAAATGGGCTGTACCTGTTAGGTCCTTTAATATCATATCCAAAGCTTGTATCATTTTTCTCTTTGCCATCGAGACTTCATCCCAAACAATTAATTTGGAATCGCAAATTAGAGTGGCTAAGGAGCTTTGTTTACTAATCTTACATGTAAAGTTATTATCAATACCTATTGGAATTTTGAAACGTGAATGTGTAGTTTTACCTCCAGGGAGAATTGAAGCTGCTATTGTAGAGCTGGCAGTTGCCAAAGCTATAAATCCTTTGGATCTTATATCTGCCTACAAAGCCCGATACAAAAAGGTTTTCCCCATTCCTCCTGGGCCATTAATAAAGAAAGCACAAGATTGGTTTGAGTAAACCGTAGCAAGTATTCGGTTAAAGGCCCTCCGTTGCTGTACATTTAGCTTAGTTTGCAATAGCAAATCATCTTCAGTTAAGGGTATATTTCTTTCAAAATGTACCCCTTTCGCTTCTTTGTCTATGTTAGAAAGCCTCACATTTTCAGGAGTGAAGTTGTATTCTTTTATGTTGTGGCCCATTGACTGTAATACTTCGTTGATGTGATTTATAACTGACTGTTGAATACCTTGGGCAGTCCACGTGGTATTTCGGCTGAAATCGTCCAACATTGAACTTTCAAATGTTTCCCATAGTTCTTTTGGGTTCACTGGATTGCAGTAAACTAATATTGTTGCAAATAAATGGTGTAAACTGTAAGGCATTTGATATATGTTACCGCTTCGTACATACATTCAAGTAAACTTTTATCAGAGTGTAATACACATCTTTTCTCCGCAGCTTCTCTAAATGTTGCGTAGTATATACCGTCAACCATACGGAGTTCTTCATAAGATTTAGGGCCTTTTTACATTGGTCAACAGTAATCGAAGATAGTATCTTTCCCCTTTCGTTGGATGACATGTGATAATTCTCCCAATGGCATTACTATGCCTGCGGTGACGGGTCCATATTTTGTCAGCTGCTAACCAGACAAAATACCATGGAAAATATTTATAGAGTAAATTGAGTTCTATGGCACTTTTATTGGCTTTGTTCATTTTCAAAAAATTCGGTTAGCATTGTGCGCCTTATTATTGGATTATTTAGAATTTGTTCAACAATTTGATTACTTTTGAAGGATACATATCGCTGACCTTTTAAATGTAGTTGAAGTTGGTATACAGCAGGAGTCATTTCACTTATTGGAAACGCATATAGGTGCCATGCAGCCTCTGGTGGTGACACCTATCTTGCCGATTGGTATTCTTTTATCTCATCTATTTCAGCAGTTGAGTCAGTACTATGTACCAGAAAAACTATTTTGTCATGTCCTTTGCAAATATATTTGTAGATGTACTTCACCACCTTAATGTCCGAACATATTTCAACATTAATATGGCAGTTGAATTTGCTGATTAAATAGGGATTACATGGAACAAGTCAAGAGTTATCAACATTGCATCCTCTGACTTGAGCTGGTTCTTTCAATTTTCGCCTTCTATAGATTGGGTACGAATTTTTTTCCCTTTGTTGCGTGTTCTGAAAGTTCTTTTTGGATATTTAAATTTACATTTGCCGGTTTTCATGCAATGACATGTCGGATTTATATAGCCACAGGGGCCATGAATCATATGTTTAGTTATAAGTGCGTATAGATCTTGATTTGTACAATTAGGTAGTTCAGCACAGACAATCTTATCATAAGCCTATGGTGTTAACAATTTATATTGGCCAATCAGTATAATCAGGAAATGTGCATGAGGTAGTCCTCTCTTTTGGAATTCGATAGTGTACATCAAGGCCTCTACTTTTCCAAATATATTCTTTTTGAGAATATCATTTTTGAGTTCTTCAACTTTAGCCTTGAAGATTCGGCTTACTAAATTAGGCTTGTTGTGAATCTCATCAGTTCGCAGCAAATGCTCTTGTATTTTGGGCTATGAAGGATTGCAAGTCATTGTTAGAAATATGTCTGGTTTCCCAAAATGTTGTAGTAATGCAATTGTAACACCCCAATTTTTTTAAGCTGAGACTGAGCCATCCATCATATGATATAGAATTTTAGTTAGTGATTCTTAATTGAGGATAAGTATTAAAGTCAATTTCTTAATGTGGAAATAAAATTGGAGATGATCTAAGGTCACATGAACCCTCTAGTATGAAGAGTTATCGATCCATAATATTGCATTCTTATTCACATGAATCGCGCGTTGAGTTAGAGCAAGATATGATGTATTTCTGGACTATGTTCCCTCATTCTGCAGATTTTATTCTTGAGAGGAAAGTTAAGTTATGCCTCTAATGCTTTTAGTAGTATCCCCTCCCCTTGGGAGGAGGTGATGGAAGGCTCTTTTGAACCATGTGACAGAATATTCCTAGAGCTAGAAAGATGTAGGAATCACGAAGAGTGAGAATAGTAACTTCATAAAGCTAGCAGCTAAGAGTCCGTTGGTGATTGGTCGGGTTCCTCACAAGTTTTGGTTAAAGAGTAGTAAGTATAGTATAGCTTCTATGATAAGGTATATGAAGAGTCGCTAGTTTGTATGAGATGGTGCACACTCGAATATGAAAGGAGTTGATGTTGAAGTGGCATTGTGTTAGTAATGATGAGTATATGTGTTTAATATGAGAACAGAGGGCATAAATTAGTAGATATAAGCTAGGCTCATGATTTTGAAAGGGGAGTCATGTGAGAATTGTAGAGTTACGAGCTTAGCTAGGTAAAGAGGTGTAAAGGATGAGTGGATATTATCTAACTCATGAAAGAGAGTGTGATGATAGATTATACTCAAACAAACCATGAGCTAGAGAACTATTTCTTATCATGAGGTTAGTGATCTAATAATTCTTGACCTTATCTAGTAGTTTAGAGTTACTAAAGTATATATATGTTTATGACAAGTGTGGATGCACGTGTTTAGTATTAAACCTAAGCTTGAACTTTAAGTGAGTATCATGTAAAGAGGGAGTACCAAGATGAGAGTGATACTATTAGTCAGAGATTCGGCCCAGTAGGATTGGCATAGCATATGCAAGAAATTAAGAAATTTGCTTGAAGGAAGTGTGTAGTTACAAGTATGGCAAATGTGACACTAAGAAAAAAAAATAGGGAATCAAGGCTAGATAAGAAGAAAGCCTATGATGTACATCCAAGATAGTCTATATGCGTGAGATGTGTTGACCAAGCATTTGCTATGAGGTTTTAGTGGGCCTAGGTTTCTAAAATTTTACCTAGTAGTTATGAGTTGGTGTGATATGACAGGAGTGTGTAATGCCCATGTTAGTACTATACCCTGTCTAAATTTTGAGGAGTAGTGTGAAAAGGGAGATAACTTTGTGACAGTGGTAGTCTCAATTGGAGAATTGCTCTTAGAGGCTCCCGATAATGTATATTCGGGATTAAGATATTGACTTAGCATGTCATGTATGAGTGTGGTATAGGAGCCTTTTGGTAGGAATAGTGGATTGAGGATAACTCGTTAGATAACAATAGGCTTAAGACGTGTTTATACAAATGAGTTTATAGGAGCGCCAAAGTTGAGGGTTTGCAGGTAAAAAGAAGAGTTTAGATTATAAAAGTTGTGGAAAGTGGTTACGTACGCCAATAGGAGTAGCAAATATAGGAAGATTCCCGTAGAGATAGGAAGAAGCTAAGAGTGGTATCTTCGAAGAGAGTCCTAAAGGCTATTTTATATATATATGCGACTATAGTATAACAAAAGAGTTTAAGATATTCTTGTGGATAGTGATTCCCTGACTGTGTGGAGATATGTACGTATAGCTTAGAAATTGACTCGCAAACTTAGAGAGACAACCTTTGAGCTAAGAGGGAGATGATGAGGTGATGAAATAGAGTAGATCTTGAGTTTTCGATAGAGATGGGCTGATCAAGATGAGATATAAATCCTTTTCCATCTCATATAGTCCGTATGCTTCAGTCAAAGTGATATTTCGTACCTATCTTGTGTATGTGCCATGCCCATGGCCTAGTCCCATGCACGTCATGTTGATCCCCGTTCATGTTGAATTTCAAGATAAGACGTGATCTTACCTTATGGATCTAAGAGTTTCTAGTCCTATGTTGAATGAGATGTAACCTGAGTTTTACACTACCTGTAGTTCTTTGGACTCAAAGTAAGTTTTGATAGCTGAAGAAAATGTACTTCATTATGAATGTCCTCAAATAAGATTCCTCGATTTAATCATGCTAATGATCTTTCGTTCCCAGCCCTTTGAGTGATCTTGCTTTCTAGTCTTGATAGAAGTGTTGATGATAATAGAGGAGTGATGGTTGATGAGTTGAGAGTTTGATTAATTGAGTGAATTTTGAGAAGAGTTCTCATTGTTATTCGTTCCTTGATATCTACCTTTACTCATCATTCAAGGACGAATAATCCCAAGGGGAGATAATGTAACACCCCAATTTTTTTAAAGCTGAGACTGAGTCATCCTTCATATGATATATGAATTTAGATAATGACTCTTAATTGAGTATAAGTGTTAAAGTTAATTTCTTAATGTGGGAATAAAATTGGAGATGATCTAAGGTCACACGAACC
>JAPFFP010000012.1:13792027-13807084 GCA_026153255.1 Solanum medicagineum | reverse complement strand
TTCGTAGTTTGGGTCAGCAAAGTAGTTTTAGGAATTTTCAAAAAGTTAACAGGATGGACAGGGACTACGGTCCATGGTTTAATCCACGATCCATAGACGGGCTTTCGTAGAGTCAATCTAGTAGTTTTAATAAAGGGAAGCTTTGTCATTTCCACTACTCCTACTCCTATACTATATCATTTTGGGGATCTAAAGAAACCTAAATAAGACTTAAACCCTAAGTAATGGTCATTCTTTTCATTCCTTCAAGTCCTAAAATTTCCTAAGGCAATATTCTCTCTAGAAAAGGGTCAAGGCAAGCTAGGGTTTTCAAGTTTCTTCCCAAAGGCTTCAAGTTCAGTTTTTCAAAGTTTACTAAATTATGTGAGTTTGATTTGTGAGTCTCCTTTCACCCACAGAATCTTTCATGTTGTATTTTACCTTTTCTTTAAGTTCCTTCAAGATAATATGCATGCTTATGATGATTTCATGATGTTTTATGTTACAAAATGATCTTCATGATATCCTATGATATTTTTACTAAGTATATACATGTATTTAAGTTATTGATAATGAGTCAATGATGAGTTTTATTAATGAAGAAGTGTGGGCTGTTTTGCATGTTTAAATAAGTATATTTTCATGATTTAGGTATGAATATGTGATTTGTGATTGTTCCAATTTAAAAGCATAGCCCACATAGTTTTCAAGGAAGCTTTTTATAATTTATGAAGATGATGAGGGCAGTCGCTCATTTAGAAAGCCTACAATAGCTCAAAAAGTTATTTTTGAGGAAAAATACAAGTAAATGTCCTCAGAATGGACCTTTTACAGTTCTATTAGCTCTAAAGTGGCCAAATTAGGCTAGAAGCATATTGGCTTAAATATCGAGGCTTTTACTGTAAGTTTGTCCGAGTTTTACATTTTAGCCTTCAAAACTGGCCAATAGTTAACTATAGTCAATATTCTTAGGACTCTATTCGAAGGGAAATCCAGACAACACGATTAGATTTGAAATGTTGAGTTTGCTCTAGAATGACCTTTCATTTGGTTTTCGAGGCTTCTAGGTTTATTTTCTACCCCTTCATAGATTTTGGTGAAATATGGCCTTGGGAAGTGGAACCCATATTCAGTTGTAACAATGTTTTATGAAAATTTCAACTACACCATTGGACCTAGAACATAAATTTGGTGGGGTTTCATAGTTCATGTAGGCGTATGGGGTTTCGAACGAGTTCTGAACACCTCATTAGAGATTTTAGACTTAGTTAAAATCTTGTGTAGGCATATTTATTCATCGCTATTGCGACTATGGCCATCATAGATGCTCATGCAAAAGGTGCTTTGTGATCACGATTGCGACCCTTAGGGCTCGCGATCGCATGAGTAGTGAGGGTGCAATATATATCAGACTTTCCAAATACGACTAGCTATTGAGGTAAACTTTCAATTGTGATAATTTCTTCATTTTGAGGCTAAATTGATCAATTCAAAAGGCTAAACTACATAGAATTTCGAGGAGAACGTCATGAAAGTATCAAAAATTGCTTTTGGCATGACGTTCAATATAATTTCAGCTATTTTTATTGCTGTGAATTGGAGTCATTTTCGAAAACTTTGGGAATTGATTGCTTGATTATTTTAGATCAAATTTCAGTGGAACTTGGCTCTACTCTGTGTGATATTTTGAGATGATCATTGTGGTATTATCAAAATCATCTAGTTGAGCTGCGTTTGAGGTAAAAAAATAGATATTGAATTACTGCCCTATCATTATTTTCCAATATAAATTGTCGTTTTGTGTTTGGCTATTTTGCATTATTTTGGACATCGAATTGAGCCGCAATCTGAGGAATGAGCTTGGGTAGTTGCAAAGACCATCGTAGAGGGTTCATTCTGAGATTTTGGATGTGGGTCCCACTTTTCTCTCCCTTTACCCCAGTGTTTGTCTACTTTCATTTCTTGTGATTTTGGTACTAGAATGATTGTATTGACGTTGTGGTGCTATTTTTGACAGCCCGGCAACATTTTAAGGCCACTCTAAAGTAAAAAGGTCCTATGGAGTGAGTTAGAGCGTGCATGATCGGCATTCAGGTAGGCTAGGATTTTCCTTTAGACTAAGCTAGATTATGTAAATTTTTTCCAGATAGTATGAAAATTGGGTAGGAAACTAGTCTAAGGATTTAGTTGTTGGATTTATTGTACTAGACTATGTACATAGGGCTAGCAGGGTATATGTTCACTATGTTGATTTTTCTGTTGTATCAAAGGTTATTTGATGACTATTAGGTCTTATTCTAGGATTAGTTTAGTGATGCCCTAGACTTGCGTTGTTCAAAGCCACTAACTACTATATATTAGTCTAGTGTGACTCGAGAGGCATAGATCTTTGTAGATCGGAATACCAGACTTGAGTCTAGTAGAGTTGACCTCAAATAAGCCATGATAAGATGGGGACCTGATTATTCACATGATCGGCTTGCAACTTTGAAATTTTCCCGCGGTATACTAACCCTAGCTCAGGTTTAGAGGAGACAGACAAGCCAAAATAGAGCTCAAAGTAAGATCTCTAACAATTTAAGGCTCGAGCACTTCTCATGATTAGTTACTTAGTCTCCTATTTATGAAATTGATAGATGAGGTTCAGGTACATCTTATACACCCCTACTTTGAGGCCATATGGCTTGAGGCCACACCGTTTGAGGCCATATGGCTTGAGGTGACATCGTTAAAGGCTATTTGGTACGAGGCCACATCGACTGAGGCCATGTCAGACTATACTATCCATGTTTTACCAAATCCACAGTTCTAGTCTATATTAAGACTATAGCCTGGGTTTAAGGCAAAGTTAGGTGCTCTGTTAGAATTGAGATTACCTATATATCATCATGGTTATGAGTTCACTGTAGATATGACACTACTAGATTATATTTTTGATTATCTTTCTTTGCCTTATCATTGTGCGTGGGTGTACGTTCTAGGCGTATAGGGGCCTGACTGGCGTACAGACATGGACAATAATACCTTACGCCCATGTACATTACTACACCGTTGCTTAGTCTTTAGTTGCTACCGTATTCGCGTGCATACTTGCCATGATCTTGTGATTAGCTATTTGTGGAGTTATATTCTTGCTTTCCCCTGCTTTATTTACTATTCTTACTCATTTAGCCTATGATGCCTACTGAGTACCTTATTTCTAGCATTTATACTATATTCTACATCTAATTTATGATGTGGAATCGAGCACGAGCAGTGGCGTTGATTCTACCAGTTGTTGTCATGATTTCAGGAGATTTGTGGTGATGATTAAGCTTACTTGGATCCTTTCAATCTCCATCTATAACAGTGGTCTATCGTTTTCTTTCATAGACTTAGTCTTGTATATTATATATATATATATATTAGTGTGACTCGATTGAGATGTATTTCTCTATAGTAGTTCTGTACAGGTGACTTCCAAATTCTGGGAGGGTTTTCTTGTGGTTATATTGTATCTATGTACTATCAGTTCTGCTCTTATTTTGTGATAGTTTGTTGGTTGATTCTCTTTTGGTAATCTTTTGCCTTCATACTCATTACTAGCAATTCTAGGTTATGGGTCGGGTTATCTATTGGTGGGTTATGGTAGGTGTCATCATGACCTATAAAGTCGGATCATGATAAGTTATTATTGTGTTGCATCCCTACATACTTAATACATTCAAATATACTAAGACATACTTAATGCCTATATTATTACACAATATTGGAATATGTGACTATCTTTATCCTCGTCCTCGTGGCTAGATCACTAGATGCTTAGACTTATTGGTAAGTCCTCATGCTCCGAGGATGAAACCTACTATCTTCTAGCTTATGTCATGTTTGAGTTATTTTGGAACTATCTTTTATTTTTCTTGAGGGTGAGCTAGGGATATGTCTTATCCCCCCAACTCTAATACTTAGAAGCATTGTTGGACATGATGTATTGGGATATATGTTATCTAGTACTCCTTATACTCTCTTGTGTTCTGGTTTTATGTCTATATTCTAGCTTCTTCTTATGGTTTGTTTCTCATTGCCTATGAATACCTATGATATGCTAAGAAGGTTAGTTTGAGATTTCTTTGGTGATCTCGTTCGCCATGTCACATCTGTGGTCTAGCTTAGTTCGTGACACATGGAATTCGAAAGGGTTCATTCTTGCAAAGTTCCTCACTCTACAATCCGGGAAGGCACATTAGGAAGAGTAACAACACCTTGATTAGCTTTATTAGTCATAGCTTGAGCCAACATGGTAATAGCAAATCCGTAACTTTGCATTTGTCACTTGCTCCGCTAAAGGATTATGGGCTTCAACAACTAAAGAAGCTTGGTCCTCATTGGCATTGGCTTCTCCTTACATGGGTGCTATTCTAAGAGGCATTCTCATAAAAATCACAAAGACAATCGTTAGAAATAGAAGTCTTAAGGTACACTACATGACACGATATAGATCATGAAAGAAGTAAAAATTTACTAAAACGCCTTACAACCTCCTACTCATAGACTCTACTTGATGTGGCATGTTGAACTCTCTAGGATACTTCAAAATCTTGGGCTTTGATACTATGTTTGTCAAGACCAAGTTAGGCCCTAGGCATTATACAACTATTAAGATTTCTGAGAAAATCTCAACCTAGATTTCTTAATATATCATAAGCATTCATAGGTAATGAAATAAACAATTAATAAGTAGAAGATCAATAGAGAGGTCTAAAGCATAATGTCCTAAGAAAAGGAACTAGACAATATAGACTTCATAAATGATTTGTCTAACAATGCCTCTAACATATGGATATAGGCGAGGGCTAAGACATATCCCTAGCTCACCCTCAAGGAAAGTAGAATGAGAAAATAGTCTCGTAATATCTCCAACTAGAACAACAAAAGTATAGATATGCTTAGGTTTGCCTCAAAGCATTACGACTCAACAAAAGTCTTCAAATGAACTATGAACTCTAACCACAAAAGTGAGGATGAGGGTGGTCACATGTCGCTAAATTGTGGTTTAGTGTAGGCAAAGAGTATGTGATATAGTGTGTAGGCAATGTGAGACATGTCATAAGTTTGTGGTGCAAAGACCAAGTAAATATCATAAAATGAGATGAAATTTAAATAAGAAAACATGCAAATGGTCAATGCACAAACAAGAGTGCATGAAATCATATACCAAGTCATAAGTATCATACATATGTGGGATAGAACCTGACAATAAGACCATGTGAGCTATAACAAAGAATCTAATGTCTACCCGTACATCGGAGAAAAGGGAGCCTACATGCCAAGGTATGACTCTACACTACTAAGCGAGTATCATAATCATAATGTTGTATGTGTATCTACTATCTATGCCATATTAGCAATGTAATCTTATGGTGACACGTAGTTATAAAACTAGAAGCTTATATAAGGACCCCATAAGTTGAGCCCCTACCTCAAAGCATCATTTGGTGTAAAGTCAAATTTTATAGAATACATATCATGAACTCATAATTATCGTAGGTTCACAAGATTTTCATATTTTGTAGTTCATAGCGTTATAAGCTTGTCATATAGGAAGGGTAAAACAAGTTACTCAATCCAACTCATAAAAGTCCTTATTCATAGAATAGCCTATATCATACATGTAATGTAGGTGTAGGCCTTCCATCATTACAATTTCATATCATATTAGGATTTTAGGTTACCTTATTCATAAACTTGCTTGAATACTTGAAGGTTCCATAATCATGCATTGAGTTGGAAATCAAGGTAAAGTATGAGTTCATAATCAACAAGCTAAAATAATGTAGTGAAATGAAATTCATGCAGAATTATGTAATTTTTTAGATCAATTGAGTCACATTTAAGAGAACCCACAACAATTCCATAAGCACTAGAAAGTAAATAGAAGAAATTCCTTATAATTCATGTCATTCATGAAATTTGTGACAATTTCATGCATAATTAAGAAGATATTTATAATATATATCATAATTCATATAATTGAAATCAAGATTATGAAAATCCTTAAAACACATTCTTGAATTTGATGAAAAAGGAGAGAATTGGTTGGGCTCCATGGATGAAAGGTGCCCATGTATGAAGATTCACATACCTTAAGGAAGAATCTAATAGAATTTGCCTTGGATTTTGGGAAAATTACTTGATCTTCAATGGAACTCTTACTTGGAGAGGAAGAAAGCCTTGGGAGTATTTTTAGAGAGAAGATTTTGTAATTTGGGAATTGAATGTGAATGAGAGACTTTTGATAGCTAAGGATAGTTCGTAGGGTGGAACTTAGCCCCTCAAAACCGTCCAAATACATTAACTACTAATTAGAAAAAAGATCCAAATACCCCCTTCTTAATTAATACTCAAATGGACGGACACCCTGTGAAGAGACCCATCACGTCTCGTGAAGCGCCCCACGACCCGTGCAAGGGGTGACAGTCAGGGTCCTTAGTCAGAGGACATCGAGGTGGTCATCACTGGGCCCACCATGGCTCATGGTGGGTACCACAACCCCTGAATCACTTTGTGGTTCTCACCTCTCAAAGGGTCTTGGTAGGGAGCCCACCATGACCAATGATGCCCCACACGAACCATGAATGGTAGTGGAGAGCACCCAATGGCCAAAGTTAGAAATTTCTAGGGAACCTCCTTTAGACCTTGATTTACGACTTTTAAACTTATGGGTCATTACACTTCACAATTATTGACTAATTCAAATTCTAAAATAATTTTTGTTTCTTAGAGGATGGCATGTAACGAGAAATATATTAATTTCAAAAAGATCAAAAGTTTGATTAAATATGAGTATTTTGGTCCTAAACCTATGTCAGGCGAATTAAGTCTAGATAAATATGAGTATTTTAGTTTACAAATTTTTATTAAATGAATAGCAGAGACAAAGATTAAACTTATAAAATATGAGAGAGAAAGTAAACACCAATTAGTTTGAGGGATGTTTTATGCTAAATAAAATAAAAAATAAACTAATAGTATTATCTTTCATCATCCAACTTAAATGTGTGAACTTGTTTAAAGTGGGAACATACAAGATCTTGTTCGCACTACTTACTTATTAAATTCACTTAAAATGACCAATTTTTTATGTTATTAAAAGGAATTTATACAAGTGCGAAATCGTAATATCAATTCTGTTAATACTGACATTTTTATATATTTATAAATAATTTAAATCTTGATATTGGCTCAACTAAGAATGAGTTTTTTATATTTGTAAATAATTTAACTTAAATTTTTTATTCTTAATGATAAGTTTTGTCACGATCCAATTTTTCGAGTCGTGATGATACCTACTATATTTCGTTAGTAGGTAAGCCAACTCGAAATCCAAAATAGCTAGTAAAGAGTATATGGCGAGATACTGAACAACAAAACAAAAATAATAACATAAATAGCATAATAGAAGCCAAAGTACCTAAAAAAATAGAATACCTCCCAAAACCTGAAAGTCACCGGAATAGAGACACCAAAAGAGCACAAGATCTAAAACTAGATAAAAAATACACACACACACCCCTACAGAAGGCATGTCTCAAAAAATAAAAAAGACTAGCCATAAAATATATAGAAGGAGACAACAGTGATCTAAAATACTATGTGCTCACCCTCTCATTCGAATACCGGCTGCTATTGGCTCGAATGTGTGACGGCGGTAACTGGTGCTCAAACTTGCATCATGAAAACAAACAGAGAATGTAGTATGATCATTAAGAAACAGGTACTTAGTAGGCATCATAGACTAACTGAGTAAGAAAAGTAAATACAATAGAAAATACTAGAATAAAACATAGACGAAGGTCATGAGTAGAAAATAGTAAAGGTATGCACACAAGTATAAGAGAATAAATAAGACCTAAAGTAAATAAATCCAACTAAGCCTCCATAAGCTCGAGATGCACATAAAAAAAACTAAGCAAAGAATACAAAAATCAGGTAGACCCAAGGTAAATCAGAAGAGTGAATGTTTTCGAGTTTTGAATAGGGAAAAGCACATAGCCAAGACCTTGAATTGCGGATGAGTTTTCTTGTAGTTAATATGTCAATAAAATGGACTCTGTAAGAGTTAATGCAGAGTCTGAACCTCGAACCACGGATGCGCTTTTCCATAAGTGTAGTGATGAGATCAAAGGGGGTTGGAATCTGTATCTCGACTCTATATAGAAGGATAAGTAATAAAAAGCACAAAGTATAGAGCCCAAACTTCGAACCACATATGAAACCTCTCTAATAGTGTCATCCCAAGAGTAAAGGATCCAAAGTGAACCACTTAAAATTTTTCATATCCAATGTTATTACAATTCTTCATAAACCACCTTCGATATCCTTTAAGTATCTTAATGTAGCATGACTAGATCATTTTTGCTATCGAATGAACCTAGGGGCATGATAGAAAATGCCAAAATAGGGTTATATAGAAATTATAGATGATAAGGCCTTAAAGTTGAGTTACTGCGTAACTAAGGATAATCTCTATCAGACTCAAGTGTGCTATATCAGTCTACAAGGCTGCTAAGACGCCAAAAAGAGAACATAATGCCTATTGTCTCTAGAATATTGCAAGTCTATTACAATCACTAGTCTAAGCCTAGATTAAGGCCAAAACATATCCTAAATAATACAAAATCAAGTATAGATGGGCCAGAAGATATGGATGATCAACAATACCAATACAAATACTCGTTGTACCCAGATATAGCCTAAAAATAGGAATTCTAGCAAGAAGACCATATTTTGCTGGTTCCCTGCCCAAATTCGTACAAATTCGCATATATTCATATATTTAAACTCAATCTAAAAGAATAGAAGTCGTAGCCTACCTGAAGGTTGATCATGTGTGCTACAAATCACTCCGCTAGAGCTTCTTTCTTTCCAACAGCCTCAGAATGATGTCACACCACCAAAAGTAGAATCACAATATTATTACGATTGTTTTGACATTAAAATTACAAAATTCGCAGATGGACCAATTTCGGAGGCTAAAATGAGAATATGGTATTCGTGTTAGGAATTCCAAAATTAACTCTGTAAAAAGTCCCTAAATAATTCTCTAAACTTGTGTCCCAAAATAAAACACGATTAGGGGCTTGAAATCAGTCCTAAATGGACCATACAAAAAATTTTACAACTCAAGTTTAAGCACAAGTATGGTTGACATCCAATTTTGTCCCTCTTTTCTTCTAATTTATTTCCTCGAGCCTCTTTTACATTTCACTACTATTTTTGTTCATTCCTATTGTTATTATTTTTATCCATTAGATATTATTACTACTAATTATTCTTATTTTCACTACTTTTAACATAGCATTTTTTTATTAGCGTTACCATCTTCTTTAAAATCGATTGTAATTACTTATTTCAAGCTTTATGCTTGCCAAATCAATTATAACTCGACATTTATGTTTACAATATTTTAAAATCATTAATGATAATTTTCATAATATTAGTACTTTACTTCTATATTTTTATCATTAATTTTTATTGTATAACATATATTGTATCGCTGATAAGATAGAAACTTGAAAGAATGAATTTGAAGCAGAAAGAAGCCATAAGTCATTCAGCCTAGTCGGAATCCATATCAGTACAATAATCTTTCAGCTATTTTTTAGCCCAAACCATAATCAACCCACAAAAGAAATCCAAAGCAGACCAATTTGTTCAACCCATTTCTTTTTAAATTAGCCCAAACATAGCAACCCAAATAATTTCTAATTTTAAAATTAAGTTTCAATTTTTTGGCTTTATCCTTAGCAGTCTCACGCTTCTCTTTCTTCTTCCATTTTCTGGAAAAAAAAAACAATGAGGTTTATTAGCCATTTGGTATTTTTATGCGATATAAAGATTTTAGCTCATATATTCCCATGTAAACTATGTTTAGATGAGATATTATGCAGAGTAAGTGTTCTGTGCAGATTGTTTATTAAAAGTATTATTCGAATTATGTATTTCTCTCTAACAACTGTAAGCAAACAATAGTCTTAGGCATTCTCTGTAATACAAATATATGTTCTTTTAAGCTTCTACCTTATTAGAGTTCTGTATGCAAACTTTTTTCCATGTTTAAAGAAATGGCATGTATAAAAATCTCAGGGGATCACAGTATGATTTGATTCATGCCGTAGAAATTAATTCCTTTATGGTTTAAATCTAATGAACTTGAGGACTAGTTTGTGCTTAAGTGATATCTATGACTTAGCTTTCTGAGTTTGGTTTAAAAGTGGCCGATCCCAAGGCGGGTATCTCAATTGGCATCCACATGTTTCTTTTTTTTTGATATTATACTAGTTGCACGACGTTACTTGGCTCTATATTAATTTTATTCGATGTTGTGAAAAGTCAAATCATCTTGTTAATGTCCTCACTCATTTTTTATTTGCATGAACCCTTCGGGAGCAAAAATGATGTCTTGATTCAAGACTCTCGCCAAAAATCAAGTCATACCCGTGGAGTTATCATCGTACTTGCGCACAAAGTCTCATCACAAAGTCTTAGAATCTATCTGGCAGCCAGAGACATGCAAACATGCTTGGTTCGCTGATGACAAATTTCACCCTTTTTTTCTCTCTCTCTATGACTTATTTTACTTTTTGTATGTCTGATTTTTCTTATTCTGTTAGTTCAAACTTTAGTTTTGGTATGGGAAGATGAATTAGTTTTGTCTCAACCACTCAGTGACCTTAACCTTATTGTTAAATAGTCACTTATTCTCATAATAGTAGCTCTATCTTGGAAAGGCTTTTAAAAAGAATCAACATTTTTCTAAGTTCAAATTGATTTTAAATGTCATGTCTTCAAAATGTGCAGATTTCCATAAGCATAAATAAGTTTTTTTAATCTTCAAACACTATATTTCGGGGAGAAGTAACATTGTTTTATAGAAATGATTTTTTTTTCCTAAAGCTTTCGCCATTCTATTTGGAATCCAATCTTTCAAGTTTTAAAAGTGTGATACTGATTCAGCGTTGAAAATATTTTCCTAAAGTAATTTCTTTAACTTTATAATTTCTTGGCACTCTTCATAATCTCTATTAATTAATTTATGTTCGGTCGGTTAACCATTTTTTAATAGATCTCAGAGGACGCCTCACCCCTTTCCTTTTGGATTAATTGAACCCTTACGTGGAATTTTATTTAGTAGACCTTAAAATGGAGTTTAACTTTAATTAATTTTAGGCGTCCTAATTCACCATAAATAATTAGGTGGCGACTCCTTAACTCAGTAATTTAATTTAGGAATCACCAATATGTTGTACATTATTTTGACTCGGATAAATAAGGGTATAACAACAGTTACATTTCAAATATTATTATAAAATGAAGTCCCTCCCCTAGAACTTTACGATCGCACATCCACATAGACTCAGCAATTTCAAACATTTAGGACTTTGAATCACTAAATTTAGAGTTATATGGAGTGAGATATGTACATTTAAAGGTTTGAGTCAAACTTGAAATACCCTCGCATACTACCACAAATGGGAGGCTCAAGTAGCGAACATGACTCACCAATGAAGAATCCTTTGTGAAAGCTAGGTTGGGATCTGTGATTGCGGTGAGTAATCTCCCTCGACCCTCATGACCGCAGGCCTAGCCATGCAATCGCAGAGGCCAAACACCCTGGCTATTGCGAACGTGACTAAAAGCTTCGCTATCATGAAGGTTAGCTTTTGCTTGCATGAGCTGATGCATTTCAGTTGATTTTTAGGCAATCTCAAATCTCCAATAGGGTGTTTAGGATTCATTTGAAAATCTGTGTGCAAATAAACTATCATACCCTATCAAATTCGATATTCCAAACTCAATAATGCAATCAAAATTCTCATATAAGGCCGACTCACAAAAGGCGGGTTCCACTTCCAAGGGTCATTTTCAGCCAAATCTACTAACGGCTTGAAAATGAGTTCGAAAGTCTCAAGAATCGAACAAAAGATCGTTCTAGACCAATCTCGATGTTCCACCACTAATCGTGTTGTCAAAATTTTTATCAGGCACATTTTACAAGAAAGTTGACTGAAGTCAAACTTAGGCCAAATTTCAAAGGCTAAAACGCTAAATGGTTTAAACTAGCACCGAAAGTCTCAAAGCTCGAGCCAACCATGCTTCTACCCTGAAATTGTCATTGGAGCTAATGAAACTGTTAGAATTCCGTCCCGAGATTGTTTATCCTCATTTTTGATTGGAGTCAACTTTTCAAGTAATAAGGGCCTCAAAGCACGAAAAAATTATACTAAATCCAAATGAACGATCATACAACTAAACTATCAGTGTCAATAAGTAATAAATGACTTGAGGTCACTATGAAAAAGCTCTAAACAATGAAAAAAAAAACGATCACACAAAAATGACTTGAAGGGTTTACAAGTTTTTATGAATACATGTATTTATAGCTTATAACAAGATCACAAATTTTAAATTTTTTACAGCATATAAAATTATGATATTGATATTGTATTTTTAATAATTGTATTTTTGTTTTTTAAAATTCATGATTTGTCAAATTGTATCATACACACACAAACACATATTCTAGGCACAAGTGTCCATGCTAGCATGAGCCCAATATTTATTATTCTCTGTCTCAATTTATATGACATTGATAGAGTTTAGAAAGTTAATATAGAATTTAGAGAGCAAATTAAATTTTAATATAATTTTTATATATTTAAAGTTATTAATTATTGTGATTTACAATACCTTTTACGTAATTTTAGATTATATATGTTCCTTCATCCCAATTTATGTGACACCGATAAAATTTTAAAACTCTTAATTATTGTAATTTATATTATTTTTATGTCATTTTCAAATAATATATGTTACTCTTCTATCCATATTTATGCGACACTAATTCAAAGATCAATCGAACTTTTCATATGTCTTTTAAATAATTTAAGTTATTAATTATTATAATTTTTAATTTTTTAACGTAATTTTGAAATACTATAAATTACTCATTTTGTCCCAATATATGTAGCACAAAAAGAATTTCAAGGAATCAATAAGATATTGATGATTATTAAGATTTTCAATATTTTTATATAGTTTTCGAACTAAATAATACATATTTCTCCTTCTTTTTTTTTTAAAAAAAAAATTTATGCTATATCCATAGATTAATTTTAAGAATCAATCAAGTTTTTCTATGTTTTTTTTTTAAAAAAATATTTCAAATTGTCAATAGTCATGATTTATGATTTTTTATGTAATTATTAACCATAAACAAATAACTTAAAACGAAACAATCATACAAAAATTACAAATATATTCTCCAAGTGCTTAAGTGGATATGTCAATCTGCAACCTTCTTGAACACCTTAACTCCCTCTTATTATATATGATGGTAAAATTAATTTTTTTTGATTTTATTTTAATTTAATTAGTGTATAATTTTTTTAGAATTATGAGACCCTTTTTAACTATAATCTTCTTAGTTTAAAATTCATATCCTTCAATTACAACTTTGTCATTTTGAATATCAATAATATTTGTGTATATTTTATAACTGTTTTGAGTAAAAAATTAACGAACAATGACGAAAAAAACTTAAATTATGACATTTAATGGACCTCTTCACATTATATGACAGAAAAATGATTTACTACCACAAAAATATATGTTATAGTTTATTTTAGAGTAAAACTTTTAAATTGTTACTCATGACCACTCAAAGTTTATCGATATTAATAATATTTATCATATATTTAATAAAGTAATTTAATATAATTTGATTAATATTCTATTAAAAGATAAACTTATGAATAAATATCAGACCCCTAAAACTTTTTCATAACTAGTGTATATATAAATATAAACAAATGGGGTGTAACTTGTAAAAGTGCATATTTTCCATAGTTCCGTGTTGTAGGAAATATGCTTATACTATTTTTGGAAAAATCCACCAACTAGTTTGTCCGTTAATACCATTTCCCATAAAAACAGAGCAACTTTCTGCTAACGTGAAAGACAGTTGTCTGTTAATTGCTGAACCAATAGGAGTTCGACAACACCAAACGTTAAACTTTTCGCCGTTAAAGCTTTTATTATTTGTCCCTCCATCCACTGTCTTCCCAACCAGTCAATTCCACAGGCTGCAGCCGGTTCCAACACTAGTTAAGATCTTAACCATGGTTAAATTTATGAAAGGCCCTCTTCAGTCTTCATCAATTCAGCTCTCTTTCTCTTCCCTCCTCACACCCAAAATTCCTTGAAGATATATAGAGAGAAAGCTGTTGAATCTTGCTATTTCTGGGTTTTTGATTTTGTTGGTCAGTTTGCATGTTTGGATTGTTGAAGCAATTTTTGACGACGGACTTCTCGGTGCTGTTCATCTGAAGTTGATTTATGTGAAGGAATACTGTTTTTGTTTTGTTTTGTTGTGGATTGATTTGTACTTGAGGTGTTTGGAGAATGAGAGATCTGTGTTGAGAGTATGAGCAAAGAAATGGCTACTTCTGAGAGTTGCCGGAATGCTACCGGTGCCGGAAAAGGTAATTTTTCAGTAATAGAAAGGATTTACCAAGTAATTTTACCATATGCAACTTTCCCGTTTCATTTCTGCGAGGTGGTTGTTATTGTGCCTCAAAATTGTTACTACAGGACATCAATTCTGTGTTTGCTGTAATTTGTTCCATAATTTTGTGAAAATTTCTGTAATTTGTTCTATAATTTTGTGAATTTTTCTGTAATTTATTCCATAATTTGAACTTCCCCATGGTTGTGTTTGAAGTAGATGGTGAGAAAGCGTTGTACACGGAGCTATGGCGTGCATGTGCCGGTCCGCTTGTGACAGTGCCACGTGAACATGAGCTGGTGTTCTATTTCCCACAAGGTCATATTGAACAGGTTTGCGTCTGTATGCCTTTTCTAAATTGAGGTAACGAACCTGATTTCCTGAACGATAATTGTACCAATGAATCAACTAGGCTTCATCTAGACTAGTTGGAATTTTCCTTATTCATTTTGAGATGTGTTAGGGAATATCAGGCGATAGCGGAAGCGTGATATTGAAAAGTATAAATAAATTGGGCAAGATAATAAATGGAG
>JAPFFP010000012.1:13771750-13782050 GCA_026153255.1 Solanum medicagineum | reverse complement strand
AGGTTGTTTCCTGGGAACCCTCATCTCAAAACCCATAAGCAGAAAGAACTAGATATGACAAAAAGGAAAGGGAAGGGGAAGAGAACAGAAAGAGCGACTAATAATGAATAACACATGACAGTATGTAAATATGATAAAACTAACAAGATATGACAAAAAGAAAAGGAAAGGGGAAGGGAACAGAAAGAGCGACTAATAATGAATCACGTAATACGACAGATAATGAGAACTCATGAAAAAAAAAATAACTAACCAAAATTTTAACTATACAAATTTATAAAAATAAAATTCAAGAAAATTATATTGAAAATATTGAACTACTCTTTTTATATTTATGAATCTTTTGTTACATTAAATTTTAATCACTTAATTATTTAACTTTTAATTATTCAATTCTAAATTACTTTATGTATTTAAAAACTATTAGCATATCTATATTATAAACAATTAAATTAATTTTCTCATCTTTGATATTTCACAATAGATTAAACCATTACATCAAATTAATAGTATTTATTTAATTTTATTTACGTGAATATTATATTTATGATGACAAGTACTATTTATAAAAAAAATTTAAATTGACGCTGCACACACGTGTGAAGCACACCTTTATATATGAAATATAGCAAGACATGGACAACAGATTTATAATATATATATAAATAACTGAAATCATCATCATTATATCCCCACCTAAACTACTGTGAGCTGAGGCAAACAATAATGAGAAAAGAGGAGAGAAAATTGAAAACATAATACCAGAGATAGGAGGACAAGGTAACTGTGCCTACAATAAACTAGATATGTTTAAGGAGTGCCTTGTTAATACAACACTTTCTTCTGACGGACTACAATCTTAATATCTCCAATCCGGTATATTCCTGTAAAATCATTAGACCTCAACATAAGCAGGATGCTGCCTTATCGACATGGCAAGACGCCCCAGAGATAACCCAAAAGTTGCTTCATAAGCCCCACAAATCTTAGTAGCCAACACAAATAATGAACTCTTAAGACCACAGACAAGACTGTTGAGCTAAACGTGATCACCTGATCTACACAGGAATAGGCTCAGGAGCCGGGTCCGAGGGAGTGCCACTACTGCCATTGAGGACAGTCACATTGCCATCTGAATCAACATCCACAATGACTGAATCACCTTCTTTAATCTCACCTGCAAGCATTTTCTCAGCCATGCTGTCCTCTAACAGTCTCATAATAGCTCTTCTCAGAGGCCGTGCTCCGTAGCTAGGGTTGTATCCCTCGTCAACCACTCGGTCTTTAAACCTCTCTGTCACTTGAAGTTCTATTTCCTTCACTTTCAACCTCTCAAATACCTCCTTAAGCATGATATCAGCTATCTCCTTAACCTCTAACTTAGTGAGCTGACGGAATACAATCATCTCATCCAATCTGTTCAAAAACTCTGGCCTGAAGTACTGCTTCAATTCTTCAGTCACTAAGCTCTTGATACGATTGTAACTGCTATCCTTCTCATCAAAGTCTAGATCAAAACCTATACGACGGCCACCTTTCTCAATTACACTACTCCCAACATTTGATGTCATGATGAGAAGTGTGTTCTTGAAATCTACAGTTCTACCTTTGCTGTCGGTCAACCTTCCATCTTCAAGAATTTGCAGCATCATGTTGAACACATCAGGATGAGCTTTCTCGATCTCATCAAAGAGCACAACCGTATAAGGTCGACGCCTAACAGCTTCAGTTAATTGACCACCCTCAGTGTAACCAACATAACCAGGAGGCGATCCAATGAGCTTAGAGACCGTGTGTCTCTCCATGAACTCACTCATATCAAGCCGGATCATTGCTTCTTCAGAACCAAAGTAATAAGCGGCCAGTGCCTTTGCCAGTTCTGATTTCCCAACACCAGTGGGACCAGAAAAGATGAAACTAGCAATAGGTCGGTTGGGATTCTTGAGCCCAACTCGCGCACGTCGAATAGCGCGACTAATTGCTTTGACAGCTTCATCCTGGCCAATGATTCGCCTGTGAAGTGTTTCTTCCATTTTTAGGAGGCGATCAGATTCATCAGTGGAGACCTTCTCAACAGGGATACCAGTCCAAGAAGAGACAATGTGTTGAATATCTGCTTCTGTCACAAGGGGACCTGTATCTCCAGCCTCACTTTCAGCCTTGCTCATCTCTTTGTTTTTGTCTATGAGGGCTGTGATCTGTGCCTTGAGATCCATTTCTCTATCACGTAATTCCCCAGCCTGTCGGTCAATCCAAAACCATCTCATTAGGAAATTCTATAATAACAATACTTGATAGGAAACTAGTTCAATGCTATAATAGCTATTTTTAAGGGGTTCTTTAGATGTACATTACAGACTCGGTACCTTTTCGAAATCTTGACTGCGGACAGCTTCATTCTTCTCCTTTGTAATCTGGCGAAGTTCTTTCTCGAGCTCTTTTGCTTCTTCGGGGAGCTGGAGAGCAACAACAGAGCATGTCACTCAACAAATAGTAGGGCATTGACAGATTACAAGAGAGACTAAGGGAGCATTTCATGCCTGAGCATGACGAAGTCGAACGCGAGAACCAGCTTCATCAATCAAATCAATTGCTTTATCAGGCAGAAATCGGTCACTGAAATGTGAAGACGTAAGTGAAAAGATGTATGAAGCAGGAAAAGAGATAAACCTTTACACTCGAATCAATATCATGGAATCTAGAATAACTTTTTTCTGGAGATAGGCATAAAACCTAAATAGATGCTAATAAACAAAATAAACCAACTTCTATTATCATTAAGGCAAACATATTTCTTCAAGGTACCAATGCATCAACAATTCAAGGAGAGAAAAGAGTAAAAAGGTACAAGGAGACGTAGGAAAATGGTAGATATTAGATACCTGATGTACTGGTAGGAGAGCTGGGCAGCAGCCACTAAGGCCTCATCAGTGTAACGAAGTTTGTGATGAATCTCATACCTCTCACGAAGCCCTCGCAGAATCTGTATAGTTTCATCAACAGTAGGTTCAGGGACCTTAACTGGCTGGAATCTCCTCTCCAGTGCAGGATCTTTCTCAATATGCTTTCTGTATTCATCCAGTGTAGTAGCTCCGATACACTGAGAAGAAGCCAAGAAGATACTATTGAGATACATAGAGAAGCTTTCTCCAGCTTAGCTGACAGACTGATTAGTCATTTTTATCCTTCTTATGGGGCGGTAAAATGCAAGCAAAAATACTAATTTATCTTCTAGAAGATTAGGTTGTTGACGGAAATAGTCATAGTTCTCATTTTTAATTTCTAGAAAGAACAGGAAAGGAATAGCAAGGCAAGGAGGATAACTTACTTGTAGTTCACCACGAGCTAGGGCAGGTTTCAAGATGTTTGCAGCATCGATGGCCCCCTCTGCTGCTCCAGCTCCAATCAATGTGTGCACTTCATCAATAAATAGAATTATTTCATCACTCTGTTTGATTTCCTCCATCAGCTTTTTTAGCCTTTCCTCAAACTCTCCACGGTATTTTGTACCAGCAACAAGCAAGCCCATATCAAGAGTTATCACCTAATTATCACCAAAAAGCGACTCTTAGGGACAACGAGAAAGTAGCTACATCTTAGCACGAACCATCAAAAAAATTTTCAGATGAATGAGATTCACAAAAATAGGGGCGGACCTTTCTCACTTGAGCTCATTTTAGTTTGATAGTTTGAGCTAAGAATTAAGTTCAACAAGGGTACTAAATCGTTTTTGTTCAATTAGTTATAAGCATAGATCCACAAATCAATCTGCTAAAAAGAAATATGCCAAGAGAACAAGTAGCATAGCATCAAAAAAAATTAAAAAAAACAGAAATATATATACACACACACACACACACACACATATGAAGAAAACAAAAATATTTTTGACATATTTCAATTTAGTGGAGATAGAATGCACATTCATTTGAACCTAATCCTTGTGAATCAAAAAGAGACCACTAGACTGGACCTGCATGACCCTGCTTGGCTTCTGGATTCACCATACGATATGATACAATAAATGGGAGAAGACAGGACACAGGAAAACATCACATTCTGCAAGTGATCACACATGACGTACCTTCTTCCCCTCAATTGTTTCAGGGACATCACCATTTGCAATTCTTTGTGCCAAACCCTCAGCAATAGCTGTTTTGCCAACACCTGGTTCTCCAATAAGACAAGGGTTGTTCTTAGTCCGCCGACCCAAGATTTGAGTGACCCGTTCAATTTGCGGCTGTCTTCCAACAACGGGGTCCAATTTCCCCTAGAAACCAAAAATGACCAACTAGATTATTGATAACTGTCCAAATATCATAACAAATATAACTTTTTAAATTACCTCTTCTGCTAATTTTGTCAAATTTGTTCCATACTCCTCCAGCGTAGGCATTTTTTGGCCAGAAGTTCCACCTCCAACGCTAGCACCAACAGCCTCATTACTCTCACCAACCATTCGGATCACCTATTTTTACAAGAAAAAGAAAATCAATAAGCTCTGGTTATGATGAAGCCAATTCAACTTCCAACAAAAGCACAATATTAAACTACCCAGAGTAAGCACGTGAGATCTTCTACTTGCCTGAGTGCGGATGTTGCTGGGATCAGCACCCAAATTTTCAAGGACACGGGCAGCTACACCTTCACCTTCGCGTAGCAATCCAAGTAGCAAGTGCTCCGAACCAATATAGTTATGCCCTGAATCAATCCGTTCATAAATTGGTATTAGAATTGAGAAATTCTATGGCTCGAATCTTACATATTTCGATAAATAATCGTGCTGGTGCATGTAAAAGACCAGAAAAGCAAGCAAAAGAGAAAAAATCATGACATTTTAACAACTTCAATTTGGTACTGAAAAGAAAACTAAAGCTGTCAATGAAGCAACATGAAAATAAGACTCAACCAGAGATCCATTTTTAAGGCATGTCCCAAAGGTAATCCAACAAATGTAGACATTTAAATAAGCATACCTAGCTGGCGGGCTTCCTCCAGAGAGAGTTCCAGAACACGTTTGGCACGAGGTGTAAAAGGAATCTCAACGGCAACAAATCCACTACCCCTTCCAATTATCTTCTCCACTTCCACACGAGCATCTTTCAAATTGATCCCCATTGATTTAAGAACCTTGGCAGCAATACCAGTTCCCTCACCAATAAGACCCAACAAAATCTGCTCTGTGCCAACAAAATTGTGACCAAGTCTTCTAGCCTCTTCTTGCGCAAGCATAATGACTTTTATCGCCTTCTCCGTGAAGCGCTCAAACATTGCTTTTGGTACAGATCGGCAACCCCGTGATCGTCTGACGGAAGTTGCAGCAGCCACCTTGGATTGGAGAGTTTCTCCAGATCTACCTAGTGTATCTATTGCATTGCATCCTCGCAATCCTGTAAAATCCCTCAGCCTTAGCGAAGATGATTGTGCATTGCACAGCATTGTAACAGTTCTTTTTGGTTTCCCAGATCCATTGAATTTGGTTCTCCTTTCACCAGCAACTGACGATGGGATGCTTGTTGACTGAACTAGAGCTCTAGCCATGATGGGCCTGCCCAAGATAAGGAAATTAATCAGAAAAGCCCCCCTCCGATAATCGAATAATACCAAATCTTCCAGATGATAAACACACAACAGTATATGATGTCAGCGACACATAAATCAGCAGACATATCAACAACTTATCAAATTCAAAACTGATAACAAGTGAAGGTTCATATTTTCCAATCCAGAGGAAGCTAAAAAAATTGAGGCACAGTGCAGTAGCAGAAAGATAACTGAAACAGACAGTTCCCAGAAGAAGTAGAGAAAGAGTATCCATACTCGCAAGGAGTTGATGCATGAACTATAGATTCTATGTAACAAAATATGTAACCATCCGTATGAAACATGATCCAATGTCATATAAACCAAATTTAGTCTAGCCTCCATGATATATATGATATAAGAACAGAAACATTACGCAACCGCTGAGAAGTAAGTGCATAATCCAGGATTGATTAGCCACAGTCTCATGAATAAATTGAACATATAGAGAAGTAGTGCGCAATCCATTCCTCAAGATAGTTTCAGTTTCATGGGGTGATCGTAAAGAGCAACTAAATAAGATACCTCAAGTATTTAGTTAAGGGGTGACTCCGTGAGTTAAAATTCACAGCAAGTCAACCACAACAATTGGAGTGCTCAAAAGAGTTGAGCTACTTCATATACCTATCAAGATAGTCACTTTACAAACGAGCTAAGAATCCTACCATAAGTACTACAACACCTAAACCTCAATCCCAAGCTAGTTTTGGTTGGCTAAAATCCCCTTGTCCAGTTTAGACCCATCTCATTCCAATACTCAAAATATGTTCAAGCAAAGCTCTTAAACGTTGAAACAAAGTACACCTTAGTACAGGCTGAAGACACGTCTAACAATCAACAGTATTTCAGTCCCAAATTAATTCTGGATACAGCCTACAAGAATTTGGGCAAATTCCATTCTAATACTACTCAATAACTTGGTCAAGAGACAAAATAAGATTTTTCAAATCCTCAATCTTACCTTATCCTTGAGTTTGATTTACAAAGAGAAATCGAATAAAAGAGACTAGCAAAGGAACAAGTTGAAAAAGAAAACAACATACCCACCAAGTGTAATCCCACAGGTGGCTCAAAGCAACTGAACAGAAGAAGAAAAATTAGCTAAAAAGCTGAAAACTTTACCACTGAATTACAAGATAGCTTATCTTTTGCGTATGTAGTCAGCAAGAATTTCAATTTAAAAAGAAAAAAGCTATAATTTCAAAGAATAAAGAGAGACCCAAATATGAAAACTATAAGATATGAATCAATCACCCGTATAAACACATGAAAAGATTAGGTAAAAAGAAAGAGAACCTGTAGTACCAGAAAGAATCTGGGAGATAGAAGAATATAGACGGAAAGAGGGAAATGGGATTAGGGCGACTGGATTGGAGGAGAAGAGAGGAGAGGGGTATATATTTATTTTTTTATTTAGAAGATAATAGATGTGGATGATAAATAAGCGTTATCTACCCTCTTCTCATCTCATATAGTATAGGAAGAGTATAGCATTTCTCTTTTCACAAGTTAACTTGCTCTAATACACTAAAGTATCTTCTCTTCTACGCACAAAAGAAAATGAGTACGAGTATCTAGAGACATGTGGTACTACTATTTTCCTTGCAAATTATTTTTATTATTGAAAATTATTTTATTTGAAGAAAGTATTTCTACCAAAAAAGTGAAATTAACTTGGGGAAAGTCCAAATTTCATTTATATTTTAAAAAAAAATAAAAAAAATTATGTAAAAAGTGTTAAAAGAAGTTTTATACGCTTTGATGTGTGAAAGATCATTAGCTTTCAAGAGCAATTACCTGTATATTCTTTTAAGGATTAACAAGCAATGTTTTATCAGGATAAAATAAAGTTTAGAATATGTATGCAATTGAATTACACTACATCGGGGAGTTCGTCGTATTTATAGAGTATGTTAAGGAGACCTTTCAGAAGAGTCGCTCATTAGGATTAACAAGCATTGTTCGTATTTATAGAGTCTGTTAGGGAGACCTTTCAGAAGAGTCGGTCATTAGGATTAACAAGCAATGTTTTATCAGGATACAATAAAGTCTAGAATATGTATGTAATTGAATTACACTACATCAGGGAGTTCGTCGTATTTATAGAGTCTGTTAAGGAGACCTTTCAAAAGAGTAGCTCATTTTCTTAATCGATACAACATTCTGTTTAAATAAAATTTAACTATTTATTTAAACTTTAAATAAATAAATTAGTTAAGAAGAACTACGAAAATAAATCTTTATTTAATTTGAGGTCTGACTCATCCCGTTCCCAAGCTCCAAATACGTGTGTGTGTGTGTAAGCTTTTACTCAATTATTTAGACTATATGAGCTTGGCCTTAAAAAGACTCATGAAAGTCCTTCTCCCAATGTGGGAGACTTCCCACATTACAAACTATTCAATAATCTCCCACTAGTTTGTAATATGCCTCATAATCTCACGCATACCGAAAAGTATCTTTGTTAGGTTTGAACTTTTCATTAGTGTAAATACCTTAAAGCTTAACGAAGATTTTGGTATCCTAAGATTTGAACCAAAACTCCTTTCGTCAAATCGAAAGTATCACATACAT
Organism: Solanum medicagineum; assembly: GCA_026153255.1. Lineage (NCBI taxonomy): Eukaryota > Viridiplantae > Streptophyta > Magnoliopsida > Solanales > Solanaceae > Solanum > Solanum medicagineum. Next base: position 13,773,893 of record JAPFFP010000012.1, on the reverse strand, counting down.
GACATTATTGAGTAGCAAAATGACTCAATATTATGCCCTAGCACGTTTATGGTCATGTGCTAACTCAAATTTATGAATATTAACAAGACCAACTCTTTAGATCTTTGTTTGAAGCGGCACCACCTTAATATTCATATAGGTGAAAATAGATTGTGTCCCTATTACTACAAACATTTGCTAGATTCATTAAGATTTATTTCACCCTTTTCCTTGTAATAGTATGCACTTTGAAGTTTGTTATTATGTCCCTATAATCATAGACATTTAACAACTTCTTAGGTCCTTCCATAACAGTAAACAATACACTAAAATCAAGGATTTAAGCAAGGAGATTCATGCTAAAACAACACAAATAACTTGTTATTACCCATTAAACTTATATTGTTAGAGTGTATACTAACTCAAAGTTAGGTTTCCATTACCTATGTTTAATTTAGGAGTTTTAGTCTCATTCCTTCACTTGTTTGTTATACTGTATCTCTATTTAGTGCTTTTTGTAAGTGGATGTCAAGACCCGGATCTGGGATCTACGAGTGACACGGCGAATGGAAACTCGACAGTCCCCAAACAAGCCTCAAAGTATCAATATTCACATCATTGGTTCGGAAGCTTTATAAATAGTAACAACATAGTTCTAAGGGACGGGAAAGTAAGACTCACGCTATGGGGATATCATAGGGAAAGGGATTAACATGAATTCACATAACACGTAGCACATAAAGATTAAGGGGTGACTAAGTATGACTCACTCTATGGGGGTAAGTCGGGACTTAGAATCTTCCACATTTTCACATCAAACATACATAAATATCATAATCCTCATAATAAATGCATAATAGTCATATCCAAAAGATATCCATAATCGTAAGCTCCAAATACAACACATAACACATAGATTCAACAAGAGTCTACAAGATGTCCAACAATGCCTCTAGTTACAAGATGGGATGGGGGCCAAGACATGTCCCGAGCTCACCCTCAAAGTATAGATAACATAAGCAAAAGCAACATAAGGTAGAGGAATGGTGGCTTGTCTTTGGAAGATAGGACTTACCACAACAAATGTCTCAAAATCTAATCTAGCCATCGAACGGTAGATGAAAGTAATCTCTGGTCCCTACATGGTGAGATCATGCAGGCAAAAGTATATGTTACTATGTTTAAATGTACTAAGTATGCGGGGTGCAATGCATGTAACTTACCAAAACCTACATATCAATGTTAAATGGCAAGGGCACATAATATTGAAAGAAATTTATAGCAAGGAATGTAATATAACAAGATGCTATGAAATTCATGGTGCATGAAATGCAAATGATACTCATATATATAGTGGGGATGTGACCTCAACTGACATGAGTAAGACCAAGTGGGCTATTACTTGGAATCCCGATGAAATCCCCTCATCAGTAAAGAGGTGGTCTATTTGCAAAAGGTAAACCATACTTCACCTTATGGGAACACATCCCATTTCGTATGAAGTAACCTTCCTTACTTGAACATATCCCATTTCAGATAGGATTTCCACATATAGCATATCATATCACATTATACTTTACCTTATGGGAACCTATCCCATTTCATATGAAGCAACCTTCCTTACGGGAACACATCCTATTTTCGGATAAGATTTCACATAACCTTTGTTAGGAACATAGTTCAAGGAAAGAGAGCACCCCTTCAATCTATTGGTGTTAAGTTATCATCCCACAAAAATACTTATACATGCTTTCAAAGAGGAGTAAGTCTCATCAAAATATTTCAATGCATTCTTAGGCCCAAAGACCAAACCTCATTAATAATAGTTCATATTAAGGCTTAGATGACAAATCGTAGTTCATACCATAATACTCATGCATACAAATAGCTCATTCATACATTCATAATGGTACAGGCCCCATAATACTCCAAGAGCCATAACCAATAGACATATATGTGATCACATTCTTGTCCTAACCAATATCTTATCAAAATCATATCATAAAACATAATTGGCCTTAACCCACTTCATAAATTCCATAATAATCCGATGTCATGAATGCAAATGCTATGAATGATATGAGGATAACATGGGTAATTAAGATTCAATCTAAAATCAACAATATAATATGAAATTCAAGTGAAAACATAATTAAATCCACAT
>JAPFFP010000012.1:13726672-13747359 GCA_026153255.1 Solanum medicagineum | reverse complement strand
TAAGCGTAGCAATAATAAGCCAAGATACAAATGCAAGTGTGATGTATGAAGGCAATGCATAAAGTGGAATCACGACTGTTCCATAGCTAGCATATACATCTAACGAGCTAAGGCTAATACCAGGTAGAACCTATGGGGATCTCGTAACCCTTGCCACCTCAGCATGGTCACGGGTATCACAATATCTCAACCTTGCCACCTAAGCATGGTCAAGGGATTTTAAAAGTGGTACTATCTTTCTCTTGCCACCTCAGCGTGATCAGGGGGTGGTACAATGCAATATGAGATGGATGTATGTCAATACCACAAATCATAGTATATAATAACAATATAATAAGATAACAAATAATTAGTAATCTTGGAATCAAAAAAACAATGCCAAGTGTCTCAACTAGTACCTTAATGTCATCAAAATGTCTCATAACACCATACTTTCACCAATAGCTCAAAGTACCAATAAGATTAGACTTCGCAAGTACCAAAATATGCACATAATTCTCAAAAGTATCAGAATTACTATCAAATCACCACAAACATTTCCCAAATAATATCACGAGTATCATATTACCACAATGTCATCCAAAATATCTCAAATCTCAGGAATACATCTCAATTAACCAACAGAGTCATAATTTACTCCAATTTCAACATAATCGATATAGAATTTTCCACCAAAATATCATCAATATAATTACTCATGAAACATGCTAAATATTACAATCATCACATAAACATATCCAATAACTCAAATCCAGTTCCAAAAATGTTAGTCGAACTTACTTTGATGCTGAAACCGCGCTTGCTTAAACGTTCGGTAGCTCCATGCCTCAAAATCGATCTCAAATTAACCAACCACTATAAAGAATATATTATACGCATCAAGGGATAAATTTTGATATCCATATTGGCACGACTTAGGCATATGGGCAAAATGGTCAAAAATAGAGTTAAATTCTAAAGTTCAGGGAATCTGAAAATTGACTACAAATTATCATTCTACGTGAAAAAAGAAGTTCATGAGTGAAAATCACACTCAATTGAGCTCAAATTGAGGGAGAAATTTTCTAAAACCAAGACATAGAAATCCTAATTTCAAATATCTAAAATTATGAAATTTAAGACAAAATCAAGAAAAAGTAATGGAAATTAATCAATTTGATGTAGAGGCACTTACCAAAGTATTTTTACCAAAAACCCTCTTCAAAAATCACCCAACCAAGCTTGAAAAATATTGAAAATAGTATTTTTACGTATTTCAAACTCATACAGGTGACATACACTCTGCGAACATGAAAACTAGTTCACGAATGCGGAGCTCACATACACGCAGACCTCTGTGAGTGTAGAGAAGTCATTTGCGAATGCGGAGAGGGGAGCAGTGGACCTCTGTGAACAACGGAGGTGTCCCATCATGAATAAGGAGAAGAGAGAAGCTAGACCTCCGTGAACACGGACTCCAATTCCGCGAATGCAGAGAGGAAAAGTGAGCTGCACTAGATGCAATAATTCAGCTAAACTTCCAACTCGAAATGGAACCCCAAGGTCCATCCAGAAACCAAAATACATAAACCAAACATATATTTATACTCGAGATTGCGATTCAGACTCAACGAAATTATTAGAACTTGATTCCAAGGGCTCCTCGATACAATTATTGATAAAACGCAGGAAACTAGTTTAGAACTCAATATACCGAAACTGTCTTTGTAAACTCCAAAAAATATAATGAGACCATTTCTAGCATTACTTTCGCCATCTGAAACTAATAGAACTATCAAAATTTCGATCCAAGCTTCCAAACTTCTAATGTTGACCAAAGTCAAACTTAGGCTCTGGAATCAACTGAAAATGCAACTTTGAGTCTAAAATCTCCATTTTGACTCCAAATTCAGCTTTGTAACTTCTCCTAGACCAAATTCGACGTTTCGAAGCTAATGAAATACCCGAAACTCAGAATGGTTCAAGAACTTCTAGAAATACTAACACTCATGTTTTTCACTTTTAGAACACAAGGTCTCAATTCCAACAACATAGATAGTTCAAAATAGGTCAAAAGCAACTTATAAAAGGGCAAAATAGTAATTCTCAGAAATAATCTCAAAAATGACTAACAAGGTCATTACATGTTTGACTTTGTTAGTCGATCTTCATATAGCATATGTTATGAACTGTTTTATAGGATAGGGCTACCTTGACAAGTAGTCTCCTCCTTTTTTAGTATAGGAGCAACATCACGATTTCTTGTTATAACTCGCATGGTCTTATTATCAATTAAGATTAATATTTTACAAATGAGAAAGTTTTATGGTTTATAATTCTTTCAAAGCTCCTTACTATGTTTAAGATGCATTAACTGCATTTATGTTTTCACTATTATACTTTGAAAGATACTTTATCATGTTTTAATACACTTGGTCATTACACAGTAGGTTTTATGATTTTTCCTGCCTAACTCACATACTTAGTGCATTGCATGTACTAGCGTATACTTTTGTCTTTATTATTTTATAATATTGGTTTAGATTGTAGAAGGAGTACCGATGCTCCTGTTAGAGGTAGACCGAAGAAGTACTGAGGGGAGGTGATTAGACATGATATGGCGAAACTTGATCTCACTGAGGACATGACCTTAAATAGAAAGAAGTGGAGGTCGCGAATTAGAGTAGCAGGCTAATTGGTAGGGTTAGGTGGATGCATGGCCTTAGGGTACAGTAGGGTTAATTGGTAGGGTTACTCATGTTTTGACATTATCTATCATATTGTGTGTTAGTTTTATCATATTTACATACTGCCATGTGCTATTCATTATTAGTCGTGCTTTCTGTTCCCTTCCCTTTCCATTTTGTCATATCTAGTTCCATTTGCTTATGGGTTTTGAGATGAGGGTTCCCAGAAAACAGCCTCTCTACTTCAATGAGGTAGCGGTAAGGTCTACGTACATTCTACCCTCCCCAGACCCCACTTGTGGGATTTCACTAGGTATGTTATTGTTGTTGTATAGGTTTAGATTGTAATGACCTCAAATGTCATTTTTCATATTTTTGATCGAATTACCTATTTTTTGCTCGGGCAGTCATGCTAAAACTACCATAACCTTTTATTCCATAGTTGGACTGATGGACGGTTTTATGCATTGAAAACTAGACTCGTAGACCTTCAATTTTATAAGTCATGTCCCCTCTAACTTCTTATATTTTGTGAGATACAGTCTAAGATATTTAACCCAAATTTAAGAAAGGTTTCTTAAAGAAGCTCACGGTAACTTTGGTCAACCTTTATCTAGCAACTTTCTTGACTCCAATACTCAACATATGACATTTGTGCTATTAAAATACCCCTTGAAAATCAATAATTAGTAAATTTACACTCTTAGTCCTATCCGAAAAGTGAAACTTAGTTTAAACCTTCTGAAAAAGGGCTAGGTGCCACTCGATCCAGTTCTTTAATCCTAAATATGTATGTAGGGATTTCCTTTGACTTAAAACTTTAAGTCCTTGATATTACCACTTATTTGTAAGCTTTATTACCCCTAGGTACTATATAAAATCATATATGCCTTATATAACATGCCATACTATATATATTATGGAAGACGAGAAAAAAGGGGCCTCACACCTACGGTGGCACATAGTTATGAGATTAGATGCTTTATATAAGACCCTTTAGGTCAAGCCCCACTCCTAACTCATTCGGTGCTAAGTCCAAATCCCACAGAAACAGACAATGCATAATCGAAATAATCAAAACTTAACTTAATTCAGAAGGTCTTAGCTTGTCAAAGCATATTCAACTTGTACTTAAGAATAGCTCCTTAACAAAGATTTGAAATGATTCAGAGTGGATCTTGAGTCACCCAATATCAATTCAAACTTATAGTTCTTGTCCTTGTTAAAAATCATATACTCAAGTTTATGCCATAAAGGCCAATATATAAAATTCATAAATCAACTTAGTTCATATTTGGTGTTTGTAAGATAACCTTAAAAATCATGTAATTGCATCATAAGTAAGCGTAAAATAATCAATTAAGCAATATAGGATCAAAATCATATTAACCCATAAGAGAGTTTCAAGTTTGAAAATGTAGATTAGGTTGAATCATGGAAATTCATAATGCTTGAATTAAATTATGTAAAATCTTGATAAATAATCATTAAAATGCATGAATAACCATAATCTAAGCAAAGATTAATTGACATACAATTACCCATAAATCAAAGATTGAAAATTGGTAATTCAAAATTTAGTTTTCAAAGAGGACTTCTTAGTTGAAAGGAAACCAAGAATCAAACCCACATGCTTTTAATCCTTGAATAGAAGTTTTAATGAAGTTTAAGCTTGAACTTGGTGATTTTGGAAGGATTCTTCACTTGAATCTTGAGAAAAGACTTGAGAGGGGTTTTTGCTTATTGGAGGTTCAATCATTTTATTGAGAGAGGGTTGGGAGTGTTGAGTATATTAGTATATGTATGAGAGGGTAAAATGGTCTAAATATCCCTTAGGATGCTAAAAAATAAACGGGGAAAATGACCCAAAATCCCCTACTTAAAACCAAAAAGAATGCCTGGATAGAAACCTCTAAGAACCACGACCTGTCAACAACACCACTAGCCGTAGTATAGATCGTAATGTGCAGGCAGCCTGACAGTTCTTTACTAAAATGGGTGTAACCTTTTGCTCTGAACTCTGAATGAAGTGAAATCACTAATGTTGGAAAGATAATTCAAAGAGATTTCATTTGGTGGGTATCTAATAACTAATTTGCTGTGTGCTAAAAGATATGATCATTTGAAGTCAACACATATACAAACTTGCGCCAAACATTAGTCGATTGGAATCGTTTGCACTTGTCTTAATGGGAAATGGTCTTGGAATTGAATGAGGGGCCATGGAGGGCTAACTAAGGCTATTAAGGGCTTAAAGGAACAAGAAAGGTCGAAAATACCTATAATGAATCCGACAGTCCAAACAATGTGTCACGACCCAAAATTCGGGTGTGATGGAACTCACCTAACCCACTGAGGCGAGTCAGCCCAAAACCCAAGCAACTTTATAAATAAAATAAAGCGGAAGCTAACAGTCTAAGTATATAGATAAGCGGAAGAAAGTAAGCTGCAACTATCCCAAGGACTGGTGTCACATGTATAAGCCTCTATATATAGAATACTCAGATGAAATATAAAGCATAATGTCTAGTCTTCAAATAGAACCTAAACATAAAAGTGGAATCCTCAAAGCTTGTTGAAGACATAAGTAGCAACCTCACAAGAAATCTGAAAGCTCGATCTAATAAAAAGGAAGTCTAGCAAGATGGATCGGGCTAGAACCTACAAATGTGTAGCAAGAGGTGATCACCAAACACGGGATATTCAGCAAATGGAACTAACCTAAGGTAAAACAATGAAGAAAATAAATAACTACTTAAATCTCAATGATAATTCACCGATCTACAACCCTGCACTCAAAAAAGTCCCATCACAATATAATATACAAATCACAGTAATATAGATATACCAATATTCTCGCATGGTATCTCAACACACAAGTATATAGATAGATCCAACATTTATATCAAGAATAGGGATACAATAAATACACAATCTCATTAATAATATACAATTATATCAATCAGATATGATATGAGATCGAGTGGATGCCATGAGATATATACAATGTAAGGCAATGTCAAATAATCGTGACGCATGTCTACCTTACGATACACATCCAGTGACCATATATATGCCTCAGATCAGAACCCATGGGGGTCTCACATAGACCATGTATCCATGAACACCACCGGCAAAGGCCTCGGCTAATGTTCATCCGTCCAAAAAATACCTCGGACCCGTTCGAAAATGACCTCGGACAACCGACATATTACCTCAGCTCGACCGGTAGAGATCTCAGCCACTATTCCACATGTTTTCTTACTCACATCTTGGTCATAGCCATCGCAAGTATCAATACACAAATAATAATAAATGCAATATGCATGATCGTAACTATATCATAATACCATCAATAAAAAATGATCTCATTATCTCAATGCCATCAATATCTCAATATCATCAGTGTCTCAATATCATCAATGCCTCAATATCAACAATGTCTCATTATCAACAATATCTCAATATCATCATATCACAATATAAGCACCATCTCGAAATGAACAACAAGTGAATCACAAGATCACATAGATTAAGAATTCACAATTAAATTACAACTCAGTATATAGCCATATGAACAAGTATTTAATATAAAAAGTCATGATCAAGCCTAGAATGGTACAATTCTACCCTCAAATACTCAATTTCCATACACATAGGAGCGCACCAGGTTCACTCATACTTAATAAAAGGTTAGAAGTATACTTGCCTCAAATAAAGTCTCGAAATCAAGAAGGAATGACCGCTTTCCCTCTCATATGATACTTTAAATCACCAAAATCTATTTAAATATAGCACCACAATCACATAACAAATCTAGTGACACTAAATCAAAAAATTCGAAGAAAGGGTAAAATGGTAAAAAATCTCATGCTGAAAGATATAGCCGGAAACTGAAAAATTAATGGATGAAAATGTTCTACTCGTAACAAGAAGTTCAACGATGAAAACGGTTTTATAAACGAAGCTGAGATGAAGGAGAAATCAATTGTTTAAGTTCAGGGAATTCTATTCCAAAAATCCCCAAATTCCACCACTAAATCCCAAAATTAGAATTTAAAAACACAAATTAATCAATGGAAATAGCTGAAATAGGATGAGAATTAGTTGTCCAATCACTTGCTTTGAAAATCCACAAAATCTCCCTTGAAAACGAAGATTGAAGAGTTGAATATGGTGAAATATGAAATAAGATCGTCTTTTAATGAAGTCCACTGCCCAGGCATAGATAACAATCAGTGATCGCAACTCACTTCCTGCGAACTCGGAGGTCTAAATAAATTGACCGCCACAAACATGGAGCTAAGGGCGCGAACACGGAGAACAGGTGCCACGTGCACCAGAAACTGCTCACGCTAGCAACCACAACAAAAGTAAACTAGGAACCATACCCTCGGGGATTCGTTTGGAACCTCGTAAACACAAGCCACACTTAGAACGCTACTAGAAACGACAATTCAGATCAATGAAATTGTCAGAATCCGAATCCAGAATCTCTGTGGCCTCGAACTCTAGAAGGTTCATTTGAACTAGTTTCGAATCTAAAAACTCAAAATATTCACAGAACCTCTAAAAATTAAGACAAAGGCATTTTTAGCGTTAGTTTCACCATCTGAAACTACTAAAAATTGACAGAATTCTGATACGAGCTCCCGAACACTGAAGTATACCAAAGTCAATCCTATGATCCAAAATAAATTGAAAATGCAACTTTGGTTCTAAAATCTTCATTCTAACTCCAAATTCAGTTCTGCATGTTCTCCTAGACCACATTTGTCATTCCAAAACTGATGGAATCAATAGAATCGAATTCCATCGCACAAAACTCGAAATGACTGCAAAACTCAAAATTTCAAACTTAAGGCCTTTTAAAATCCTTTCTTTTGCAAAACTCCAACTTCTTATGATATTTTCAAAATTCGACTTTTAGACTTATCCAAAAATGACCCAAGACAACTTTCAAGAGGGGCAAACTAGTAATTTGGTCAAAAATACCAGAAATGACCTTCGAGGTCATTACATCATGTACTATTAAAGCAATGTTCGTCCTCGAACATGAAATAAGGAACATACCTGAAGGCTCAAATAACTAAGGGTACTAGACATGCATATCTGACTCTATCTTCTATATAGCCTCACTCTCAGGCCCATGGCTACACTGGACCTTTACTGAAGCGATCTCCTTAGTCCTGAACTTCCTCACCTACCTGCCCAAAATGGCTATCAGCTGCTCCTCATTAATCAAATCAGGGATTAACTCAATTGAATCCATAGAAATCACATGAGACTCGTCTGGAATGTAACATTGTAACATCGAAACATGGAATAACAGAATGGACTAAAGATAGGTTGGGTGGCAAGAAAAGTCTATAAGCCATCTCTCCCACTCTGTCAAGGATCTCAAAAGGGCCAATGAACCTAGGACTGATTTTGTCTCTCTTATCGAATCTAATAACACCCTTCAAAGGTGAGACTTTCAACCAAACCATGTCACTAACTATGAACTCCAAAGGGCAAACTCGCCTATCAGCATAGCTCTTTTAGTGACTTTGGGTTGTCACCAATCTACTCTAGATCAATCGTACTCGCTCAAGATCATCTCTCAACATGTCGACACCATACTCACCACCGTTACTGTGTCAAGCCAACCTATGGGCGATTTGCATCTCCGGCCATATAAGGCCTCAAAAGGAGCCATTTGAATGCTGGAATATAATTGTTGTTGTACACAAACTCCATTAAGGCGAAATGTTGGTCCCACCTAGCCACAAAATCTATAACACAGGCTTGGAGCATATCCTCTAATACCTAAATGGTCCTCTTGGACTGGGCATCAGTCTGGGGTAAAAAGTTGTACTCAAATCTAGATGAGTGCCTAAACCATGAAGTAAAGCCCTCAAAAAGTGCAAAGTAAACAACGAGCCTTGATCCGATATAATAGACACCAGGACCCCATAAAGTCTCACAAGCTGACTGATATAAAGTTGGGCCACTCTCTTCACTGTATACTTTACCTTGACCAGAATGAAGTGGGCGGACTTGATTAGAAGATCCACTACACCCAAATAGAGTCAAAACCCCTGACAGTAGGAGGTAAGCCAACCACCATGTTCATGACAATATGCTTCCACTTCTACTCGGGGATAGATATCTGTTGAAGTTTCCCACCTGGTCTCAAGTGCTTACACTTGACCTGCTGGCACGTCAAGCACTTGGACACAAACTTTGAAACACCTCTCTTCATACCAGGCCACCAATAATGCTGACTCAAACCATAGAAGGAACATGTGTGTAAAGTGTAATTACAACTCTCTCAAACAGCTACTTTAAATATTTGTTATGAAACTTATTGCTCAATTCACATAGTCATTCATTTATTGTTTTGCTTCTTTCTAAGTTATAAGTTTTTCTTTAATCGACTGACTTCTTTATTAGTAATTACTACTCCCTCTGTCCCATATTAACTGAATTTTTAAAATAATGCACACAGATTAAGAAATATATTTTAAGACAAAATTAAATCAAATTTTCCATTACTGCCCTTTTGTTTATTCTTAAGTTATTAATTAATAAAGATTTAAAATGTGAATTAATAATGGTAGTAGAAGTTAAGATGGCTCTTAGAGTTCCAGCGTCCATTTTTCCAACAACCACACATTAATTTTCAAGATTTACGTAATGCTCTATTTTTCTACTCTGGAGATTTCCCATCAAGAACTTTTGGAAATAGTACACTAAACAACCCTTATGGAAAATATTGCCTCATAAAGATAATTAGATGTACTTTGTAAAGAGTGTAGTTTAATTTTTTTAAAAAGTTTAATTTTATTAAAGGGAAGGGTAATATTGGAAAAAATTTCAAACATCTACCTTGAAATTTGAACAATTCAAATATTTTGAACACTAAAAAATACTTTAAAAATTCAGTTATATTGAGACGGAGGGAGTAATAAGCAACATACTAGATATCTAATATTCATGGGATCAATATAATAGATACAATATTTGACTAACGTAAACTTCTATTCTATACACATGTTATTTGTTCATCAATTTTTGTGGTGTTTTCAGAAACTAGACAATATCTTTATGTTATTTGTCTCCGTTACTACAATTAACCTTATATCAGTGCACACAATTTTGACTTAACTACAATCACCTAGTTAAATGACTTTTCTAAAGTACACAGTATTAGTTAATTTTACAAAGTAGCAAGGAAGAGACAAACCTAACCTCATAAGATCGAATGTCTTCAAAATCTAGCAAGATTTTCACTCAAATTATTTAGACGAGTAGCTAAAGTAGGGTTAAAGCCATTAGGTACACCAAAAAAGTGCAATGAGATCAAAAACGAAAAAAGTCAAAGATTGACGTATGACTGAAAAATCATTTCGCCATAGGCTAACAAATGATCATACATGTAGCTTGCAAATTTAAATGTACATAAATGATCGTTGATTTGCTGGAATGTAAAAAATCGATAAAGAAGAGGGGATTTTGACTCAAGTTTTTATTTCACATGATTATGCACAATACTGTTAGATTTAATTGAAATCCATGTTGACATTGTTACACTGGACCAAATGTATATTTGGCTGACTTATAGGATTTGTTTATTCAATGGAAACATAAAAAAATTCAAACATAAGAACCATTGATTTTTTTTAAAAAAATTCTGTTAAATTATAAAAAAAAACTTTTGGTTGTTATTAGAATGGACAGAAAATGTCCCCATTTTTCTGAGCTTAAAACACTTCGCCAAACTCTTAACTCACGGGATTACAAAAATTAACCAAGCATGATATATCTGCTATTTAATTTGGTCTCAATTGATATTTACGTTCTTTAATTTTAGATGTGTATAAATAAATATTTAAATTTATATAAAATTGAACAAGTAGACACATGTTACCTACGTGATGTCTTACTTAGCAATTCACATTCTATGTGTATCATATTACGTAAATTGAATGTGCATATTTGTTCAACTTTATATAAATTTAAATGTCTATTTGTATATGTCCAATATTAGAAGACATAACAAACAACAACAATGACATACCTAGTGGAATCCCACAAGTGGGCTCCGGGGAGAGTAAAATGTACGCAGACCTTACCATTATCTCATAGAGATAGAGAAGTTGGTTCCGAAAAAACCTCGCCTAAAAAATCAACCCTCATAAATAGAAGATACTAGACATAAATGCTAGCTAAAATCAAATTATGTTATGTCATTTAAGGGTGTCAATGAGACGGTTCGGTCGGTTATTTAATTAGAAGCTATACCATCCCAACTTTTCGAATATTTTATAATGTATAACCAAATTTAAATTGTTTAAAATCATTCCAATCATATTAGTTTCTCTTCGGTATCGGTATATACGGTTCGGTAATGTTTGCTTTTTTTTTTTTTTTAAAGTATCACTTACAAATATACATTATTCACAAATGTGTTTTTGAAGAAGCACTTTAATTCACCCAAAAAGTAAAGAATGTAAAATGTTCTTGCCATACTATTTGATCTAGAATTTTATATAGGAGTGTTTGCATAGATTTTGTCATATTGTTTGATGAAGTATCTATTATAATATCTTTTAATTTGAAATCTATTTAATTAAAGGCTAATTAAATTAAAGGGCAAAGACCCAAAATCGTCCAATCACTAAAAGCCTAGGACCTAGGTTATATTTATATTTGAAAAATTTTATAAAATATATTTATATATTAAATTTAACATATTAATGTATAAAATATATTTGCGTACATCTAAAGTTATTCGATTCAGTTTGAAAATTTTTTCAGCTTTTCTTTTATAAACTAAAAAGACCATCTCAATTGTTCGAGACGATTATAAATTTAATATAAATAAAAATTCATGAATTTATTGAAAAATAATAAAACATTAATTTGACATAATTCGATTCGATCAATTTTTCATATTCTTTTTAACACCTCAAATGTCATTAACAAACTCTAAACACAAAGACCATTTTTAAGTAAAAAAAAAAAAAAACTCTTTTTATGAGATGTATTACGCAATTAGAACAAACTAGTTAAGGGTTAAAGGCACCGCAAAAACTTTTGTGGACTTGTAAGTAAAATAACTTTTTACTGAAATAAACGGGAAGAGAATTCCCTCGATACAAATTTTCCTCCTCCGTCTCGTCTCGTCTCGTCTCGTCTCTTCAATTTTTCCATCAGGCCAGGAATCTCTGAAGGTAATCATCTTCTCTCAGATTCTATAATCATTAATTGTAATGTCTCCTCTTGTATGCCAATTCTGGTTTAGTTTTTCCTCGATTCCCGCCTTCATAGTAGTTTTTTGCGTTACTCCGTAACTGCAATGGTTTCCAATTGTTGTTGTACTGTCTGCGCGATGGTGTGCTTACAGTTTCGTGCATATAGGTGATGCAATATCACTTCATTCCATTAAAAACTACAACAATAGCAACAACATACCCAGTGGAGTCCCGCAAGTGTGTGTTGAGGAGGGTAGAATGTAACCTTATCACGGAGGAAGAGGAAGAGAGACTTTTTTTGAAAGACCCTTTGCTTAGTTGTAGCAATTTCAGGTACAAAGAAGAAAGTGTAGTGAGTCACAAGAGAACAATGCAAAGTCTACTAGAAGAAACAAAATAGTGCAATAATCAAACACAATAAGATTAATGGAAACAATAATAGATAATAATGGATATCAAAAACAAGAATTACAGAAATACAGCTAGCACAATGACCAACACCAACCACCCTAAGCACGACTCCATTACTCTCATACCCTAATATGTGTCTTTCATACTCTCCTATTTAAGGCCATTTCCTCGGTAATTTGGAGCTGAGTCACATCATGTCGTATCACCTTTTCCTGATAATTGTTTTGCAAAATCTTCTAGGCTTTCTTTAGTCTGCATACCTTGACTTTGTTCAATATCAAATCTAGGAGGGATCTCCATATGCACCTCTTCTTCTAAGTCTTCACGAAGAACTGCATTCTTTACATCAAACCGTTGTAACTCCCAATCAAGGTTAGTTGCATAAGATAAAAGGATTCTAAAAATGTCCATTTTAGCAACAAAAGAAATGTCTCTTGAAAATCCACTCCATAATTCTGAGTAAATCACTTAACCACTATTTTTGCTTTGAATGTTTCAATCAAACCATCAATTTTATGTTTCACGTGAAGTCCCATTTGTATCCAACCAACTTCTTGTCTGATGGTGACCTGACAAGTTCTGATGTTTCATTTTTTGACAAGGCCTTCAGTTTTTCAATCATATATTGCTTTTTCTTATGACAAGGAAAAACCAATAGTCGCTACCCTTTGAGTGCGCATAGTGTAAAACCCCCACTTGTATGCAATTGCTCACAAACCACATAGGAAAGGTAATTAGCACTAGGCAAGCCCCTTGTGAGGAGCTCGACCTAGATTGCAAATCCCTTGCTTTTGCTGATTAGGGGTTTCAAACTTGAGACCTCCAACAAGAAGTCCCGAGCCCAAACCACTGGGCCACCCGAAGGTTCAATCATATATTGCTTCATTTAGCATTTGCAAAATCTTCCTTCCGATTCTAGGAAATAAACAAAGAAATAGATAACGCAAAGGCTTTAGGGAGAGAAATAAAAAATTATAGGAAATAGACTAAGCAAAGGCTTCTTTGAGGGAGATGGAAAACTATAGGATACAAAATTAGATAAAGGATGTTTGGCACATTACTCCTTTTGTATGAGCAATAGGCAATTCTAACTCATTAGCAAATGTAGATAACTCACCACTAGTAGAGGATTCATCTTCGAGATATTGCATAATGACTTCTTCTACACTATTTCTCCTCGAGTAAGTTGTCAAATCAAGTCTTACCAAGCGCCCAACAATCTCCATATCAATATTTTCTCCAACTTCACTTTCCCTTGTGGTAGAGGTTTCAACAGTATAACTTGGGAGAACCATCTCTTCTTTCTTATTGCTCTCCACTTGAAGAGGTGATGATGTAATGGCGAAATAGGGCTCAACCTCTAGAAAGGTAACATCCATGCTGACAAACTTCGGTTTCATTCGGCTCCTTTATGGACTTTACTGGAGGGGGAATAATAGCAATCGTACACTTTATGTATAGGAGAATATACAGACACACTTAAGGGATCTAGGATCAAGTTTTCCAGAATTTCTAGTGTGATCAAAGCAAATACACCCAAATATCTTTGGAGGAACAATATATTTAGTCTCACCTTTTAAAGCCTATAGTGTACTCCGAAAATTAAGTGTTTAAATGCCATTTTATTGATAAGATAGGCAACAACTAGAATGACATCTCTAATAGGTTTTGGGTAGATTTGTAAACATATGAGGTCTTGCCTCTTCTAGCATATACTTATTTTCTTTTGTAACAGGACCATTTTATGCACTATAATAGGGGCAATTAGTTTGATGGATTATCCCTTCGAAATCCAGATAGGCATCAAATTCTTTATCCATATATTCTGTGTCATTGTCAGTTCTAGGTTTTATCTTAGCCTCAAATTGAGTACAAATCATCTTATGTAATCACTGAAAGCAAGAGAGAACCTCAGTTTTTGCCTTTTTACCAAGTACACCCAAGTCATCTTAGTGCAACAATCAATAAAGGTAACAAACCACCGATTTGCAAACAAAGAAACAGTTTAAAAGGACCTCATATAAGTGATTGCAGACTGAGCAATGGAACAGCAGTTGCATGCTCGCTAACTAATTGTTTTGTGATTCTTGGGTTATGATAAGTTTTTATTGGTTTGTTAGATTGGGGAAAAAAAGGAACTTGCAGAAGTTTTTGTTAGTGTTCAAGTGTTCTGTATTTTATGATTTTCTTCTTTTTTGACGCTTTAAACAGATGTGATCCTTGCTTTCCAGAATATAGAGATCATTGCAGCAAAGAAGCCAGTTCAGGATACTTCAAATGTGGTGAAGGGTCAAATCCACTGCATAGTTGGGGATATTTCATGAAAGAGATACTAAGAGGCAAAAGAAACTAAATTGTGGTCTGTCAGAAATGAGCTTAGAAAGTCATGGTCAGATTCTACAAAGGTGTCCTAGTTCTGAACTTGTTGCTACTTCCAACTGCAATTTGGAGTACAAAATATGTGAATCTCCTCGTGTTGTTCAGCCAAAAGCAGTTATAGATCGACATCCTATGGAAGGAAGTGTGTGTGCTTTCTGTCATTCACCTAAGACCATAGAGGTGAGTTTGTAATTGCGGTATATTGAAGAAGAAACTTCAAGCTCTTAGCTGCAATTATTGTGTTGTTTTTATATTTTTCTTAATACTCTCTTCCACTGCTATCATTTGGAAAGTTATCCACTTATTTTGTGGTCCACATCCTTTGTTTATTTGCACTCATGTTTATCTGGATATTTTCTGATATATTTAACCAATTTTTAAGACTAATTTTTTTATTTTTGTCAAATATTTGCAGAAAACTGGACCGTTCTTGTACTTTGCAAATGGAAGGGAAGTGGTGGGAAATGTTACTTCTCTTTCCAAAATCATATGTGTGCACAGTAAGTGCATTGAATGGTAGGTGGTTTAAATTCTTTGCTTATAAAGAAAATCAATTTTCTTGATATTCCAGACATAATATTGTTTTATAATTAGTTGCCATTTGAAAAAACATAATATTGTTTTATAATTTGCACCTGATAAAAGGAAGTTTTAAGCATGCAGTTAAGTGATTCATCTATCTTGTGCAATCACTTCTTTTTCTTTATGTAGATGTTGGATAACAGGATGAGATGGAACAATTGGACTTTAAACACATTATGTGCCTCATTTTTATGCTTGAATTATTTAGTTGTGGATAGATGTTATGGACAATTGGAGTTGGAGAAAAAAAGGAACCTTCTTTTATTGATCTAATGAATTTTTAATTTAATCAGAGTGTCACAATGTTCACATGCTAGCTCATTGAACTCTAGAGCTAGATCCTCAAAAAATAACCAAGGGAAAACTATGGTTAATTGGTCTGCGAAACACTACAGAACCAAGTCTACAAACAAGGAAAACAACTAAGCCTATGTAAACAACTTCTCCATTTACAATGTTCTTGTCCCACTATATGTAACTGTCGGACCATGTCTCTAATGATTGCTTCGCTTTTATGTGCCTTCTGACTGAATCTTGACTGTTTCGTTCTACCTAGATATGATAGCAGTGGCTACAAATAGAAATCCCAAGATAGCATTCATAGATCTTCTATTGTTCACCTTAACTGACAGCCACCCTACCTCAGCCTCCCATGATTCAATCTGCGTATTAAGTCCCATACAATGTAGTAGAGTCTTCGAGATGTTCTGGGAGAATAAGAGCAATCTAAGAACATATGAGCATAAGTTTCCTCCACTGCAGATGCACCAAGAACACAATCCAAATGTGTTTAGTAACCTTTGGTTGTAATAGTCAAACATCATAATCTATTGTGCTTATGAAACTGTGTTTTTGGAATGTAGTCAAATTTGAATAATCCATATAGGGCTAATCAGGCAACATGTGTAGGTTGTTTCATCACAACACTTGTATCTCCACTACTAAAGCATAATCTCATTCTTATGTTGCATCCTATTCCCATTGATCCTTTGGGGTGCTGCATTATTTGTGAACCCCACAATTATTTGTTAGCCGATCCAACTTATGTTTGATTGAATACCTTTTTGGAACTTAATTTCATTGGTCACAGGACACCTCAAGTATATTATGAAGGAGATACTATAAAGAATTTGGACACCGAATTGGCAAGAGCTGCAAAACTCAAGTGTAGTAGTTGTGGCGTGAAGGGTGCAGCACTTGGCTGCTATGTGACGGCTTGCAGGAGGAGTTATCATGTGCCCTGTGCATTTGAAATCCAGGATTGCCGATGGGATATGGTAAGGAAATATAACTAGTTGACAAATTTATCAAATTGAGCATTGTAAAGTTTTCATCTTCTTATTTTCCCTAAAAGTTTACATCTTTAATTACAGGAAAACTTTGTGATGCTGTGCCCAATTCATAAATCTGTTAAATTTCCAAGTGAGAAGTCAAAGTCCCGAAAAAAAATCAGGAGGGAAGTGCATCCACAGACTTCTCCCCTGTAAGAAGAGTATATTAAGGCACTTGTTATTTTGTTTTCTATCATCTCTTAAATTAGTATCAGTTCTTGATAATGATAAAAACATCTTTATATTAATTTTGAAATCTGTGTGCTACCAATTCAATCTACCCACTCACCTTATTCTCCGTTTAAGTTTGTTAATTTTGAAACTGGTGTACCTTCGTAGTACCGTCAATATTTTATACTGATTCTGTAGATATATATAATGTACACTACTATCCTGCCTAAAAGGTTGTCTTGTTGATATAGTTATGTGGATGATGATTGAATGTAAGGGTGTCTCAATAAAATTAATGGAAACTTCTAAATTTTAATAGGACACTTATTATTGTATGCACGTATACAATAATAATAATAATATTTTAGAATTGACTTTTCTATTCTTTCATACTACTTGTTTTTAGTACTTAGTTTTCTTAAAGAAAACTAATGTTATTATTTATAAACAACATATCAGTGAAATCTTACAAGTGAGGTCTGTGGAGGATAGAATGTATGCAGACCTTACCACTTCCTCGTGGGGGTAGAGAGGCTATTTCCGAAAGACCCTCAGCTCAAGTACAATGAATCTCGGAATAGAGAAGGAGGCGATGAAGAGAATATAGAAAATAATAAGAGACAATGCTACCAGAGAGGAGCCAAAACAACAATAAAATCATGTGATAATCAAAACACCATAAACAACAATAATAAACTATAATTAAAATAGAACAATAAAACAATAAGAACTACAATAACACAACTAGAACCATCACAAATGCCAATCATCCTAAGCAAAATAACACCACACTACCTACTAACTTCTATCCTAATATGTGGTCTCCACACCCTTCTATCTAGGGTCATATCCTCAGTAACCTGAAGCTGTGTCATATCCTGTCTTATCACTTCTGCTCAATAACTTTTCGGCCTATCTCTGCCCCTCGTTGTACCCTTGATTACCAACCTCTCGCACCTCCTCACTGGTGCATCTATATATCCCTTCTTCATATGTCCAAACTATTTTAGTTTCGCTTCCTTCATCTTATCCACTATGGAGGCCACTCCTACTTTATTCTAGATAATCCTCATTTCTAATTTTATAGCTCCTAGTATGACCACACACATCCACAACATTCGCATCTCCATGACATGCATCTTCTGGACATGGGAGTTTTTTGATTGGCCAACACTTAGTCCCATACAACAATGTCGGTCTAACCACTTCTCCATAGAACTTATCTTTGAGTGTCGGTGGTACCTTTTTATCACACAAGATTCTCAAGGCAAGCCTCCAGTTCATCCATACCGTACTGATACACTGTGTGATATAATCGTTGATGTCCTAACTCCTTTGAATCATTGACCCAAGATTTTTGCATCTCTATCTTGGGGATATTTTATGTCAAGCCTCACTTCCATGCCCACCTCATGCGTCACATCATTGAATTTGTATTCGATGTATTCTGTCTTGGTCCTGCTCAACCCAAACCCTTTAGCCTCTAAAGTTTGTCTACGCACCTCTAACTTAGCATTAACTCTGTTGCACAACTCGTCAATCAATACTATGTCATCCATAAATAACATACGCTATGGCACCTCATCTTGAATGTCACGTGTCAATACAAAAATGAATAGAGTTGACCCCTGGTGTAATCCCATCACCACAGGAAAGTACTCCGGTATCCTCCCGCCATTCATATCCGCGTTTTAGCTCCATATATATCCTTTATAGCGCTAATGTAGGCCATCGATACATCTCTTGCCTCTAATCATTTCCACAAGACTTCCCTCTGGATTTTATCATAAGCCTTCTCAAGATTAATGAACACCATACATAGATCGCCTTCATTTCTTGATATTTTTTCATCAAGGCTCCTCACAATATAGATGGCTTCTGTGGTCAATTGCCTTGACATGAATCCAAACTGATTCCCGAAAATAGACATACCTCTTCTCACTCTCATCTCCATCGCTCTCTCCCAGACTTTCATAGTGTGGCTTAACGACTTAATACCCTTGTAGCTTTTGCAATTTCGTATATCACCCTTGTTCTTGTACAACAGAATCATTGTACTCCGCCTCCATTCGTTGAGCATCTTAGCCGTCTTAAAAATGACATTGAACAAGCTAGTCAATCACTCCAATCCTGCTTATCTATGCTCTTCCAAAACTCTAGCGAAATCTCATCTGGTTCAGTCAGTTTTCCCCTGCTCATCCCACTAATAGCACACTCCATCTCCTCAACCTTAAAATGCCTACAATAGCTGAAGTCCCTAGGTATCGTAGAGTACTCCAACTCATCCAGCACAATGTCTCTATCCCTTTCTTCTTTAAAAGTTTGTGAAAGCATGCTTTCCATCTCTGCTTAATGAGGCTCTCCTCTCTCTCACCTTCATGAGCCTATACAACTCCTTATCTCTGCCTTTTTCTCCAAGTTCAATATACAATCTTTCAGAAGCTGCTGTCTTAGCCAATTACCCCCAACCTATTAGCCAATTACCAGCTACACACCTAGAATTCATGGGAGTCCTATTACCTCTTGAAATTGATTCCACATCAGATGGTCTCGTTTAAACGAATAAAAAGGATAGGTAATCGACTATTCAAGTCTGAGGCAACATAGGCTAAAAGGACATAAGGGGACTACTAGACAGTTTAAGATCAAACAAGCGGATGCAATCAAAGAGCATCACCATTGTTCAATCATCGAAAGTGGGATCTCTTTAGTCCGGCTTCTTTTCTCTTTTGTGTCAGGTTATGAAAAAAGGAAATCAGGTTTTCTGAATATTTCTCTCTTGGCCTAGCCTGTTAAGTAAGTCAGAGATAGAAACTGGACTTGAGAGAAACTAGACTTCTAGTTAGAGCAGGTGTCCCTTAAGTTGAGGAGAGTTGTTCACAAACAGTGGTTATGACCTCATTCTTGTTTCGGTTCAGAAGAAGCTGCATGCCTTCAGTTGCAACCGTGGATTGAACAACCTTTTCTTTGTAGTGCCAACAAAGTGCATGTGTTCTTGGTTAATAAAAACACAAGCTGGATGATTGATAGTATAAGTAGGACAAAGGCCTTGAAAGAGAAATGCCAGAACTTTTTAGCATATCTCCACTCATCCAAGGAATCCCTTGCTTGACATTTGTATTTTAGAGAGAGCGATATACTTGGTTAATTCCTTCCATCAAGATATTCTGGAGGCCCAATTCCAAATGGAACTCAAGGTAGAGGAAGCCCTTCATTTGGATAGAGTTGCAGAAGAGTCTCTTTTTGCAAAGAGGCCCTAGGTTAGGGGGGAACTCTTCTATCCGTTTGGTAAACCATTATCCTTGAGGACCATAAAAGGCCTTTTTAAGTGATTGTTCCCGACAGGACTTAGATATAGTCTTTGAAGGAATCATAAAAAAACGAAAAAGAAGAGAGACTGGTAAACACTTTACTAGCCCTAAGCAAGTGTATCTCATTTGATTGTCATGTGGAGAAGAAGCTTCTTATGGTATTATTATATCTAATAGGAGTATCTTCACATACTGTTGGGATCTCTAATGCTTTCAACTCTATCAATTTCTCCTATTTCCTTTAATGGAGATTAATCTGTGCAAATCAGACAAGAGTACAGTAAGGAACATATCATATTATGATGCCTCAATCTCAGCTATATGATCAAATAACTGCACAGTGATGACACATCATATTCCAGAAGGTTCCATAGTGTGCAGATATGTTAGGAATATTCTTTTATTTCCCTTTATTATTTTCAGTTTGTTAGTTTGTTACACAGCAGCTAGTGGATTAATTACAAGTGTACAGATAGGATTTAATTGGCTCTAGACACATCATATTCCAGAAGGTTCCATGGTGTGCAGATATGTTAGGAATATTCTTTTATTTCCCTTTATTATTTTCAGTTTGTTAGTTTGTTACACAGCAGCTAG
>JAPFFP010000012.1:13708709-13721474 GCA_026153255.1 Solanum medicagineum | reverse complement strand
TCCCTAACACTCTCAAATATTATATATACTCTCGTATGCTACCTTCTCTCTATTTATTCTCTTGCTTAATTGATATTCTGAATGAGCATTTGAGTTGCTCTTATATAGATAAAATATATGGCTCCTAAGGGTCTGAAAGGTTACAACATTTGAGTGGACGTATAAAGGTTTCCACTACAAGATAAGTGCTATATGCACTTGAGAAAAATAATACAGCAAAAGGAATGCATACAGCACATTCAGAAATGCATCCAACATCTGCCCTTTTTTTTTATTATAATATTATTAGCTCCAAGTGGAGCACAAAGCAATTAAAGAAAACAATTGTGCGGTTGTTACAATAAATGAAGTTAAAATTACTAAAATATCGTTGATCGTCATTCTCATGGCTTTTTAAAAAAATAGATAGGAATAATATATAATAATAGATAGAAAAGAAATATGAAAAAAGAAAGATGTTTCTAGATTTTTATTTCTAACATTAAACCATTCAACTATCTTTTTGCCCTTGAATGTAGTAATATTTTTAAACTTGTCATTGATCATCCTTAATTGACATTTCTATATAGTATAAATATAAACTAGTCTGTATAAATGTGTCTCTCACATTAATTTTTGACTATTGTAAAGATTATATTTAAAGACAATAAACTTTTTACAGAATTTTCTTATTACCAAAAAAAAATTTTTATAGAATAAAACTGAAAGACATCTGTGAATGAACTACAATGAAGGACAAAAGATTTAATTAAAATTTTAAAGATCCTCATACTTTTAAGTACCACACCAATTATTAAAAAATCATATAAAATGAATAAAAACTCATAACAGCGCTGCTCACTCTCAGTCAACGTAGCCGTAGGCGCACCCCGAACCTCAACAGCTAGTGCAGGATCAACCTCAACTCTAGTACCTATCGGTGTCTGCTCCACCGGATCATGGACCAGTGGAACATGATGCTGATCTGGGGCCTGAGCTCCTACCCTAGTCTGACAATCGCCTGGCGTGCCTCCTGTATTACTGCTCGGACCAAGTCTCTCCAATACATTCAGCACCCTCAATAAGGTATCCTGCAACAACGGTGTAGCAGCATGCTCTGACGGGACCTGGTTCCCTCTAAGGTCAGCCATGGGTTCGGGAGAGACCTCCCTAGCACGATCTCTCGCTGGTGCTGCTCCACGAGCATGACGTCTGGCTGGTGCTGCTCCACGAGCAAGACCTTTGGCTTGAGCTCTACCCCTACCTCTAGCTGGGGCCTCGACAACTGCCTTAGGAGCAGCCTCACCTCTACCACTGGAAATTGTAGCCCTAGTCCTCGCCATCTGTCAAAAGAATAAAGGCATACTCAGCACCAATGAACCTAACTATGCACGATATGATAGAATAAATAAAGGGAAATTTCCTAACAGTCTCTATAGCCTCTCAAAGATAAGTAAAGACGTCTCCGTACCGATCCTTGAGACTCTACTGAAACTCAGCTTCTATGCACGTGAGACCTACGAACCTGGCTCTGATACCAACTGTCACAACCTGAAAATGGGTGTGATGGCACTCGTCTTTTCCCGCCAAGACAAGTCAGCCTACAACCCTGCTATAACAACAAGATGCGGAACTATAATCAAAATGAAAGTTCAATTTAATGAAAATCTCCCAAAACTTGGTTGTCACGTGCACAAGCTTCTGATGTATTACAATAGATTCGGAAAAAACGCAAGTACTAAATGATATTGTCTCTGCAATAGAACAAAATCATGAACAGGGGTAAGAATTCAGCTGAGATGGCAAACAGCTACCTCTCACAATCTCTGCAGAAAACCACGGACAAGGAAGAGTAAATAGTATCGCGACGATCCGGGCTCGTGACCTACAAAAATGTTGTAGCAAGGGGTGAGTACCAAAACACGCGGTACCCAACAAGTGAACTAATAAACACAAAGTTAAGTAGTATAGAATATCGATACCCCAACGCTCAACCTAACTCATAACCTTCACAAATTACACCATTCGAAAATTCTATGATCAAAGCCTATGATAATCTAATCCTCATTTATCCCATACTCAAATCATAGGGAAAAGTTTTACAATTTATCAAGTTTTCTTTAATCCAGCAAGTGTCACCAAATCAATACCAAAATGAATCATATAAGGATATCGACAAGTCCATGATATAATAAATAACCAATCTCAATAGCACTCCATAAAAATCATAACAAGCCAGAACATTATGGGATGAAAGTGGATGCCATGAGATGTAATGCAATGCAATGCAATGTCACATAGAATGATGCATGCCTGTCCTACGATACACATCCGCTGATCATAAACATGCCTCAGTTAGAACCCATGGGGGCCACACATGGACCATGTATCTGTCGGGTCGCACGACACGTCCCTCGAATAATAGTATCCGCCGCGGCGCGACACGTCCCTCGAATAATAGTAACTGTCGCGGCGTGTGACCGACCCTCGAATCATAATACATCCTTTTCCTTTTTCTTCTTTTTTTCTTTCTTTTTCACTAGCCGGAACCATTTCCCTTCGGCTTTACCTTTCTTTTCTTGGATCATGCAGCAAACACATAGTAATGCACAATAATCATGTTTATGGAAATAAAGTATGCAAGATGTCATGCAAATTCATATATCTCAATCAAAGCCTACATAAATCGTTCTCAACACCTCACACAAGAAGTACAAGATTCCATAAACTTAACAAAGGTTAGAAAATCCACTTGCCTTAGCCAAAGAAAATCAATCAAGCACTTGAGTCTTCTCCTTCCGAATGGAATCCGAAACCTCACGATCTAATCCAATAAGAATTCACAATTTAAGTTTTGAAATGAACAACACCCATGTTACTGTATGACCTAACCTAAACCCATAAAATCATCTAAATGTTTTATGATCAAGTCTAGGGATTAAATCTTAATTTCTCCAAATACCATAATCTAATGATTTTTTTCATAATACAATATAATTATTACTTAATTACCTGTTGTATTATATTAAAACCTTTGGATCTTAAGATGATAACAAAGAATGAATTTTTTCCCCAACTAGAATCCGGAACGCCTAATAAATTTATTAACTACCTACAGATTCTTTACTTCTTAACAATGTACCTTACTTAAATTTATATTATACTTAACGTGTTGGTATTAAGAGTTACACTAACTAAAAGATTCTCGAGATGTGTTATTTTAATATACAATTGTGCAGGAGCATTAACGTGTAGCATTGGGTATACTGTCCAATAGTCTTCACTTAATTGATTATGTAACTAAAAGGAAATTAGTTATTTCATAATTGCAAAAGTTAAGATCATAACTTGAAGATTACCTAGGTACCTGATGTGTTCGACGACGGGATCAGTTCGTCCAACCCTTTTGCTCGCCTCGCTCTTCTTTATTTTTCTTTTAAGATAATTATGTGCTCTAATTCAAAATCCTATTATTTATTTTAATTAATATAGAATAAGTGGTACAGGATATTTATTAAGTTGTCAATTTAGTCTCCTAATTAAACTAGCTATCTAAATTTAATTTAGTCTCCTAATCAAACTAGTTATCTAAATTTTACCCCTATATTAAGTAGTCATAGTTACTGAATAGTCCAAAATACACATTTAAATATTTCAAGATAAATCTTGTAGGAAATCAAGATCACTAATTATCAAAATGACCTAACGGGTCACTACAGATGAATCTACTGATTTTTAGTTCCATTGAATCTAGACATCTATTACTTTCTCTGTAGCCATTTTTTGATCTTTCGAACCTGTTTTAAAAAAAATGATTTGTTAAATTATCTAGAAGTTATATCCATTACCTAAGAGAAAAAGGTGTAAATATTATGAGTTTGTCATTTAGGACAATGAGGATATATCAAACCACTCCAAATTAATTAAATAGCTCAAAACATTATATTAATATTTGATTGGATTTCACTCCTTTTTATACATATATCCCAGTAAAGTAACGAGAGAAATTGGAATAACAAAATGACAAAATAACAATACAAATATAAAAAAGAAATTAAGAACGTATTCTGAAAATGATTTCCTCCATAAAAATCACACCTTAAAACTGAAAAGGAAAAATGGAAAAATCATTCTGAATTAGGGAAAAAATAGTCTAGCACGTACTAAAAAGCAAAACAAAATTGGGGAAAAAAATATGCAAATAAAGAAAAAAAAGGAAGAATCTAGAATCAAAAGAAAACAAAATTCAAAAAAAAAGTAAAATAAGAAAGCAAACAAGGGAAGTAACGCACTGATTGGTACCAAGATGATTTTGGCCGCTCATTAACTTGCCCAAGATCACAACACACAATTATCCTCACCAATAAAATGTACTGTAATAACTTTTACTAATTATTTGTACTAATAAAAATTTTGTGTTGAAAATGATAGGTTGATTATGAGTTTGATCGCCTTTTTAGATGATAGCAAGACAATAAGGAGCATATATGTACGGAGTCGAATTGGGGCTAGTAAAACTCCCGCTATTGATTTTGGCACAAAGAGTTGGCCATGGCGGGATACGTGACCGCTATATATGGCAGGACAATCATGGATTTTAAGTGAGAAAAGTTCCAAAATTATTTTTGCTTCTCCCACTTCATTTTTGAGAGACTAGAAGCAACCGAAGACAATTTTTCTTCTGTTTTCCATCTATTTCGTCGATAAAGATAATTTAATCGTTCCTCTAACTTGTAAATTGATTCTTAGACCTTGGAATCTAGGAGAATTTTGTTAGGGGAAGGTTTTGTTTTGAAAATTTATGATCAAAAAGAGCCTTAATTGGAGGAGACGATCATAAAAATGGCCAATGGTTAAGATTTTGATGTAATCTTGATATTTTAGGTCATTGTTTGTTAATCCGTTGTATTCTTGTTTGTTTTGGACTAAAAATGAGCCAATACTTCAAACAAGGAAAAAGCTCGGGTCTTTAGAGTTTTTGAGACTTATTTTGAACTATTCTCATTTTTTGAATTTTATACCTAAATTATTGGGAGTGTGAATTTCATACCTATATATCACTTATTAGTTTGAAAAACACATCTTTCTCTTTTATTTCACTTTCACCATAGTTTGTATACTTTTATTTTAAAAAAAGTCACATCACACTTCACCTGGACAAAACATTCCACCTTAACAAAAAATAAATAAATTATATATAGTATTAATTAAAGTTAAATATTAATCATATTACAGACGGAAATGAAGAATTACATTTTCTATTATTCAGAAAAGGGGAAACAATGAACATTCAGTAGATTCTTAGGCCAAATCTTCTGCTATTATATATTTGATGGACTGGATTTTAAGGATAAACCTCAATAATGGATCTCAATCCGAGTATAGCAATAATGTTGTAGTCACTAAAACCAACAGCCGAGAAGAGTTTCCCCCAATCTTGTTCATTTCTTTCTTTTCCAGAACAAACAACCATCATTAGCATGTCCATGAAAAGTTGAGTTTCATATGACTTATGGTTGTCTCCTTTGAGTACCATGTCAAGGATAATTAACTTCCCTTCATTCTCTCTACTTGGAATTGCTTCTTTACATTTTTTCAATATTTTTTATGCAATCTTTGTCGGCCCAGTCATGTAATATCTACTACTTGCCATATATGATCAAATACGTGCAATTAATACAAGCATGTTTATTGTTATATTACAATTACAAAAAAGGGCCGACAATTTAAAAGTTACCTTTAGTAAAATTGCATCAGCAGAAGGAATGATATTCATTCTCGAGAAGGCATACGGCAAAGTACCAAGGGATGTCTTATGGAGGTGTCTAGAGGTGAAAGGTGTCCCTGTGGCTTATATCAGGGCGATTAAGGACATGTACGATGAAGCCAAAACTAGGGTAAGAACGATGGAAGGAGACTCAGAGTATTTTCCTGTTGAGATGGGACTCCACCAAGGATCTGTGTTGAGCCCTTTCTTGTTTGCCGTGGTGATGGATGAGCTGACGCGATCTATCCAGGAGGAGGTACCATGGTGTATGCTTTTTGCAGATGACATAGTACTGATTGATGAGACTCGGACTAAAGTTAATGATAGGTTGGAGGCCTGGAAACACGCCTGGAGTCCAAAGGATTCAAATTGAGCAGGACTAAAATTGAATACTTGGAGTGCAAATTCAGTGTAGAAAAGGATGAGGCAAACTCTGATGTGAGGCTTGCCATCAACCTATCCCAAGAGAGAAAACTTTAAATATTTGGGGTCCATCATCCAGAATAGTGGGGATATCGACGATGATGTCACACACCGTATTGGGGCAGCATGGACTAAATGGAGGCTTGCCTCGGGTGTATTGTGTGACAGGAAGATACCACCTAAACTCAAAGGTAAGTTTTATAGAATGGTGGTTAGACCATCGTTGCTGTATGGAGTGGAGTGTTGGCCAAGTAAGAAGGCACATGTTCAGAAGATGCATGTCGCAGAGATGAGGATGCTGAAATGGATATGTGGTCAGACCAGGAGTGACAAGGTTAGGAATGAGACCATCCGGGAAAAGCTAGAGGTGGCCCTGGTGGCCGAAAAGATGAGGGAAGCGAGACTGCATGGTTTGGACATGTGCAGAGAAGAAGTACCGATGATCCTATCAGGAGGTGTAAGAGGTTGGTTTTGGGAGATACGCGGAGGGGTAGAGGTAGACCGAAGAAGTATTGGGCGGAGGTGATTAGACAGGATATGATAAAACTTGATCTTACTGAGGACATGACCTTAGATAGAAAAAAGTAGAGGTCGCGAATTAGAGTAGCAGGCTAATGGTAGGGTAAGGTGTTTTTTTGAGTCATGTATTCGCATTAACTGTCGTAATTTGTGTTAGTTTATCTTATTTACACACTGTCATTATTAGTCGCTCTTTTTTGTTCCCTTCCTTTCCTTTTGTAATTTCTAGTTCTTTCTTGCTTACGAGATTTGAGATGAGGGTTCCAAGAAATAGCCTCTCTACTTCTATAGTAGTGGTAAAGTCTGCGTACATTCTACCCTCCCCAGACCCCACTTGTGGGATTTTACTGGGTATGTTGTTGTTGTATATTTGATGGGTGAATACCCCACAGAGACGCCCCTGACTATTCTACCCTCAGAGGATAAAGAGTCTTTGAGTATCCATATTTGAACTGTTGACACCCAATTTTTACCTTCCACGGTGTCAAATTAGTCATCAAACTTTATTTGTATTATTAATGATTTTTGGACAATTATTTATTTTTAAAAAAAAATAATTTAAACGGGCGCGTGAAGGACACGCGCCTGGTATATTCCCTTTCCCAACCTTCTTCTTCCCCATTTCCCCATTCCCCCGTTCCCAAAAACCCTTCCCCTTTCCCAGACCCTTCTCCTTTCCCCAAAATCCCCATCTCCTTCTCCTTCCCCTTCCCCAGCGACCATTCCCGTACCCATTTTCTTCTTCATCTTCTTCTTTTTGAAAACCAGAGAGCATACGACCCCAAAACCAGACCAACCCCGAGAATCCCCAACGTTCTTCTCCCATAAATCATGCTCAGCTTTATCGAGAAGAAGGAATTGGTTTGAATTCGATTCCATAATTTCCCCCATCTTCGAACCCTAATTGATCCTTTATATAATCCCTTCTTCTTCTTCATTTTAAGGCAGCCATCGATAAGAAAAGAACTCAAAGAAACCCAATCGGCAGTAAGCCGAAAAAAAATCCAACGAGAAAAACCTCGAAAAAACATAGCAATAGGGGCAGCCGCAGTTGTCTAAGAAATCCCTCTAAAATCTTGAGCGGACGAAAACAGAGAAAATCCTAGGCTTTAATCCAACATTTAGTAATTTCCAGAAACAATCGAACAAAATATTCGAGTCACGGTTCGAATCGAAGTTAGTGGTATTGAAGCTCCGTTAAGCTCGTCGTCCCAGTATCGCTGCCCCAAAAAAGGTAACGCCCTTGTTTCGCTTATTTCACTTTCATTTAAATATCATACATTGTGAAAATCTGGGAATTATCATGCTCTGTTTGAGTCTACTGATTGAAGATGTCCTGTTCGGGACGAATTGATGTTGTAGTGCTGTTTATTTGGGTGCATTTCGTCGATGACAAACGTAGAAATCTTGTTGAACCTCCACTTTACCCATAGATACAGACCTTGCTTCAGTTTCGTCACTATTAAATTCATCAGTATTTTGTGTTTTCTGTTTGGCATATTGATGTTCAAATATTGAGCATTCTTTGTTCTGTTGAATATTTAGTTGTTATCACTATAGGGCAGAATGTAGCTTTGAGTCAAGGTTTACTGCAGTATTTGTTTATTTGGCTAATAGATGAACTCTTGTTTCAGTTCAAATCTAGATTATAAGTCATTTACACTTCAATTTTTATCTTGTCTCAATTTCATGGCGACATAAGCTTCTCTCTCGTATGGTTCGTAGGAACCTATTTATAATTTAGGTTGTTTACCTTGATTTCTTCGTTCATAGTTTTGTCAAATTTAGATGTTGGCTTTTCATTGTTGTCTGGTGCTTGTCAAAATTCGAGGTTTAATGGTTATACAACTTCTTAAATGTTCAAATGTTGAGATTGCATATATCCTTATCTATGTGGTTATTTCTCGAAATTTTAATCCATTTGTGAATACTGTTAACTTATCTACATGCCAATGTCATGACTGCATATGCTTGCTGCTGCTACCTATTTTCTGTTTACTGTTGAGTTATTAAGGGTCAAAATGGTGTTGAAATGGATTTGCTTATTTAAATACCTGCTGTAATACTCAATCTCTATCTCTGTTGTTGAAAACGATTTTCTGCTCACTGTGCTTATGTAGCTTCTTTGTTGCATATCTGCTGTTGTTTAGATATGCTGCTGCTGTTGCATATCTGCTGCTGTTTAGATAATGAAGTTTCTGCTCTCTACTCTCTGAGACTTTAATATGTTACACCGGGTCATTTGAGTCTTGTTCTCCTATCTTAAAGTTGAAAGCATGTTAACATACGAACATGGCCAGTTAATACGCCGATAGAGTGTATTATAGTTGCTTTAAAAGTAATGTGAGCTTGGATGAAATATTTTCGTTTCAAAGTCAATTTATAATGGTTTCCTGCTATCCCTGTTGTCCGCATTGTTCTAGTTCAATAGGAGAGGAGTATATTTAGTCATCACCACGTTCCCTTTAGGTTTTGTTATATTAAATTTACATAAAGAGTTAAACTAGGCAGTTAATGAGGAGTCAAATGTTATTTTAATGTTGCCTTTGTTTCAGATCAATTTAATTCAAAGCTAGTTAACTGGTGTATCTCTGAGTAATGCATTTTTCTTTGTAGAATTGTACGAATGAATTGATTACATGATTTGTGGTGTTGTTTTAGTTTTCTTTATTCAATCTTGGAGATAGAACCTGATAGTGTGTGTGTGTGTGTTTTCCTTTTAAAGAATATTCCGTGTGGATCCATGTTAGGGTTCTTGCTCTGGTTTGCAAGTCCTTTTTTATGAATGTGCATTACCAAGTATATGCAACTATTTTCAAATTCCTTCAGGTTACATTCATGAATTCTTGAGACGTTGATAGTTTGTTCTCCTTGGTTTAAGACTTAATTTGTTTAAATGTCATATCATGCCACTTATATTAGTTCATTAAAAGTATTAATTCTTTCTCTTTTCTTATTTCATGTGAATCACCTCGAGAGTCCCAATTGGACTCTCCTTCATTCTCTTTGCATTCCGGATTTGGGTCATGGAGGCCCAAACCTCCTTTTCTGAGAGTCAACCCAATTCCAAGGAGAAGAAGCTGTTATACAGGTCTCGGGGTAAAGGCCCCAAAGTTGCAATAAAGATTTAAATGGGATAAAGGCCCAGAATCGTCAACTCTCTTCTCTTATATTATTTCATTTATATTTACTTGTATTTGTCTGGATGCTAATATTTTATTTTTTTTATTGGTTTCAATCTAATTAAATTTCCCAGCCTGTTAATGTCGTTTATGTTAACTTTTATCCTATTGTGAAAAAATGTTTTCATTAAAAATAAATAAATAAATTTAAATAAGAATAAATAAAAAATAAAAAAAATATGATTTTTGCCATGATAGTTCAAATTCTTAAACTTAGTCAATTTTTTAAGTTTAGTCAATTGCTTTCAGTTTAGTCGAGTTTAGTCAGATCTTTTCAAGTCTAGTCAAGTTCTTTTAAGTTTAGTTAAAGTCTTTCAAGATTAATTGAATTTCAAAATCAAGTTAACCTGTTTCAATTAGAGTCAAAGTTAGTCAAATTTTCTAATCACCGGATAACCGCATTTAGCGATCATTTCGAGTGCGTAAAAACTTCTCGAAGTGGAAATATGAACTCGAACCTTATATTTGGATTTTTAAAAGATTTTTCTGTTAGGTATTTTAAGATATTTGATGGTTTCCTAATTATCTGTAAAATTAGGTGGCGACTCTGTTTTTCTTCGAATTTTGAAAATTGGTTTTTCTCAAATTAATTGAATTTTAAATTGATTTTTGACTTTTGAAATTTCTTTTTTTTTAAAATAAAAGCCATTTTTCAGCATAACAGAAATGGCGACTCCACTGGGGATTTTAATTAGGTTCTAACCATTAGATTATGTTGTTTGCCTAACTATTTGATTTGTTTAACTATATTGTCTTATTTGCTTTATCTGTTTAAATTTGATATTAAACTGTCATTTACATTTCATGGCACTTTCTATTGTATCTTCTGTATTTGGAAAAATGGTATGCGATCCCACAGTCGGATTTCCAAATATGTAACACTTTCGGAATAAGTGACAATTAACGGCATTCGTGCAATGGTTGTCATGAATTTTCAGCCCAGGTTGTCCGCCTGGGTACCCGTTCTAGTCAAAACCCACTCTTAGACACCTAGGATAGAGCGAAGCCAAATCCCTATGATTTAAGCATTTACGTAGGACGACCCAACACATTAGGCGTGTTGGGCCCATTAGAAAGACCACCTTGAGTCTAAAGTGGCCTCCGGCCCAAATGGACGATCATGCTTACGTGTTTATATTTGAAGGATGTATATGTTATTTGACGAATCTTTGTCCCTGAGGGTTGGGAGTCAATTTTAATAACACATGTTTGTTTGCAGGGTATTACATCCAAAGACGTTCCGAGACACCAAAAAATCCAACAAGAAGAAATCTTCTACAAAGGTTTAGTTTAGACTGTACCCCTGCGTGGGACTAATTATTGTTGTATCCCCTTCCCATATTATGTATCCCTATTGAGTTTACTTATCAAGTTTGTACAAATATTTTTGGGGCAATGGAACGTCTAATTTCATATATATCCTTCAAATCGTTAGGCCTACCCTTGGCACAAAAGGGTCACATATCTGTTTAGGACGCGCAATATTTGTTTATGTGGTATGCTTTGTAACTGTTTACGTGATTATGTTGCTTTGTTTGAAGTTTCTAGCCCACTCTTTTCGAAAGTTTCTTGAATCGCTTAACCACATAAATCAAGTCACTGTCAAAAGTTCGTCCAAATACTCTTTGAGTTTCAAGTTTCTCAATAAAATCAAATCCACTCTTAAAGTAATCACTATCAAAGTTCATCCAAATATTCTTCTAGTATCAAGCTTCTCTACAAAATCGAAATTTGCTCTCAAATCAAGGGATAATTTTTCATTTTGATTCAGGAAAGATTCAAGTTCCGAACTACGTAAGGTCTGATTTCTCCTTCGTGAGATATGTAGGCAGCCTCTTAGGCCCGACCCTCCAGCTTCCAAAAGCTTATTTCCCTAGCTTTTCAAAAGTGTATTCCCTCCAACTTTCTTTAAGCGTATTTTCCTCCAACTTTCCAGAAGCATATTCCCCCCGAGCTTCCAGAAACGTATTTTTCCCAGCTTTCCAAAAGCATATTTTTCCTATCTCTCCAGAAGCCTATCTCTCCAGAAGCATATTTTTTCTAACTTGATACAAAGTCCTACCCATTTACCATATCTCGTGTATGTGTGAGCTAGTTTACTCTCGAACAAAGCGACAATTGTGTGCTTAGCAACATATATGTGTTACCTTCTATTGCCTACTAATTTGAAGAAACTGATTTGTTTGCTTTTGAGTAATTCTTATTACAGGTAATCTTGAATTGATCTGTGTTGATAAAAGCAAGTCAATCATCCTTATTTCATCAGATCTAGAGATCCCCCTCACCAAAACCAACAGAAAGAAAAATGACAGACCGCAATGATGATGTGAGCCTGATCGAGATTACTGCTGCAGATCCTATTGTTGCACAACAGAATGAATTGATTGCACAGCAGATACAATAAATTGCTGACATGAAAAAGGAAATGAGTAAGACTCAAGGGTCGACAAATTTGGACATCACTGCTAATCATCCCGTTCCAGGCGACGGGAGGCCCTCACTTCATTCTCCTTTCCCTCATCAGATTATTCCCATCTCAACAAACCCATTCATTACTCCTATTCAAGCTCCTTCCGACGCAAGACCTTCTACTCTTTTTCCCCTAGCGCCACCTCCTCTCGAGGATCCAAATACTACCCAAGCCTGCAACTCCTCTCAAAATGCCCGTGCTACTCTGATAATCCATTCTGAAAATCGATCCCCAGGCCAATACAACTCATCTGCCACCTAAGTCCTGCCTCCTAAAATTCCCTTCCATATCTCACAGATTTCTTACATCAATGTCAATCCCTATGGGGAGAAGCAAAATAAATGGAAAGCCAAGGAAAAGGTGACCAAATTGGATATAAGGGAAGAAATTGCCAAAGCTATGAAGCAATTTCACTATGCACCAGA
>JAPFFP010000012.1:13686903-13700001 GCA_026153255.1 Solanum medicagineum | reverse complement strand
CATAATAAATTTATAATAATGTATAATATTAAAGATAATGAGTTGAATGGGGAGAGAGAAAAGCAAATTTAAAAAAAAGAAGAAGAAGACACATCCAGCCAAGAAAATAAAGAGAAAAGAGAAGAAAAAAAACGTGAAAGAGAAGAAGAGAAAAAAAGGAAGGAATTTCTTGCAATTTGTTGATAAAATATGTTATAGAATATAATTAAAAAAAGTACCCTAAAAAAGAATAATATTTGATGTATAATATATTATTTATGTAATATTTTAAAATAATATACATTGGACCCGTGGGGCCTTAGCGACTAGTAATCTACAATAAAAGAAAAACAAAACCTAAAATAAAAGGAGCGGTAAATTTCCACAAAAAATTTACCTCAGTGGTAGAACATTCAAACAAGCGGGAAGTCCTCTCCCCCATTTTTTGTAACTGTTCCAAAAATACTTCTTGTTTCCCCTTTAAAAAGAAGACCAAATCCAGTTAGCCCAAAAAATAATTAAAAAAATGATTGAGAAAAATCTGGAGGAGTTGAACGGTTTCACTGAGCAACCCATGTCTCAAGCAAGAGTAGTTCGTTGCAAATACTCTGCAATACAAAATAGTATTTGTGGTAATTATTGGGGAAACATGTGTTTTCTTTTATTTTTTTGTGCTATTTTGTTAAGAAGAGATGTTTTCTTTGTTGTTTTTGGATGTACTATACAGAGGGTAAAGATGATATTGGGAGTGTTGATTCGAAGAAGTTCAAGGAAATTATGAAAGAAATTGAAAACTCTCATAATGAAGGTATTTTTCTTCTTCTTCTTTTTTTAATTATATGATATGGCTATGGATGGTTTTTTGTTCTTTAATCTTGAGTATGGTAGTATTTAGATGTTAAAGGTATTATCTTTAGGTTGTGTTTTTACAATATTTTGCGTATGTGCTTGAATGTTCTTAAGCATAAGAAGAAATAAACTGATTTTTTTTATAAAGTTACACGTTTGATGAAATCATCCACTTTCTTGAAGAAGTTATTTAAGTATCATACTGTCATTATAACAATTACATATCCCATGAAATCTCACGAGTGGGGTCTAAAAAAAGTTAGAGTGTATGCAGACCATACCGCTACCTCGTAGAGGTTAATAAGTACTTTTAGTGTTGCATTTTTGCAAATGCATTAAACTTCTAAAGCTAGAGTTTGTACATTTTCCAATTTTAGCAGGCTGAATTGAACATTCTTTATGAAATTTTGCTTTTATCTCTCATTAATGATTAAAAAAAAATTGATTTTATTTATCATTATGTTTGATTGCTAGTCAAAAAGCCAAGAGAGCAAGTTGCTGATGCAGAGGCATTGTTTGATCTCACTAGAGCTTTGGTGGCTTCAGTTAGATCACATTCTACTGATGATGTTACGCCTTATATATTCATTTCCTCTTTGCTCGATGTTTTTGGGACGCGAAATATAAAACATGAAAAAGGACTCTCTCCAAATGCAAATACATTAGGTTGGAAGAAATTTGGGCTTGATTTTTCACCAATTTTTAGTAATGGAAGAGGATGTCAGACCATGTAAGTTTTGTTTTGGCAACCTTTCTTACTCCATAGTTCTCACTATTCAGTTGGTGTATTAGACATTTTTTTCTTGCATTTTTATCTGCTTTCTTTGTTGCTATGATCTGAAGGATTGGACCAATGAACTGTCAAGTTAAGCAACGTAAGTACATTGCATGTAATCAACGCACAAAGGTTTATTTGCAAGCTCGACCAAAGAAGGTATGGTCTTTCTCATGTTTTGTGTTACTATGCAGTTACCACTGCAAAAGTGTGCATGTAAGAGTTGAGTGTGTTCTGAATACTGATGCATGGTGCATTTATTCCCTTACTCTGTGATCAATTTTGATTCAAAGTATTGTTGTACAAATTTTGGCATTGTTGCACAGAAATTTAGTTCTCATGTTTGTGAATTCATGTGATCTGTAAACTTGATCTTGGAAGTAAAATCTAAACTTGCCTGAGGTAGTAGTAAGTTTTGTGTACATTCTACCCTCTCCAGACCCCACTTGTGGGATTCCACTAGGTATGTTGTTGTTTACTAGAGCATAACTTGTTTGTGACTGAGGCGTAGTTGTTTGCTTACTAGAGCATAAAATGACTGCTTGAGTTTGGATTCAGTGTATCCGATTGATACTACGAGTTTCCAACATGACACAATTATGTATTCTGCCTTGTATTACAGCTTGATGTTAGCACAGTGGAGAAAACAGATACAGACAACAACATATCAACCATGTTTCAGATCCTAAGGAAGAAGAAGAGAGTTAAGCTTGAGAATCTCATAACGAACAGAAAATCCTTTGCGCAAAGTGTTGAGAATTTATTTGCTCTATCTTTTCTAGTGAAAGATGGACGGGTTGTCATACATGTGGATGAAAATGGATCTCCCTTTCTTTGTAAGATACCTTTCTGAATCTTTTGTTTACCGCTCAATTTATGTATATGTCCTAGTCTTTCTTGCTATCGTGTGTTTTTTCTTTTCTAATGTTCTTCCTTTCTCAGCTCCAAGGAATGGTCCTGACGCCAATTCAGTTAAGTCTGGTGAAGTTAAATACAGTCACTTCGTCTTCAGATTGGATTTTGCTGACTGGGAGGTAGGGAATTTCTACATATCGGCTTGTTTGGACATGAATGATTCTTCCTTTTCTTAAAACAAAAATTTCAATGTATTATTTATGCATTTGAATGAGTTTTTGCTTAGCTTTTGCAGATGAGTTTTTTTCCCACTCACAAACCTTCATAACTTTTTTCAAGTGAAATGCATGTTCAAACATTAGTTTTTTCCAGTATCAAGAAAATTTATGTCCAAGCGCCTACTTGATGAACAGGTTCCCTCCCAGCCTTTTTCGCGATAAACATGTGCAAGACTACAGATTGTTTCTTTGTCGCAAGAGCAATTGATGAACTTATCATATACTTGCACATTACTTTTGCTTCTCAGTTTGACATTATAACCACATGCCACTGTGCACACAGCTGATGAAGATACAGTATCAGAAGGAGAAGAGCTGATGCCAAGCAGGGACACATCGAATACTCCAGTCCTTACTGGAGCTAATAAACCAAAAAGAGACATATCAGTTAACCCAGTCTCCACAGAAGCAAAGAAACCAGTTCTGATGGATGATTCTCAGCGAATATTGCATATCACTTGTGTCAAGAAATTGTCAAGGAACCAAGGCAAGGTTTTACTTAAAGCTTCAGAAGTCGATAACTCCCCTGAAATTGGTGATGCCAGCATTGGCGATGGCAACCTGAAGAGGAAGCTGCTATGAGATATAGCTATAGTTAACCTTCAACTGTCCATCCGTTGCGGACATGATTGTATATTCCAATGAGGCTATTTTGATGTACATAAGAAACTGCAGACCTTCCAACTGTCTTAGAATCATTTCCTGCTGGCCTTGTTCTATGTCAGATAAAGTTTGAGTAGCACATGTTTTAAGATTAGTGTCACTTTGAATGAGTATAGCTACTGGACCTGATACCTTCCATATATTTAACACATTAAGTTCTACCATTAATGTTTTGAGACCTTTCATATATTTAACATATTAAATAAAGCAAATCGCGTGCAAGATCAAGATCACCGGACAAGATAAGCCTTTTGTGTATGTTATTGTAATTGAAGGGGGGTGAAAATGACTAACAAGTGGGAGATAGTATTATATGCTTAGTTTTCTACTAGTGACAACGGTAGAATGAACAAAAGTAATTCATTTTATACACGAACATACATACATTAGAAGATCAGCAGTCTCATTAAGGCATGTAGAAGATATCAATGACTTGTCAAATAGTGTTCTGGGAAGATGTGGTAACTGTAGTAGGAGCTTCAACTCTCATTTTCAGATGATTAAATTCTAAAGCCAATATGGGCTTGGACAGCATCACGGATATGCTGAAATTTCTCTTAGTCCCTGTGGGCGCTCTGCTTACTGATTCCACATTTGAGCTCTGATCTTCAGATGAATTTTCCTTGTCTGCATCCCATTCAGATGGTCCAAAGACTTTTGCTGGATGCACTGCTCTTACCCTATATATGCAAAGTGAAACCAGAAATCACTAGCCCTCACAACGAGTTCTAATGCCAATTAGAGGCCAAGAAGATGTTTCAATTCCACTTGCTCAAGCGACCTATGTAATGTTAGCAGAATGTAGACATAGGAATGAGATTTATGGCAATGAATAGGTCGGGCTAAGCAGCACAGACCTGCACTCAATCTGGCAAGAGTATTTGAGGAGATCGGAATTGTACTTCGTCCGCCCACTGAAATTTAAAGCAGAACTGCTTGTTACAAGTCCATATTTACTTCAAGGGTAGACAACCTAAGGCCCACATAGAAACAAGTACCTGAAGTTTGGGAGTGACATTTTGATAAATGGGCCCATCCATCCCTTAGAATCCTGTTGAAAAACTGCCAATTCCCAGTGGACATTGAGACATTGATAAATTGAGCATGATATTTGAGATGGATTTCCAAATAACCTACTGCTGGTCAAACACTCAAAACTGCAAGATTTTGCCAATACTCCTTTCCCATGGTTAGGACATTGGGATGAGCATTATTATGTTACAATGCAAGAACGGAGGAATTGATTCCACAGATGAAGGTGGATTCCGCACTATGATATTTGAGATGTAATACACCGAATATTAAAATGAGTATGATATTTGAGATGTAATACACCAAATATTAAAATGAGTATGATATTTGAGATGAAGTATCTAAAATAACCTGCTACTGGTCAAACACTTTAACTGCAAGATTTTGCTGACACTCCCTCCCTTGGTTAGGATATTGGGGTGAGCATATTAGAACTGATTGCTTATTCAAACGCATATTAGGCTACAATGCAAGAACAGAGGCATTGATTGCTTATTCTATTGAATAAAGGAACTACCTACTTAGACCATGTCATGAATCAGACTTCACAACTATTGCTACAACAGAAGTTGCAGACATCAACAATTGGACTATGAATTTAATCTATCAAGAAATAATGCAGTGTCATCTTATTACCAGTGGTATTAAAGTTGATGTTGCAGATACTCATTGCTGTCTGATTCTTAATTTCAGTCACTTTTACATCCATGTGATTTCTATAGTTTGAAGATGTCCTCAAGCCAATCCTGCCAAGGAAACTGCTTGATTTACTTTCCGGTGTCTGCGGAAGTGCTGTAATTTTCTGCATGCAAGTCAAAAAAGTGAGTTCTAGCTCAACATTTATCCTTTTTCTTTTTATTAAACACCAGTCGAGTAATTGGATAAATATTTTCCATAACTACATTTTCACACACCTTCAATATACCTTTATGAAGAACATGGTACAATCCATGTGCATATCTTGTGGAAAAAGGAAATTCATAGCCAATATGGCAGAAAAGCGTCTTTGTTTAAGAAGAGTACGGTAATTTAAAAGCATTTTGTGTAAGGTTGACCAAGAAAGTTGAATGCTTGATAGACAAAAATATGACTCAAATGTTCAACAACAGAAGATCCGATCAACCAACTCAGATGTACCTTTGAAAACCTGGCAACTTGGCTTGGAAGACCTACAATCTGTTACACAGGAGACATGATCAAGATTATGTCAAAACAATGCAATATATAAAAATCAAATTAGTGAGGCAAACAAGATTTTAAGAACGTCTAGTGAGTGTCTATCTTTATTGGTTTCTCTTCATACTAGAAATTACTCTTTTAATCAAATGATAAAAAGAAGTCATTCTAATTAACACTGAGGATGGGAGTACAGATGTATATGAGAAAGTGACCTCTACCAACCTTCCGTCCATGAAGGCATGCCTCATCACTGCCCACCAGCACCCTGGCAGCCCATCTGTTATTGACAAAATATTTTTGTTAACATACACAAATATTTTTTGGTTTAGCCATTCGGTATCTCAAACAGACTGCTTCAAATAACCAAGATAGCACAACATAATGCTCACCAAGGGGTACTAAGAGTCTCTTTATTACCGGGGCTCAAACACGAGATCTCTGATTAAGAGTGGTGAGATTAATCATCCCACTCCTTGGTGATGATATAAATGTATACTTCTTAATATCTTGTCCGTAGTTACTGGTTTTCAATTTTGTCTTCCAAGATAGAAGGAAACTTAATTATATTATAGGACCATAAACCATTGGCAACAAGGTTAGTAGGACCATAAACCATTAACAACAAGGTTTACATGGATTATCCCTAAATTTTTCCTGTTGTTCAATGATATTCTCCTGACAACTAAATTATTAGTATCAAGCAGTTACTATGTGGAGCTTCAATGAAACTACAAAAGGAAAACCACCAGAGAAGGAAAAAAAAAAGTAGACACGAGAAGGACCTTATATTTCAGGACAAGAAAGAAAACAACAAAAGGAAACCCAATATGGTCAAAGAAAGCTGAATTGAACATTGTAAAGATATGACACCTAGGCTTAACTCAACCCCAAAAGCTAGCTCAGGATAGCGCAAGTCCATATAGACAGACCACCAATCCATTCCCTAAGCAATGTGAGATTTTAATAGACTCTACCACCACCTTCACGGCCAAACTCAACTGGAGCATGGACCGGGAGGCAGGAGCCCAAACGAGGCCATGTTAGAACATAGGTATTGGAATCCAAATTGATTTGGTTGGGGCCATAGAAGCAGTAATTCCAAAATTGTTTCATAATGTATTGCTATTAGTAAGCAGAGGAAGAGTAAATACTTACGCACAAGATGTAGGTGGATTCCACACTAGTCCTGCAATCACCACAAGCTGAACAACTTGCATTAGAATAACATTAAATAAACTAAAAAGCAGTATTCTTTAATCTATTGTATCATGCTCCTGTACAAATTAAAGCAGACAATATAGAATGAGATAATTCAACTTTAATAATACAAACAAATCACTTGGTCTACTAAACAAAACTATAATACACAAGAGGAAACCTCGTCGAAAATCCCGGCAGGACTATCATCATAGCTAGCAAGAAAGAACCCACCAAGAGTATATCTACAAGTAAAGTAGTACAAATTAAGCAAAGTTGGTGTTACCAAACAAAACTTAGTAAACGAGAAATGGATACCCAAATGCCTCAACTAGTTTGCAGTCTTTGGGAATGAAAGCTCGAGCGGTGTCTGCTTTGACAAGATGAAGCTGGTATAAAGCACTGCAACATCAAAATTGTTGGCTTATTTAAATCTACAAGACTAATACTAATTTGTAAGAAAAATGGACTCAACACTTGCCTGCCTTTAAAAATCCAAGGAGGTTCCCCATACCCCAATGGAGTACAACTTGTGTCTTTCACTTCCATCAACTACAAACAGCAATTAGAGAATTGTACTAGCTGAGATGACTTGCAAGAAACTCAGAAACTTCACATTTTTTCATTATCAAGGGAAAAAGAAAAATTAGTACGAGCAGTATTTATAAGAAGATGAGCACCCTATCCTCAGTCTAGCTCTAGGTGAATCCCTTGCCTTTTAGCCCCTCATGTCAAGGCCCAAAAAATAATTTTAACCTTCATGACATATAATTATACTTTTGTTATCAAAAATAGCAAATACAAGGAGAAATTTTATTACAATCTCATTTCTCTTTATTATTCTTTCTCTTTCTCCCTTTCTTTCTTTTAAAAATATTAATTAGTTATTTTAATTAAAAATTTAATTTTAGATTAAATACTATCCAAATAATATTATTACTATTCTTTAAACTAGAAAATTTATTTTATGTAAATACACATATAATGCACTGAATAATTTTAATAAATTAACGTATAAACTACTTTAAATAGTGTTTAAATATTTGAAATTCAGCTATAATATTTTTTGAAACCATTAATAAAAATAATAATTAAAACTACAATAGTAATACATTTTGAATTCGATACTTCATATGTATTATAGACATTTTTAATGCACGTGGAGAATATAATTAATATAACTATTTTTAGACACCATTAATAAAAATAATAATAATAAAAACTACGATTGTAATACATTTTGAATTCGATACTTCATATGTATTATAGACATTTTTTAATGCACATGGAGAAATGAGAATATAATTAATATAAATATTTTTTGACACCATTAATAAAAAGTAATAATAAAAACTACAATTGTAATACATTTTGAATTCGATACTTCATATGTATTATAGACATTTTTTAATGCACGTGAAGAATATAATTAATATAAATATTTTTAGACACCACTAATAAAAATAATAATAATAAAAACTACAATTGTAATACATTTTGAATTCGATACTTCATATGTCATAAACAATTTTTAATGCATATGGAGAATATAATCAATATAAATATTTTTTGACACCACTAATAAAAGTAATAATAAAAACTACAATTGTAATACATTTTGTATTCGATACTTCATATGTATTATAAACATTTTTTAATGCATGTGGAGAATATACTTAATATATTTTTAATATAACAGTTATTTTAACATCATTAATAAGGGAAAATAACAAAAAATAACTATAATACGTTTTAAATTCAATAAATAATACGTATTATAAGTATTATATGTGAGTTTTAAATATTTTAGTGTGATATAATTAATTTTATATTATTAAAAAATGTATTATATTTATTGAAATAATCAAGATAAATTTATAATAGGTTATAATATTAAAGATGGTGAGTTGAATGTGGAGGAAGAAAGAGAGAGAAAAGGAAATTAAAAAAAAAAAAAAAAGACACGTCCAACCAAGAAAATAAAGAGAATAGAGAAGAAAGAGAAGAAGTGAAAAAAAAGGAAGGAATTTCTTGTAATTT
The DNA here is from genome assembly GCA_026153255.1 of Solanum medicagineum. Classification (NCBI taxonomy): domain Eukaryota; kingdom Viridiplantae; phylum Streptophyta; class Magnoliopsida; order Solanales; family Solanaceae; genus Solanum; species Solanum medicagineum. Next base: position 13,691,154 of record JAPFFP010000012.1, on the reverse strand, counting down.
GTTGATAAAATATGCTATAGACTGTAATTAAAAAAAGTACCCTAAAAAAGGATAATATTTGATATATAATATATCATTTATGTAAATACTCCAATAATAAATATACATACTAGTTCCAGGAAGCTCTAATTTATAGTATTACAAATGATATAATTTATTTCCTTCAAATCTATAATTATGCTAAAACAATTTAAATTTTTTTATCATTTTCCCGATAGAAAATACATATATCTTCCTAAAAAAGAATACGCCTTTGATTATAAAATTGACTAATATTATATAATGTAAAAATACCTAAGTTAACTAACTATTGTACAAATACAATATTTGAACAAGAAAACTAAAACATTACGTGTTGGCTAATGTATAATATGTGTAAACTTTGTAAACTTCTATTGACAATATCATATACAGATTTTTATACTTGCCTTCTTAAACTGTAGTAAGAAGAATAAAAGATTTGTCATGTGCATCTTCTCAACTGTAATGACCTAACGGCCATTTCTGGAAATTATTAAAAATTATTGTTTTAACACTCCCATTGGTGGCCCTGATTCTTATTTGATCCATTGGTGTAATTAGTTTTGGCTCTTTGTCGAAAAGTTGAAAGATGTGGTAGATTTTGAATTATGAAGGCTTAAGTGTTCTAAAAGCGATTTTTGGTACCGTTTGGAGTTTCAAGTCCTGCAATGGAATTTTGTCACTTTTGTCAGTTCTAGAATATGAAAATTAGTCTAGAAGCACCTTCGATTTTAGGTTTGAGGTTATTGTGTAGATTAGAGGGCCGGAGTTGAAAGTTTGGTTAAAAATCGAAAAAGGTTCGACTTTGATCATGTGATGCCTCATGACTCTACCCTTATATGTACCTATTTTTCAAGCCTCATTCTTATATGTGGGAAGTGTATTAGAGTCATAAGACACTTCTAGTACTTAGACGAGTTCGAGACTTTCCTATAAATTGTGTTTTGAGTGTTGGATTGTGCAAGGGTCAACTTTAAATGACTATAACTCTTAGCACACAAAGAGCTGGAGGTCCCATAATATAGAAAATGAAATCCCTTTGAATTAGCTTTTCAACGCAACTGGTTTCACCTCATTTAAAGTTCAGAATCAAAAGTTATGGCCATTTTACTGAAGACTGCCAGTGCAGAGTTGCACTACAAGACCTCTGGTACGGGTCGTAGTGTGGGATACGAGTCGTAGTGTGGGCTATGAGTCGTAGTGTGGATCATAGAAACTTCCAGAAACTTTGAAATTGAGCCAAAGGGTTATGAGAGGGGTCCTATGGGTCGTGGTACTGTTCACGGGTCGTAACGGGGCCCTTAACGGGCTTTTGACAGCTTTTAAGAAGGATTATTTTGATCCTTTCCCCACCCTTTCTAAGCCTAAGGACAATATTTTTACACTTAAATCATCCCTAAAACATCTCAGATAACCTCTTTTATGTTGAAATATTCTCTCTAAGGCATAGAAGCAAAATTCAAGAGAGCAAGAGGGGCTAGGGTTTGAAGGAGAACTTGAGAAATCATCCAATTTCTTCCAAGATACTTCAAGATTCTACACTCCTAGATATGTAAGGCTTATCAAAGTGTGATAAATTTTTCTTCACATGCCCCTTCAATTCATTGAGTCAAGATTTGGTATAAAAGTTGAGATTTGAGAAATTATATTAATTAATTATTAATATTATGTACTTATTATGAATTCTCTTGATGTTTTATGAAGTCTTATCTCATCATATACTTTCAATATGGTATTGAGTTGTAGTTTTATACTTGATAGCATGAACTTTAAATTTCATGATTTATGAGAAATCTATGCACATGTTAAGTTGAGGTTGAGTTTGAAGATTTGAGTAGAGTATTGGAGTTGAGTATCTTGAGTTGAGCTATTGAACATTTTGAGTTGAATACATTGAGTATTTTGAGTTAAGCAAATTGAGTATGAAGGGCATGTTGCATTGAGTCACATATGCTACCACACATGAACATCTTGCTTGCATTACATGATGAGTCGATTTGAATGAGTCGAAATTACCGTTATTTGAGTTGAGTCGAGTTTGATGGATTTCATTGCATGAATTGTTGAGTTTGAGTTGAGTTGATTACTCGCATTGATGAGATGAGATGATGAGTACTTGAGATAAGATAACCCAAACGAGGTTAAGATTTAAGTTGATTGATTGAGCATTGAAGATTGAGTTGACTGATGATGTTGAGCATATTTTAGTCTTGGGAGGAGTATTGAGCACTGAGGATTGAGTTGACTGATGATGTTGAGCATATTTTAGTCTTGGGAGGGATATTGAACACTAAGTTGGGTATTGAGGAGCACTCTAGAACTACATTTGCCAGTTTAGGACAGTCGTTTCAGCATAATACTGGCAACTTTTGTCCCGCAAGTGGACACCCCTTATGAATTCATGAGGGAGAGTTGACGCATCCTTTTCTGTGGTAAGTTAAGGACGGGCGAGGCAACGATGTCATATTCATTGTCCATCACCTAATTATAGGTGGGGGAGGTATGTCAGTTAAGAGAAACTCCAAGCAACATTGATTGAGCATGAGATTTCAAAATGAGCATGTTATACTGAAATTGTTTTAAAAATATGATTTACTCTAAACTTCCATAAACTGAATTGAGCATGAGCATTGAGTCCAGATGAGTGATTCGAGCTTTATTTTTTTCTTAAGCTATTTTACATACCATTATGTTTCATTTATTGATGTCTATTTTGGGTCTGCATCGTTTTATGATGCAGATACAACAGATAGAGGACTTCAGCACTCGCATCATTGAGGTTCGAATTAGTACATTCCTCGAGCTTGGTGAGCCCTCCTAGTATTCCAGAGGAGCTCTTTTATCTTTCATTCTTTTTGAGTACTTTTCTTTCTTTGATTGAGGAGCCCATGACCTGTCATAGCACATTTCTAGACTAATGAGTAGAGGCTTCACAGACATTTGAGTAGAGGTTTTGGACGAGTCTATATATCTAAACTATTTTCATTTATACTATGATATAGTACAGTTATTTCTCTATATATATATGCTCATATTTGATGCTTATTCATTGAGTTATTCTTCTGCTGTTGAGTTTGATGTGACGATGAGGCCAAGTGGTTCTCTTGGGGGCTAGCGATAGTCTCTGAGTGTCGGTCACGCCAAGGGTACCCTCCCGAGGCATGACAAATCGACATCTCAAGTTCGGATACTTGGATTGGATTTCTGATGGTTCCATTGGTTTCAGAAGGTGATTTTAGGCCTAAGAGAGACATCGTCATATTTTTGGGAGTTCTAAGGACATTTTGGTCTTTTTGAGTTTTTGACTAGTTTTATTGAAATTTATTAGATACCAAGTCAAGGAAATATCAGATTTATTTTTTGGAGATTCCGTTTCTTCCCAACTATATTTTATAAACAATTTGCACTATTGGTTTTTATAATGTTCCGTATGAATTCTGAGGGTTAAAATATATGTTTGGAATGATTTTGGTGCAAGTTGGCCATGGTTAACGCGCAATCAACATGGTCAACACGTGGTCAACAACCCCTTTTTGGCTAAAAATACTTATATTTTTGGATTTCGTCCTTCTATTTCTCATTTCCACCATTGTTATTCAATTGAAGCTTAAGAGAGACGATTATTGGAGCAATTTTTAATTCATTGAGGGTAAGCCTTTTATCATTTCTAAATCATTTTCTAACATTTTCATCTTCCAAAAACATTTCAAAATCAAGATTTTCAAAGTTAGTTTTTGGAGGTTTTCCCCAAATTTCAACATTAGTAATTTTATGATTTCGAGGCCATTTCTTGCTTAAATTTTATAGGATTGGACTGTAACACCTCCCATGCGACTCAAAAAGTCCTTATGGTGTATTTTCTTGAATATCTTAAAATTTGTACGTTATTTGACAAATTCGAGTTTGTATTCTTTTGTAGGAGGCAAAATTGCACAGAAAAAGGATTGCCTGTGATTTTTAGATCACCTATATCGAAAAATAATTTCTCACATAAAATTGCGCTTTCCAGAAGAGTGCATGACCAATCCGCGTCGCCAGCTTATTCCCCCATTTTACAAAAGTGGCATAAACTCATTCCTAGGACAACAAACAACAACAACAACAACAACAACATACCCCAGTGCCTCAAAAGGCTCCTGCTCATTGCGGGGTGGGGAGGGTCGGATGTACGCAGCCTAACCCCTATGTTTAAAAACATAAAGCGGCTGTTTCCAGATGACCCATGAGGAG
>JAPFFP010000012.1:13638031-13686803 GCA_026153255.1 Solanum medicagineum | reverse complement strand
TTTAAAAAGCATTTAAAGACTATGCATACACCAAAAGATTATACTACTATGTATCTACAAATTATCTACACTACCTAGACATGCCAGTTCAACAGAAAATTGAAACATCCACAAGGAAAACGAAACACGGCAAGAAAATCTTTAGATCAAAAATAGGGAAGTTATAGACTCGAGGCTACTTATACTTCACCTTAATCCATAACTTTCCACACCCCACTAAAAGATAATACTTTGTCCGCAAAGTAAAAACACAAGTTAAAACAAACATCCAAACATATATATATACATACACACACACACACACACACACACACACACACACACACACACACCAAAAACCGCATTTCAAAACCAACATCCAAAACAAAAGTAAAAACAACATTCAACAAACAACATTTGAAAATATCTAAAACCAACATAAAAGAAATATTGTCTAAAGAAAAGAACAAAGTATCCATAAAGCAAGTAAGTGTTGGGGTCAAAATAGCAAACATCATCGTGCTCAAGCACTGGTATCTATCTGGTCCTGGGAGTCTTGAGCCACGGTCTCCTGCTCTGAAGTCTGGACTACAGCGGCGTGTGAACTGCTCTCTCCCTGTGCTGTTTGCTGCTCTCTATCCCTCTGTATAGCTACCAGAGCTAGAGACTCTTGCACCACTTCATCTAGTATCTCCTCCTCCTAAAGTGTTGCTGCATCATCATAAGACGTCGGTCTTTCGGCTCACATCTGGGTCCTTACTCTCGAGGGGCCTCTTCCCATGGGCATGCAAGCGTTCCTCGAATAAGTCAAATATATCATCACCCACCGGTGTCACCTTCGGGGTTGGTATCAAGGCTGCTAATGACTTCAAAAAGTCGGGCTTGAACTTCACCAACTCCTCTGTACCTACGCTCATGTCAACAGGTTGGGCATCCGCGAGCCTCTTCTGAATCCTCTCCTCGAAGGCCTCTACTCGGGTATCCGCTGCTCTAACTCTTTGATTTATCATATCACGAGCGAATGCCTTTGCCCTCTCCACCGAGGCCTCGACTATCTGACTGATGCATGGTTTGATCTGGCCAGCTAACCTATGGAACTGGAACTCCGTTGTGGCCACCATACTCACCAATGTCGGAAAGCAATAGCAGAGATACAAAATCAACATGCATAGTAGATGATGCTGGTAAGATGTAGTGGAAAATGGCGTTGCCTTGAGCTCAACAGCTGGGGACAACTCTACGGTAGCTGGAGTAGTGCTGGTGGGGGTTGGGATCTGCTCCTGAGTTTGAGGGTCAACCAGGAATGGCTCTAGGATGAGAAGAGAAGTTGCCCGCTATAAGGCCACTAGGTTCTCATCATCCTTGATCAGGCTGGGGTCCATGGTGCGTTTGGCCTCTATATGCAGGTCTCGATGGGGTCTATATGAATACCTACATGCAATGGACAAATGGTAGATCAAAACAGGGAACAACAGTGAAGTTCTCATCCTGACAATGGACTAGTGAATCTGCTCAGAGATAATCCCAGCCCAATCATTCTCACAGCCAGCTAAGTTGATGGGCCAATAGCACGGGTCGCTCCAGGGTGATCACATTATCTGTCAAGGTAGGCCGGATATGCCAACGGATAATCGACCACCTAAACTTGGCCCAAAAGAAAGGTGGGCTTTCACTATCGGATCAACGTGATTTGTGACACACATCGCTCGAAATCCTCTTCACATGTCGTGCTGGCAATCCACTGAAGTAGCTCGGTTTTGATCCCAACATTGTTTTTGTTCACTGCATTCCGCATCTTTAAAATTTTGCTATCATACACTACAGTGGAATGAAGCACTCTGTAGTTGGGCCTAAACTGAACCCGTCGGATCGTCTCCTCAGAAATATTAGCTTTTCTACCCCTGATTAGAACCACCTGTAATCTAGGCTTCTCAATCGCCTTCTTGTTCTTGGGCAGGCCCCAGAGGAGAGTAGCATAATATGCTGGATAAAATTCTCAGACTAAACAAGGGGTATTTTTGCCCAATCGTTGCGAAGTCCATCAGAGTCCGAGTCTATAAAGTTTAGCATCTAACCATGGTATTCTATCCATTCTGGAGTTGTTTAACCTGGACTCGTCATGGAACTGCCTGACAGGTTTGCCCTGTCCTTTTGGCTCTAACCCCTTATCATAGATATCTTTCATCCTTGAAACACACCATCCAGTGTTGGCTGGGGGCTGTAACTATACTTCCTCCTGCGGAGCCTGTGACCCCTCCTCTGATTCTATCTCAGAGTGCATGGGAGTCATTTGTGATGTGCCACTATCAGACTCATCTTTGTCACCCTCCTCTTCAGACTGGAGGAACTACTGACCACCATAAGAGCCTGTATTGTGCGAGCCCGAGTCTGAGGTACATTTGCCTCGGGGTCTATTCTGACTCTGTGAAATTCTATAGACCCCTCGGATCGCTCAATCTCGGAGGATTCATCAATCAACCTCCTTGAGAATGTCTCGATATCTCGTTTATCTTTCAGAGGCATTGTCCCCAAAAACCAACATCAACATTTGAGCCTCAAAATGATTTATTGTTAAGTGATCAAATAACAAAGGACAAGAAATAGTCAACACTTAAACATTGAAATCAAAAGAAAAGTCAATGATACAGTTACATGTCTGCAACTACGAGGTGTAGGTATGACTCGTAAGTGTCCTACGAGTCATACACTAGCCTCGTACTACTGAGACTTCATAGAAAAATGCAACTTGGAATCAAATATAAGGTATAGTTATGATATGTAGGGGGCCTACGATTCGTACTCTGGCCTCGTACCTCATTCCAGAGGCATTTTTGAAACCTAAGTCAGACTTACAAGACCCCTACTATGAGTCTTAGATGATGCAACGAGTTGTATATAGGTCCCGTGTGAGAAATGTTAAGGAACTACAGGTGACTAGTGCCTGCTACGAGGGGCCACTACGACTCGTAGGTTGAAGTACGAGTCATAGTAGTTCATCGTAGCAGGGAATTGAAGGCACCTAGGATGCCTTCAACTTTCACACAAGACTTAAGAACAATTCAATCAAATGGCAAACATGGATAATCTCAAATCAATATAGCATTCCAAGTACAAAGGTTTGACACAATACGAAGCACGTCGATCGTAACACCCGTTACCCTACAATCAAACTTAATCCTAAATTTCATTCAGGTTAAGCCCATGAACAATTCATATCTCAATTTACACCTATCACAACACCACAATCCATGGACATTCAAGGACTACTCAATAAAACTTCAAACATAGCTAAGCATAAATTTTCACTTTAGAGCAGACCCATATTCCTCAAATTTTAACTCCGACACTTTGTCACAAACTGATCACACACAATCATGCTCTAAACTCATATGATTTGTATGTCAACACTACACCCCCAAACAACAGTCCCCATAAAGATTCAAATTATACTAACGGTTTCAAATACCCAGACACTAACTCCCATATATACACGTAGGCATTATCACATAGGTAGAATCATTAAGACTTAATTAAGTACACAATCATCTTCCAAGTATGAAATTTATCAGCAGAGTGTACCAAAATTAATCAACAAACTTACCAAGTGAGAGGTTGATAAAATAGATGCAATGAAGAGGAGAGGGGGTGCCGAAACCCTAGAAAATAGACTTGCCGAAATACTAGCCAGAAAAATGACGTGGACGGCCGGGACAATGATCAAAACAGTGAAAGACGAAGGGTGTGAGGGGATTCATGGTTCATTAGGAGAAAGAATGTAATTTTATGGGTCAAAATGAATTTTGACTCCTTAAATAACAAATCGGATCAACAGTTGAAAAGCTACATATCGGGGCTATAAGACCCCTACTATGAGTCGTAGGAACTATTACGGCTCGTAGTCCTTGTCTCATAGTAGACCTCAACACTTAGAAAGATGCGATTCCATACCTAGGCACTACGAACCCTACGTACGACTCGTAAGGGATCCTACGAATCGTAAGGTTGGCTCGTAGTGTGTGTGCCAATCATTACACCCTACTGTTTCTCCCTAGGAGGTATGACTATGAGTTGTAGTAGTCACTACGACTCCTAAGCATTCTAGTAGAGGCTGCTCCAAGTGCAATTTTACCTCACATCTTTACTTCTTAGTTTCTACCTGCAAACCAATCCTCAAAATATAGTAATAATCAAAGTATCACAACTGAATCAATGTCTTTAAAACAAGACAAACATCAAACTTTCTAACTAAGAATTTAAATAACCAAAATAAACTTAGAAATAAGTCAAAAACATCAAAGATACTTGGGTTGCCTCCCAAGAAGTGCCTTGTTTAACGTCGTGGCTTGACTTTCTCATCATCCGGCATCAAAAATCTTCAAGGGCCCAAATTTACTCTTAAACTCATCCGGATGTTTCATTAATTGGCAGATGTCAAACACAACCTCTGCATTATTGACCCTAAATCGAAGCTGGCCCGAATCCATTTTTACCAAGGCTCTCCCGGTGGCCAATGATGGGCACCTCAAAATCAACCTTAAAGTCAAGGGTCACAAAGTCTGCGGGAAAGATGAATTTATCAACCTTTATGAGCACATCAAGAAGTATTCCTTCCAACATTTTTATAGTTCGATCTGCCATGAGCAATCTCATTCTCGGAGTAGGAGTGCCAAGACCAACCTTTTTGAACATGTAAAGAGGCATTAGTTTAATACTTTCTCCTAAGTCGCACAATACTCTTGCGAATTCAACATCACCAATGCTGCAAGGAATGGTGAATGCACCGGGGTCCTCTTGTTTTTGAACAAGGCATTTAGTCATGATCACACTACATTGTTGGAGCTCTTGTGAGAACTCTTGGCTCAAAGTGCACTTCTTTCTCACCAAATCCTACATATATTTGGCATACCCGGGCATCTTCTCCAAAGTTTCTAAAAGGGGAATGTTGATGTATAGTTACTTAAACATTGAGAGAAAGTTCTTGAATTTGCCCTCATCTTCTTTTTTCTTAAGCCTTTGAGGGAAAGGAGGAGGAGGTTTTGGAATCAACTTAATTTTTTCATGCTTCCTCACTTCCTCTCTTTGCATCCCAACATTCTCCGAACCTTCTCTCTCAACCACAAGTTCACATTCAATACCCTTCTCACAAGCTTCATCCTCGATCACCAGCATAGGGGGATCTATGGTGCTTTTGCCACTCCTTATCATGACTGCCATGCAATGCCTATATTTTTTGGAATTTGATCTATATTGCTTGGTAAAGTGCCCTTTTAGTGTTGGTTCAATTGTGAAGAGACTTGCCCAAATTATTGTTCTAATTGTTTAATTGCCATTGAGTGAGACTTTATCTTTTGGTTTATGCTTGAAATGTCCGATTTCATCCCCTTCAAGGTCTCATCTTGGTGGTCGGCTCTTTTCAACAACATATCGAAACATCTCTTCAAGCCTCGAAGTACTTGGCATGGCATCACGATTATAAGGTGGCACATAAGGACCGTTCCTATAACCATCTCTTCTACTCTATTCGGCATCTGGCACTCTCCCTTTCATAGTAGCCACCCCAGTTGTCTCTATATGCACCATCACAGTTGTAGTTCTGACCTTGATTCCCGGAACCTTGCCTCCAATAGTCTGAGTTGGACCGTTGGGGGTTATTCTTGAAACTCGCTGCTTGGTTACTCACGTAACAAGCATCTTCATAAACAAATGGTCTTCATACATAGGATCCTTAGGAGGTTGGTGGGTGACAGCTTGAACACTTGCTTGGTTTTGCTTTAAGACCAAGTCCATACTCGTGCAAAATTGAGCAAGTTGCTCCATGATCTCTTCATTGATCTTTCCTTGCTCATTGTTAGTGTTGACCGCAAAAGAAGTTTTCATTACAGCTTGCTCTCTTTGACCCCATGCTCTATTGATTTTAACCACTTGCTCCATCCTCGTGGCTATTAATGCAAAAACATGGTCAAGAAACATACCTCCCATGATTGTGTCGCCACAAGCTTGACTATTCCCGTCAAGCGCCCATTAGAAAATTTCAACCAAAGCATCATCAACAATATTATGATCAGGAACCAGCCTTATGCATTTGGTTAATCCCTCCCATGTGGTACTAATAGTCACTCGATAATTGCTCAAAATTGTTTATTTGATCATTGAGCTTTAGCTTCTTTGATCTTGGGAAATACCTCTCTAGAAACACTCTTTGAAGCTCTGCCCAACTTGTTATTGTACCCAGAGGAAGCTCTTAAAACCGCACAACTGCATTACCAATCAGTGACAATGAAACACCCGCAAACCAACTGCATCAAGAGAAAGATTATGTGTCCCCATGACACTTTTACTGACAAAAATGACATCATAGAGATGATGATGTGGATCCTGTGAAGGTAGCCATGTGAACAACCCATTGTTTTGGAGCATTTGAAGTAATCCACTTAACACCGAGAACTTAGTGTATGTCGGTAATGGAGGAAACACTATAGCACCAGAAACGTCCATGGCCATAGGGTTTAATCGATATTGGTCACAACCGTAAGCATTCTCATTGAAATCCCTAAGTTGTGGCCTATCATCCCTCGGCGGTGGATTTTCTTCTCTACCCAAATCGTCATTCATATTCATTTCTTCCTCAACCGCAATATCCTAATTCACCTGAGCCATTCTTTTAAAGAATTGATGGATCTCCAAAATGATCGGAGCTAAAGGGATTGCCTTGGCTCCTTGTGTTGGCATACAACCAAATACACCCTGCAAATAAAATTGAACAATAAAACAAAAAAGATAAAAGTAAAATACAAGAGAATCTACAAATTAATAACTAATAGTGAAATTAAATCAAGAACCTAGCCATATCCCCGATAGCGGCGCCATAATTTTTGATGATGTTCATACTTCAATAAGAAAGCGGTTGCTGTCAGCAATTAACCTAACCGAATGTTAGGGTCGAATCCGTAGGGAATACTGGGATTGACTACAAGAATTCACTATCAATCATTTCGAGCATCGATAACTAAAACCTTTAAAAGGGGGGTTGTAATTTAAGAACAAAAGTAAAAGTAAACACTATGCTATTATGCGAAGAAACACTCAAATTTAGGGAGAAAACTTGGGAATTGTGTTCCCCATGGTTCGTAGACTCGATTACCCTAGACAACATAACTATAATTTGAAATTCGCATGCAGGGCGGTAATTTAGGTTCTTCTAGCCCTCTTGTGAAGGTGAAGATCGAATTTCACCATGGCGCATGGTCGGCAACCATGGGGTGCCAGCTAACTGTTACCCATTGTCCTATTCAACCTCCCCTTGGTCAGGTTTGGTTGATTAAACAAGGACACATCAATCAAATCTAGTCATTTTCTTCACATTTCCTATTTTTCACTACCTTGGTTGGGATCGTAATGTTAGGCGGGATTGGGTGTTGGCCACCACCAAACAACAATCAAAACGAAGGGAAATAAACAATACATACAAAACCCCAATTATAGAAATGAAATTAATCTAGTTTATCTCAAGTCAACTACCCATGGTTTCGACAAGCCCAAGTTGTGGGTGCTTAGCTACTCATAGCGAAGGCAAAACCAACAAGAATGCGAAGAAAAGACATAGTTGAGAAATTTACCCAAAGAAATGAAGAACAATATCAACACAAGTTGCAAACCACAAGGTTTGATAGATGGAGAGTGAATACAATGTAAGATTTGCAATCACCAAAAGTGAGTTTTCAAATTAAAAATGAAATTCTACACTTAAATTCTAAAAAAAACTCCAGAGAGAATATTCATAGTCACTTTTCAAAGATTCAATTCTGGGTTTTTTTTTATACACTAACATAAAGTATTTATAGTATTTGCAAACTTAACCCTAAAAAAAATATAGAAAAGACAGCTAGAAGCAGGTACATCGCACAGGTACAACTCATAGGGTGACCTACGAGTCGTAGTCGGGATCTTGTATTAGGTACTTTACATTTTTGATTTGACTGTTACGACCCACTGGTATGAGTCGTTGCTTGGGCTATGACTCATATGCTCTTCTCTAGTCTAGGCCTTCAGTTTGTGGTCCAAAATTATGGCTCTTTGTTTCTTGCTACGAGTCCCCCTATACGAGTCGTAGTGCGACCTATGACTCGTAAAGTGGCCTCGTAGGGTTGATCTCCACTTAGCAGATTTCAGATTTTTGTTCTCTATTTCTTGCTATGAGATCACCCTAAGACTCGTAGTTTGGGCTATGACTGGTATGAAGGCTCGTATGTCCTGCATTTCAGCAAAATATGCAATTTTCTCCCAAAATCATGCCAACCTATCTTTTTTGCAATAACAACACAAAAGCACATAAAAGCCATAAAAAGTCGCATTAAGAACTCACAAAATCCCTTATATTAGGCATCAAATGTGTTGTAGTTTGACAGCATGTCAAAAAGCTTACCAAATGGAATTCCTTTGAACTTGACATGGTAAAGAATTCCATGATGACCCTAAACAACATAAATAAGCTTGAATTGAAGCCTTGAAAGTGAAAATAGCTTGATCTTGAAGATTTCCATACTTAGAAAAAAATTTGACAAAAGCACCCAAACGGTTAGTCTGACAGTCCTTACCAAGCTACACGGACCGTGTACTCCTTCGCACCACTTCAGATAGAAAATTCTTCACAATAAAGTTCTAAGATAGTGATATTGTACTTAGAAAATGTTTACTCAAGAACCCATATGGGAGACCATACGGACCTAACCACCTTGTATAGACAGTTTACTTGGTCGTACCAACTTACTTAGTCCCAAAACTGTGGGATTACAAGACTAAGGCCACCATATGGTCCGTGAAGTGTCACACGGCTTATGTAGCGTCAATGTGTGGCATGCCTTAGTCCAAGAATCCATGTTAAGGCCCAAACACTCCACATAAGGCCAAGGTCCACTCCAAGGAGGCTCCACCTGGTCCTTATAGCCTCACACAAACCGTGAGGGCTTCCATGGAGCGTCACCTTGGTACAAAACTTTTTGAAACAAAATTTCCAAGCTCCAATGAGGCCATACAATGTCCGGGTCCTTACACAATGAGATGGTAGCTCTGTACATATGAGACCAGCAAACTTGGGGCTTTGATACCAACTTACCATGACTCGACCTTACAGGTCATGTTCGCTCTGACCTTATCACTAATAGGAAATTCTAACCCTTTCCTAGAATAGGTAGTAATAAGCATAATAGAATGTTTTAACAAAAATCAACACAAGAACACGCTAGTAGTAGACATATCAAGGCATCACAATGGAAAAATGTCCCTTCTAGGACTTGAAACTCACCATTACAAATCTACTATACACATAATGCAAGATAATAACCATAATAAATCTCCATATACATAAACAGAATCCAAATTAATATACAAGGGCAAGTCTCGAGTCACAAAAGACAACGGCAAATACAAAAGAGACTGGAAGCATCCACGAACGTCTAATAATGACCACTATCTTTATATATAGCTACCACAGGAAGAATCAGCGCTACTAGATCGTGCTAGGACCTGTACCATAAAAAAGATGCAGAAACATAGGGGTGAGTACAAAGGAGATGGTACCCAGTAGGCATCATAGGTCGACTGCGTAAGAACAGTAAATAAAGCAGAGATACAATAGAATATAACTCCACAATATTAGATTACCACAACTAGATAAGTATGCCCACAATCACTGCGGTAACTCAAGTTAGGCGGGGTGTAGTAATGTACATGGGTGTCAGGCCCAACTAACTATGCATGTACACAAACTAAGACCCCACAAGCCCAGACGATACACCCACCCCCAATAATATGATGAATAAGTGTGAGGTTTAAGGTGTCCAATCAAAATTTGATCTCATAACCCACTCATTTGCATAATCATAACCTTAATAGAATCATCTAACTGAAATTTCGCAACAATATAATGTAAAATGGAGAAGTGCTAAACAAACTGTTGTAGGATAGACAAGTATGAGGGTGCGAGATACTACCCATCCTAACCCTATATGCCTGTGGAGCCTCCACAAGCCCAATGGGTATACTCTCACACCAAGTAGCAAGTATATATCAATCAATTCTAAATATTCAATTTTATCTAAACTGGGTAATCCAACTTAGAATGTAAAGGGGGAACAATAATCGGGACCTCGAACTATAGATGTGGCCTCGTGAAGTACATATCCTAAAGTCCAGACCTCAAGCTGCTGATGCAACCCCATGAAACATATGTCTTAAATCCTATACCTCAAAAATCGTAGATGTGACCATATAAAGTACCACATTGATCTGTCGAATGCCAAAGCAAAAAGGAGCACAAAGGTTGGACCTCAAACTGCAAATGTGGCCTCATTACATACAATACCAATCGTAAAATATATAGAGCTTGGACCTTGAATTGTGGATGTATGGGAAGGATAGATCAAGGGATACAAAGCTTGGACCACAAACTGCGCATGTACCCTACAAGGCAAACTTGGACTTGGCAAAAATACCCATTGGGACTTGATTGCAACACTACTGGAACTCGGACACTTTTTAATTATTCAAACACGAACTATACATTTTAACTGGGGGAATACAGATGGAAACACTTCCTCATCTAGACACGGCCCAACTGGATGAACATGTAGCCACTTAAGGGAAAAGCTCAGGCTTTTAGCCATAGGGGACTCTACTTTAGATGTCAGGGTGGTGCTGTTAGTCCCCATATATTTGAGTCTAATTTGATGAGACATGAGAATGATTCCAACGGACTAGCGAATAAAAGGATACTCAGGCCCTATTGAATAGACATGCAATCATATAAGGGAAAACACTAGAGTGAACCTCAGGCAATACCCTAGAGTGGATATCAGGGTATGGAAAGCTCAAGCAATACCCTAGACTGGACATCAGGGAATGGTGAACTCAGGTAATACCCTGGGCTAGACATCAAGGTATGGCCTGGCCTAGAAGTATCAAGCTATGTCTTGTATTCCAACCCAGACTATGGACCTGATGTGAGCTTGCACTGGTGGTGTATAGGAAGTAACCATGACTATACTCTACCCGACCCAAGTCTTGCTAATTTAATCTACAAGGATCCATACCTCTCAAGTCATATTAAACATCAGTATAGTTGCCTACCAATCTTGACTAGCATGGTTTTAGGCATTACTAGCCTAAACCTAGATTAGAGCCCAATAATAAGAACAGACAACACAAATGAAGCAAACATTGTGTATAGCCGTCACAAGCATGATTAGCATGTCAAACAATAACTCTGTCAGTTCCCAGTACTTAGAAGTACAACCACCAGTCAATACATGACATCGTTACATATTAATCCCCCAACGGATCCTCAATAGATCACATCATCACTCTATTAGCCCAAATGACCAATGATACAATAAGAATTCAACAGATTATCCACAGGTGGCTTCATATGCTAACAGATGCTAAAATAGTCACAACAGTAGCTATTGTAATGATACATAACATGTAGGGATTTTAAGCCCTTTCCTATTTTCTAGTTAGTTAATCCCAAACAAAATTCACATATTCCACTCAATCTAAGAGGAAAAAGACCATAACATACCTATATACAACTCAAGTATGCCTCGATTGCTCTGCCGAAGACTTTTCATCTAAGTGACCCTAAAATGTTTTCTAACTATTAAAATAGAATGATAGCATCAGTATGATCATTTTTATATAAAAATCATACAAAATGAGCTTATATCTAGTTTTGGGTCAAATAGCGAGCCTATGTTTGAAATCACAAAACAAAACCCATATAATGATTTCCACAATTTTCTTTGCCTATACCTCAAACTCAAGCTCCATTTGATGCTCAGAACAACACCTAAATAACCAAAATGTACTTGACATTTCTTTATAGAGATACAATACATACAATAGGATTTTTGGTGACATTACCTCAAACGAAACTCAACCAGTAGATTCCAAAACCAACACGACATGCACCTCGAAAAAAATACAAACCAAAATTTCCAAAAAAATATATCCCATATACAATAGAAAAAATGTTAAATCTTAGATCAAATGACATACTCAAAGAAATTTCCAACAGTTCTATCACCTTTTGAATCACATAAATCGAATAACAAACAAGAGAAATATCACTGTGTGAAGTTTTGATTGTGAGATTGGACTGTTTCTAGAAAATTTTAAGCAGTATGTATCCCTTTTTACACTGTCAGCCATGTGTCACCCTCTGATTCGACCATGTCATTCATCACCTCAATCTTTTAAACAACCATTTAAATTTAATTTTGATTCTTTGGCTTTCTCCGGAGTCAAAATCACACAAAATATATATCAACTCTGATAGGATATGGTATTCCGTACTCAACGGTGTAATCAAAATTCTTATCAGATGTCGTCACGGTTAAGTGTGGATCCCACTTCCCAATACTAAAATCTACTGAGGGTGTCAAAATGCACTCAGAAGCCTTTAGAACCAAAAAAAGGTCATTCTAGACCAAACTCATTTTCTGGAGCTAAACATACTTTCATGATTTTCATTCAGCCATGTTTTCTAGAGATGTTGACTAAAGGCAACTATTGAATTTTTTTCGGAGGCTACATTACAAGCCTCAATACAAACTAACACTAAATATCTTAGCACTCTAATCGAACATATTTTCAGCCTAATTTGACTATTTTAGAGCGGAAGCATCAGTTAGAATTTCATTCAGAAGTCATTTACTATAATATTATAGCTAAATTCATTTTCAACTTTAATCTAGCCTATAATACAAAAAACTGTGCATCTTTGAATCGAACAATCAGGCCAAACATTCAGCAAGCAACGAGTCATAAATGACTCAAAGTCACTACAGAAAAGCTCTAAACAATGCAAAATACCCAAAAATACAAAAATGACCTAAAAGATCATTACAACTACACAACCTAACCCAACTCTAAAAATATCTCAACAGATAACAAAGCCATTATTTCCTTCGAGTAGGGACAATACCTGTACAATAGTTTATCTAATTTTCAACTCTTGCTAGCTCTTCCCACATGAATATAACCATTGGAAATTAGCCTTCTTGTAAGTCAAGTTGATCAATGGGGCTAATATGCATAAAAATCCCTCAAAAAACCATCAGCAGTACCAGCTAAACCTAAAAAATTTCTTATGTCAGTCAGAGTAGTATGTCTGGACTAATTTTTCACCGTTTCAATTTTCTATGTATCAACCTAAACACCTTCACTACATACGATGTGGTCTAAGAAGACCACTTATGCAAAGAAAAATATACACTTTGAGAACTTAGTGTATAAGTCACTGTCCTTGAGGGTCTGAAGAACAACAAAGAGATAGTTGGCTTGCTTTTAGGAATTTACAAAGCAAAATAAAGATTGTGTACCTTTTTTCTAATCACAACGCGTTGTCATTGTTGCTAGCAAGTGACTTTTCCTAGGTGTTCTTTGATTTTACTATGAAATCAAGATTAATATTCACAAATGAAATTTCTTTGTATGTATCTAAGAAAATTAGAATCAATTTCCTTTATTTAAGTTACCCTTTTTTTTCTTTGTTCTTCTGCTTTTTCTTTTCCCTTTTCACCATAGAAAACAGAAGACCCCTATTTAGTAGGAAAGGTTAAACAATTAACTATTCTCTTATCCTTTTACGATAAGGTTGAATAATTTTACTGTTCTACATTTAATTTAAAATCAAATTTATCCTTTATTTATAAGTCAACCACTTATACGATGTGGCCTAAGAAGACCACTTATGCAAAGAAAAATATGCACTTTGAAAACTTAGCATATAAGTAGCTATCCTTGAGGGTCTGAAGAACAATCAAGAGATAGCTGGCATGCTTGTAGGAATTTACAAAGCGGAATAAAGATTGTGTACCTTTCTTTTAATCACAACGCATTGTCATTGTTGGTAGCAAGAGACTTTTCCTAGGTCTTCTTTGATTTCACTGTGAAATCAAGATTAATATTCACAAACGAAATGTCTTTGTATATATCTAAAAAAATTAGAATAAATTCCCTTTATTTAAGTTACCCCTTTTTATTTGTTCTTCTGCTTTTTCTTTTCCCTTTTCACCGTAAAAAACAAAAGACCCCTATTTAGTAGGAAAGGTTGAACAATTAACTATTCTCTTATCCTTTTAGTATAAGGTTGAATAATTTACTGTTCTACATTTAATTTAAAACCAAATTTATCCTTTATTTATAAGTCGAGTAAGACTGAACTGGATCAGCTCACATGGACGCCCCACAATCCCAAAAACTTTTTAATCTTTCACTTTACAGATGGTGGACAAGATCCAAGCCAATATAACATCAACTTGACACATAATTCATATGATAAATAGTTTGTGCAACCTGGAGTATCAAGGCTTGCCTTCATGGGATCTTATAAGCCCTATACAAGAATTCAAAAGAATTCACTATTAGTATGAGGATATGAGTACTCACATGCAATACCCAAGACTTTGCTGCTTTTGTAGTTACTCATCTGATCCCTCACCCTCTTTAAGCGGTCAACTAAATTTTAAATTCTATTTTATATAGACAATTTAACTTGATATCGACATAATTAGTATAGTAGTTGGATTGTTTACATAAGTTATATAGCTTCATTTTTATTGTCTCCCGTTTCTACTTGAATCTATCTGTTCCAAATCAACTACTTTCCTGGACATGCATACTATATTGCCAAATCATATGTGGCTACTAGTAACATTTTAAAGTAGCAACATTGATCGAAATTTCTAGAAACAGTAAAAGGTCAAAGGGTATTTCAACAAAACGTTTAATTTTCACTTTTTAGGGTCTCACACAATGAAAAAGCATCAACTATTCTTTTACTAACCCATTGATCTCTTAACACACATGGTATGCAATACATGCTATGATGTTCTCACTTTATCTAGGAACATGTGCCTCATTTCGACATTGTACCGATCTAGTATAGACACCTGTCTAACCCATGTTTCTCTCTTTAGTGATCTACAAACTCATTTTCTTAGAGAGATTCTTGTCTGATTTTCAAAATAAGTCATATTATAGCAGTGATAATTATTTCTTCACATTTTCCGACATAAGAGACAATTGCTCATGTGAAAGAGTCAGTTCGCGACTTGGCTGACACTTTTTATTTTTGAAATATTGTCACATGCATATAATATATAATTTAATAATCTTACATTCATGAAAATATTACAATAACAAGGTTATCTTATAATACAAATCATATCCCACTCCAGCCTAGAACCTTAACATGTTTTTCAAATAAATCTCTAGATATCGTCTTTGCAAAAGAATTGGCTATCAATTCATGAGTAGAAATTGGTTTTAAATTCACTTCTCCACTTGTTATTATGTTTCTCACAAAATTATACTTGATATTAATTTATTTTTTTCTTTTTTGTGATACTTAGGATCCATTATATATGTTATAGTTGTCTGACTGTCCTAATTTAAAGTCAGGTGATCCTTAGAATTATTTGCAAGTTTCAAATGCTCAAAAAATTTCTTTAACCAAACATCTTTTGTACTCTAGAAGCCCAAAAAATAAAGTGCTAGGTTTTTTTTTTACTCTTTTGATGAAATGGAACCACCATTTAGTAAAATAATGGTGGATATTAATATTCTATTATACGAATCATCATCCTAATCAGCATTTATATAACCTCTTATGATTAAATTAGATCCACAATTGCATAGTGAATAGTTTGTAGTTCCTTGATGTTGGAATATTCTCTTCACTTCCTTCCAATGATCTTTCTAGGATTAGATTGATATTTGCTTTGTACACTCTGACATAACAAATGTCTGGAAGGATACACATCATAGTGTATATGTCTTCCTTTTCCTTTTCAGTCATTGAACTTATTTAAAGGCCTAATGTTTCTCCTTTGTCTATTGGAGAATCCATGAGTTTGCAACTATTCATTCAGAAGCATTCCAATATTTTTTCAATATTATATGTTTCTTGAGATAAACTAAAAATTTCATGAAATGATATCTTTGGATCTTAACACCCAATATACAGTATATTGCACCCATATTTTAGGTATCAAATGATTTTGAAAGTCATAACTTGATTATTTTCACATACTCTAAATTATTTTAGGCTAAATAAAATATTATCCACATAAAGACAAAGAATTATTAATTATTCATTGGATTTTTCACATAGATGCAATGATCTTCATTGATCATGGTGAAATCTAATGCAATAATTTCCTTATAGAATCTCAAGTATCACTTCCTTGAAGATTGTTGTAGGCCATAAATTAATTTTATTAATTTGTAAATTATTCTATTTCTTTGTTAGTGATAGCTTTCTTGAATATATCGTAACGTAGTGTCTCTTTTCTTACTATTGTAAGGGGAGAGTCTCCTTATTTATGCATTTCTTAGATTTTATGTATTGAGAGGACCTCTCTATAGGTGCTTAGATTCTACATTTTTCTTGTACTAGGGATGAATAGACTATCCTTAGCAGGTTGAACGACTTAGGAACTACCATAGGATTGAAGGTGAGGATTATGTCCCCCTCCTTGTACTTTTGTTGTCTTCTTGTTTTCTTATTAATTCTAAGGACTAGGGATGTTTCTCAACCCCTGACCCATCATAAGGGTCATTAGAAAAATTACAAACTATTTGTTCTTGCCCTCTAACAACGAAACCTATAGGTTGTTCCATGTTGATTTTCTCATTTGATTCTCCATTGTGAAAATTAGCTTCACATCCATTTGTTGTAATTCCAGATCTTTACATGCATAGACAAAAGTAATCAAATAGAGGTAAACTTCACAACTACTGAAAAAAATTTCTCAGAATCTTTTTCAACTTCTCGAGTAAAATATTTTGCCACCAATCGTGCTTTGTGGCTTTCTATTATCCCATCCAATTTGCATTTACTTTAAAAGATCATGTATTCCCAATAGCTCTATGTCTCTGAGGAAGGTCATCTAGATCCTAGACTTTATTGGTTTTCATAGAAACTAATTCTTCTTTCATCGTTTTTTATCATTCATCCCTTTCAAGGCAAGATAAAGCCACAGTCATAGAATTGGGTTCATCAAATTTCGAGAGATACCAAGAAAACATAATTCTCAATCTCATAAGATCATTTAGGTACATCTTTTATTGTACTCATAGGTCATTGACTATTAGATTCCTCTATAGAACTTTGGGATTCAAAACTCCCACTTGAACCAGGAACAATTTCTTGATCAATTGTCCTATTAAATATGTTCGATGACATTATCTAATCTTTTGAATTCAACAATTTGTAGAGAGACTCACCTTCATTTATATCACCCTTTTTGAAAAAGTCATTCTCAAAAAGCTGACATCTAGCGATTCAATTTCAAAAGTACATCCATCTTCCAATTCATCAAGAACACATATCCTTTGGCTTGTTCTAAGTATCTTATATAGATAAATTTATTTTCTTTTAGATTTTATACCAAAATCACCCAAATTATTTTTGCTATACGTAGTACAACCCCAAGGTCATAGGTCATTTCGGCTTGTTTTATGACCAGTCTAAAGTTCAAACGAAATAGACGATAGTGATTAACAAGGTACTTTATTCAACATGTATGCTGTAGTCAACAATGCATCTCCCCAAAAGAAGATAGGAAAATTTGCTTGCGCCATCATTGACCTTACCATATTCAAGAATGTTCTTTTTTATTATTCCGCTACACCATTTTGTTGAGGTATCTTATTTACGTGACATGGAGAGAAGAACTTGTCTATTATTCAAAGAGAACAATGATATAAATACATGGAGAGGAAAAGCTAACTAAAGTAACTAAATAAGCTAACTATGGTAACTAAATATTCAAATCCCTAACAATCATTTATATTACCTATCAAATCTGTATACTATCTATGTACATTATTACACAGATTTTGTAAAACTCCCCCTCAAGCTGGAGCATAGATATTGAACATGTCGAGCTTGTTACAAAGATTGTCAAGTCGAGTTCCATGCAATGGTTTGGCAAATAAATCAGCTAGTTGTTTTCCTATCTTCACGTAGCTAGTGCAAATCAAGTTCTCTTGTATCTTCTCATGAAGAAAATGAAAATCAACCTCAATATGTTTAGCTCTTTCATTAGAATTGAGGTAATGTGATGAGCAGCTTGATTATCAAACAAGAGTTATACTAGTGTATGATGCTTCATCTCAATTTCAGATAAAAGATGATGTATCCACATGATCTCACATGTAGACAGTGACAAAGCTCTATACTCAGATTCTGCACTAGATCGTGATACAAAAGCATGCTTCTTACTCCTCCAAGATACTATGTTCCCTCCAACAAAAACACAATAACCTATAGTAGATCTTCTATTAATTCTGGATCTAGCCCAATCAGCATCTGCGAAACACTCCACACGAGTATGGCCTTGATTTTTATATAATATGCCCAGTCCAGGAGCTCCTTTTGAGTAATATAGGATCTGTTCCAAAGATTCCCAATGTTTGATCGTAGGTGCAAACATTAATTGGCTAACAACACTTACCGCAAAAGCAATATATGGACGAGTTACAATAAGGTAGTTTAACTTCCCAACCAACCTTCTATATCTCTCCGGATCATCAAAAGGATCACCATCATCTTTAATAAGATGTACATTGGGAACCATTGGAGTACTACAGGGTTTTACTGCTAACTTTTTTGTATCTGTCAGTAGGTCAAGAATATACTTTCTTTGACAATATGAAAATATCCTTCCTGCTTCTGGATACTTCTACTCCCAAGAAGTATTTTAGTTTTTCTAAGTCCTTTGTATGAAACTTAGTATGTAAGAAA
The DNA here is from genome assembly GCA_026153255.1 of Solanum medicagineum. Taxonomy (NCBI): domain Eukaryota; kingdom Viridiplantae; phylum Streptophyta; class Magnoliopsida; order Solanales; family Solanaceae; genus Solanum; species Solanum medicagineum. Next base: position 13,668,016 of record JAPFFP010000012.1, on the reverse strand, counting down.
GACTTAAGGTAAGAGATTCCTGCAAAATCACTCCCTATAATGACAATGTCATCAACATATACAACAAGGAGAATAGTTCCAGATGCAGATTTTCTGTAGAAGACTGAATGATCACATTTGCTCTTATTCAATCCAAAATCTTGAACTACCTCACTAAATTTTCCAAACCAAGTTGAGGCTCTGTTTCAAGCCATACAAGGACTTCAACAGGCGGAGGAACATAGAAAAGAAGAATTAGAGAGAGAGGTGAATCTCGCTGGTTACAAAATCGATCGATTTTTTGTTAGATGAGATTGCGGTATGTATGTGCCATACAGATGCTGATGTAACTTTAATGTGATAACCGATTTATGTTGATCAATGTGTTGTTGGAAATCTTTGAATATTACACTCCTTAAAGTCAATTTTAGACCACCACATTATGTGGAACTTTGCATCTAATTATGTAACTGGGAATATAACGCTAATGAATGAGACTCTGAAGCATACTTAGCATTCAGCAGATTGCTCAAACGATGAAACCTTTTTAAGAACCAGCAGGAAGGAGGGACTTGATTGCCCAATATGCTGGGAATCTTTTAACATTGTTGAAAACGTACCCTATGTTCTATGGTGTGGCCATACACTTTGTAAAAACTGCATACAAGGACTTCTTCAAGCAACAAACCTTTATACTTCCCCTGAGCAATGAAACCAAGTGGTTCTCCATATAAACCTCTTCGTGGAGATAACCGTGAAGGAATGCATTTTTTATATCCAACTGATGTAATGCCCAATTCTCAGAAGCAGCTAGAGAAATGAACAAGCAGACAAAATTGAGTTTGGCAATAGGAGAGACGGTGTCTGAATAATCTACCCCATAAGTCCGAGCATGTCCTTTGGCCACAAGTGTAGCCATAAGTCTCGCCACAGAGCTATCTGGATTAAATTTGACTGTGAAGACCCACTTGCTTCCTACTCCTTTCTTTCCACAAGGTAAATCCACCAAATCCCAAGTGTGGTTTTCCTCAAAGACATGCATTTCGTGAACCATTGCTTCATGCCATCCAAAATGATTCAAAGCCTCCTTAAAATTTTTCGGTATGGAAGTAGACTCCAGAGATGCAATCAAAGATCTAGATGTTGTGGAATTTCTTTGTTTTTGTATTTTCAGAGTATGAGTGTGTGACTTGTTATAATTGATCCTATTGAGCGCTCTTGCTACGAGTAAATGATTCTCTTCGGATAATTCGTCCAATCCAAGGATAGCTATAATGTCCTGAAGTTCTTTGTAACGTTGTAAAGTTCACGAGATAACTGATCATAGGAAACAAAATTACCAATGAACTATGTGGATTTGCAAGTGCGTGCACCTTGTGAATAGCAATAGGAAGGTCAAGATCATATGGAGGATCACTTCAAATAGGATTTAATTAGGAAGGAACTGGTGCAAAAGAGGTATCATTAGCATCTCGTCTCCTAGAATAAACCTGAACAACCGGCGGTCTTGCCAGAGTAAATGGAACTAGTGTTGATTGGTGCTTAACTAAAGAACTAGGCGGTGTATGTGAAACATCATCTGATGATTCTGGTGTGGCCCTAGTAATCTGGTACACTAGCCACTCATCTTCCTCCCCCTGACTCGTACAAATAGGAGGTGCATAGAAGAATGGTATAGCCTATGCAAAGGCTACATCACTTGACACCAAATATTTTCCTAGTTCTGTAGAGTAACAATGATATGCCTTTTGAAGGCGAGAATATCCCAAGGAAACACACTTCAAGGCCTTGGGATTAAACTTTGTAACTGATGGTCGAACATCTTGAACATAACAAAGTGCTTCCAAACACCTTAGCTTCCACAGGAAATAGTAGCTTGTTTGGAAAAAGACCACTATATGGCACATTACTAACAAGCACAGTAGATGACATGCGATTGATCAGGAAACAAGCAATAGAAACTGCATCTGCCCAAAGCTATTAGGAATTTTCATTTGGAACAAAAGTGCTTGAGCTATCTCAAGTAAATGTTTGTTCTTCCTTTCAGCCACTCCATTTTGCGAAGGTGTATCAACACAAGAAGACTGATGAAGAATACCATGTAGTCTCATATATGAATGGAACAATTCTGACATGTATTCTTTAGCATTGTCATTTCTTAAAATACGCACAGAAGAGTTGAACTCATTTTTAATTTCAGCATTGAAGGCACAAAAATGAGTGAATACTTCAGAACAACTCTTCATAAAATAAATCCAAGTCTTTCAAGAGAAATCATCTACAAAAGTAACAAAATACTTGTGTCCAATTTTGGAGATGATTGGACATGGTCCCCAAACATCAGAGTGAACTAATTCAAAAGTCAACTCATCCCGCTTATTGATTCTTGGACTTGATGAGTTACGATGATGTTTCACAAAATGACATGACTCACATTCCAATGTAAAAATATTTTGAAACTGAGGATATAACTTCTTTAATACAGGTAAAGAAGAATTTCTCAATCGGCAATGTGCTTGAAATAGAGAAACAACACTAGAACAGGCATTAAATCGAGGCTCCCATTCATCAATTATATAGAGATCGTCAGATATATATCCTTTACCAATAACCTGATTTGTCTTAAGATCACAAAATAGGCAATAGTTGGGATGAACGAAATGCAATAATTAAGATATCTGGTCATTTTGCTAACAGAAATCAAATAAAAGGCCAACTTTGGTAAACTCAATACAGATGACAGGGTAATAGAGGATATTGGTTTCATAGTTGTGGATCCAACAATGCTACAAGTTGATCCATCAGTTACAGTAACTGGAGAGGGTGCTTTGTGTGAGTGAAAGCTAAAAAACATATTAGGATTACCTGTCATGTAATTTGTTGCACCTGAATCAATCACCCATTTATTTGAAGACGTCATAAGGTATGTCTTATGTAACTCCATAAAAGCATTAACTGTAATGGGTTGCTTCAATGATTTCTGATGAGAGGTTTTAGTAAATTCTTTTGCTGAAACCAAAACCATATTCTCAAACTCACAAATAGAGCAATCCAGAAAAAATCAAAATATCCCAAAATAGTATTCAGATGGTTGGAATACCTAGTAGTTCACAAAGTAACAAGAAACTAAAAGATGAATAGCCAAGGTTTTGGACAGAGAATCAATTAAGCTTCAGAAAGGGGATTTAAACCAGCAATAGCTGAAATCAGAGAATTTCAAAATAATTAAGTTGTCGGAAAGCCAGACCACAGTGGAATCTGAATTCCAGTGATCGAAGAAAAAAAACTGCTAGAGATAGGCTCAAAATATCCAGCAACTCCATTAATTTCCAAAAAGAAACTGACTAAAAAGAGATTGTATTGTGAACAACCAACCTAGAAAAAGAGAACTTGACCTTTGAGATAGAAACTGACCCTAAGCTGTGAGGGAGATAACCCACCTCAGTATGATATCATGTTATTGATAAAATATGGAGAGAATAACTTGTCTATTATTCAAAGAGAACAACGATATAAATACATGGAGAGGACAAACTAACTAAGGTAACTAAATAGGCTAAATATAGTAACTGAATATTCAAATCCCTAACAATCAGCTATATTATCTATCAAATCTCTGTACTATCTATGTACATTATTATACATATGTTGTAATAAGGTATATAAGCATAAGTTAGTGGTATGATTATGCCTTTTATAGTACACAATTCATCCAACCATTTTGACAAATATTCATGTCCTCGACCATTCCTTAAAACTTTATTCTTTTATCTAATCGATTTTCAACTTCCTTCACATATCTTTTAAAGCACTTAAGTACTTTATACTTATGAGAAATCAAATATACATAACCAAAGCACGTGAAATCATCAATACATGTAATGAAATATGTGGCACCAAACATTGCCCTAACATTGATTGAACCACAAATATAAATGTATTAATTAAAGTGAGAACTCAACTCTCTTAGCTCTCCCGGATGATTTTCATGTAATCTTCCTAGCAAGATAATTTTTACAAGTTTGCAAGTCAATTTTAGATAAAGAACCTAAATGTCCTTTCTTTGCCAATTAATTTATTCGTTCTTTTTCTATATGATTTTATCTCGTATGCCATGTAATAACATCTAGACTATTATTATTACTTGAATAACATGTCATTCTACAACGACCAATATTATAGTCATAACTTAAAAGGTTACAATCTAAAATGATGAAGTCCAAAATCATACAAAATATTATATAGAGATATTCTTACACCATTGCGACCAAAAATTAATCCAAAACCAACATTAAAAGAACAGAGACAAATACTAAGTTTTGTCAAAACTCTAAACTATATAAAATGTCATACAATATCAAAGATCAGCCATTATGCAAGTCCACTTTGCAAGTTCCTGTTCCTTCCATATCTAGTCTAGCATTGTTTCCTACATAAATCCACCTGGATTTATCTGAAACTTGACAAAATTCTACAAATTCTTCTAGATGAGAAATTACGTATTCAGTAGATCCTAAATCCACAATTCACGTGGGATATGATTTGGTTATTTAAGAAGTTTTTGAAATATATACAACACATAGAAGATGTTCAGGAATGCTACTTATTTTAGGTTGGTACATTCACGACCTGAATAGTCTATAACATGCCTACTGTAGCGCTTCATTTTTCTCTTATCTCTTTTCATAATAAATCATTTTTCCTTCTTGAAATTTGATTTTTGCGATTTCACAACTGGTCCTTCATCAATCTTCTTATCCCTTTCTATCATTTTTTAGTTTTTCTTACACTTGAAGCATGATTACTTTGTGGCACTAGATTTATCCACAAAGGTATTAAAAGCGACTTTAGCCACATCAAGCCACTCGTCATCAAGTTCAACTTATCATGCAATATTAGAAGAAGTTTTGATACTTTTATTTTGGGTCTAGTTAACCTTTAAATATTATTAACTACTATGAATTGACCAGATCACTGCCTAGATCATGTGCTTAACCAAGAGAATGTGATCAACACTCTCGAGTTATGCTATCATGTTTGACATCACCCTAGACGTTATTTGATGCTTTTATCATGAAACATTATGAAAGATTCAAATTTGATAGTCAGCTGTCTCGGCGGGTCACAAAAGTACCCTTGTATGTTCCTAATAAGTGTGCCAACATGGCATGATCATTAGAAAATTTTTCATATTCAGGAACAAATTCATCACCTACAGAACATACAATGATACGTGCAATGGAATTTGTCCTTTTTTGGGCTTTGTAAGATTTGATATTTCTTTTGTGATGTGTAGTGTTACCCTCTTTTGGTCAACTTTGAACATGGCATATATCTGCGAGAGCATTTTACTCACCTAATACATAAGATATCTTACAACTTCAAATATCGTAATAGTCACCATTTAGGTTCTCACCTTTTCTTAAGTCAGCATTAGTTGCTCACCTTTTTTTAAGTCAGCAATTGTACTTTCTAATGTCATCTATGTAGCTAAGAGACAATTACACAAGTTTTCTCATCAAGTATGCATGTTTCCTACACATTTAAGTAAATTAATTCTAATAAAGATTTCATATTTAGTGTAAAATTGAAAGAACATTTAAACATCCAATCATCACCTTTGATCTAAATACTTAAACCATAATTAGGAATTAATTTCTTAATTTATATTCTAATATGATGAAAACTTTAACCATAATTATCATATTTCAATATACCCTGAATTGCCATACAATCTACAATATGATAAAACTCACATATTCATAATAAAGAGAGAAACAACACAATACATATGTTGAAATAAACAAATTAAATGAAGTTACAAGTCAATTGTAATGAATTCCTCCCCATTTGAATTAAAGATAACATATATACAAACTAAAATGTTCACTAAGCCAAATCTTGTGATATACTATAATTAGCCTATCTCCCCATGGGTCATGATGGTAGTCTACTAATATAGCTAAAGCTTTTCGATCTACCTGATCTACGTAATTTTTAGTGCTATACGCTTTAATTCAAAAAGTTGAATAAAGTTAGCAACTAAAATTGTAGGAGACATCTTAAAATACTTGACCTCTTTTAGATTTTTTTTTCTCTTTTCCTTTGAATATTCCTTTCATTTTTTAATGGATTCTATGTGATTCTCGATACATCAATTTTTATGATCTCTCGTCCTCGATGTTCTTCGACAATGTGTGCTTCCACTTTTTTCCTTAACTCGATAGAATTCTCCATTAGAGTGATTCGAGTTTTCCCTTGTTACACTCGAAAAAATTATCGAAATATCTCTAGAATAGAGAGGTGCGCACAACATATCTTCTCATCCTCCATTTGCGAATTTGGGGTCTGATATGCAATCAGCATGAAAACTTGAGTGAAAATGGTCTCGATTGATTTTTAGAGCCATCAGATGAAAAGATTATTTTTTGATACATTTGAAAATAGTGTTGATATGTGTCCAAGGGGCAATAAGCCTAGGACACGGATGAATACTTTCTTTTCAGTCTTTTTGTATGGGATTGAAAAATTGATTGGAAAGCAATTTACGAAAAATTACACATAAAATGCACTAGACAAATGTGATTTATATGTATTGTCATAGAAAAATAGTTTTTCAATGCTTTTGAGCTTTTAGTAAAAAATTATATATGTGTGCCCCTAGTCCACAACACGGACTGAGCATTTTGTGAGTGGAATATTTCTTTTAATTTTAGGGGCATTCTAGTCAATTTTCAACCCCTCCTAAACTCAAAACACGATCAAATAAGGTCATTTTTATGCATAAATAGGGTCTTAAACCCCAGTCTAAGTCCTTTTCTAAACACTTGAAAGATTAGGGGTTGAGAGAAGAGAAGAGAGAAGCTTGATTGGGGGAAATTCAAGTAGAATTCTTGAAGATTAATCATTAAAGCTTCACTCTAGGTATGTAAGGCTAATCTAAAAGCATAGGATTGTTCTCTCATGTGCCCTATCGATGGTCTTAGAAGAGACATGAAGGTCCACGAGTCTACATACATTATTCTTGATTATTTTCTTGAAAAATCATAATTTCTTACATGTATTTTCGTATATTGACGATCATTATAAACTTATTTTCTTGAATTGAACACTTTTGATGAGATATTGCATAAAGCCTATATATTGATTATTGAAAGTATGCATGAATGAATATAGGGATTGAGTCTAGATACTTGATTGAGAATGTTAATAGTGATTGTGATTGCGTATGTAAGAATGATGATATGCTTGGTAGTGTTTGATGGTCCATGATTCTTTCCAAATAAACTCTAATGATTCTTATATTTGATTGTTCCCTAATGATTGCCCTATGCCTTAGGCTAATGAATGGGAGTTGAATTCGATATATGATTGGAGTCTCTATGAGACCGATTAAATGGTGAGAGCCTCAATGAGGCTGATTTGAGATAGATTGATTGGTTTAATTAGATAGATTGTTTTATGAACATTGAGTCATCGGAGGAGTATCGAGCACCGAAAGAGTAACCATTAATCCAACTCTCACTTCTCAAACTACGTAGCCAAGCATAGGTGAGGATTAGAACCATCACATCATATTATGTTGAGGTTCCCTCTGATTAGAATTCTCTGAAATCAATAGGGGACTTATATATTGTTGTCTACATTTTGGACTTATCCATTATTATTTTGATTCATTCCATAGCTGGCAACTACGAAACGGCTGTGGCAACATTAGCGTGATTGTTATAATATCACTAGTTTACAAGTGATTATTGTCGGATAAGAGAAACTCCCAGAAAGTTCCCAAACTAAGTAATTTGACTCAAGATGAGGTGAGATGAGATGAGTTGAGTTGAGTCCCTTTGATATGAGACTGATTTGATTGATGAGGTTTAATTAGTTTGATGGGTTACTTTTCTACTCTTTATTCTTGCTTTAGATAGATACTTGACATGTTGATTTGTTATTCTTCTAAGTAGATTGTTTTTCCATTTTATTCTTTATGTTTTTGTTTCATTTAGTTATTTTACATACCGTACATTCCATGTACTGATGCCACTCGGTGCTACATCATTTCATGATGCAAATATAGAGATTAGAGATCATCAACAGGCGCATTGTTGAGGATCTGAGCTGTTTAGCTGATTTGCTGACCATCCCTTACTTCACAGGATCACTACTCTTATTTTCATCTTGCTTTTAGAGTTAGATTTCATTAGCTTTATTATTTATTGAGTTGAGGTAACCATAGGTCTGTCATTGCCACTTATTGATAGTGATAGAAGCTTCATAGACTAGAACCGAATGTTGATTGTTAAGGTCTTGAGCTAGTTCTTTCTACTAGCCTTTCTTTAATTATATTATTTTAAGATTTTTGGATGTGCCCATTTACTGCCATTTTTTCTTCCGCTGATTAGTCCAGTTTATTGATTGAATGAATCTGATGAGGCCAAGTGCTTTGCTTAGGGACTAGTAATAGTCTCTGAGTGCCGGTTACGTCTAGGGTACCCTCCTGGGGCATGAAAAACTTGGTAACAGAGCATGAGTTAAAGCGTCCTAGGAAGTCTATAAAGCCATGTCTTGTAGAACCTTATTTATGGGTGTGTTGTCCACCACACTTAATAAGCAGGAGGCTGTAGGACATTAGGAATTGTCTCACTTCTTTCATATTCCAAATTCATACGACAGAGTTAAACTCTACGAAAGTTCTCCTCTGATTCGTGCATTTATCTAAACCTTTTAGCTATGCCACATTCACAAGGTGATAGAGACAGTAATGCACAAACTTTTACTGATGAGATCCCCCAGAATAAGTAATCAGAATGGTAGAGAGATTGCACCAGGCTTGAGAGAAGTCGAGTAGTGTGCTAAGTTGATTGACTAGAAAGAGTGCACTATTGCTCATATGAATCGTGCATTTGAGTTAGCTCTAGATGTACGTAGAACCCCTTTTTTCAAAACTTGCTTCCAATGTGACCACATGAGAGAGAGATGTGAGGTCCTATAAACCCTGAGTAGAATTGAGTTATCCCAGAGTTAGAAGGATGATGATGGATAGAAAGACATGAGATAGCAAGAGTGATGACTGATTGAGGCTTGTAGTTAGAGTTATGTACCTATTAGGTAAGTAATGAGGTGATGAGTCGATTTCCATAAGTTTGACAGAAGAGTTGTAAGTACCCTATGATTTTCATGATGAGATATAGAGGAAGAGTTATTGTTAGAATTTGGTAGAGCGTGCTCAAACTAGAAGGAAGTCTATATTAATGTGTTGTAGTATTCATACTATTGAGGGTGAAGTATAGATGTTGAATAGGGGAAAAGAGTGCTTTTGATGTGATAGATCTAAATTAGGCTTATGATTTTTAATTGAGAGTTCATGAGACTCATTGAGTTACAAGCTTAGTTAGATACCGAGATATGATTGAATAGGTGAGTGGTACTAAGTTATAAGGAAGGGATGTGCTAATTGAATACTCACTATGAGATTTTAGTGGGATTATGATCCCTAAATTTATACCTAGTAGTTGTAAGTTAGCATTAGAGAAGTGTGTGATAGATTCACATATTAGTGCTAGACCCTAAGCTTGAGGTTTGAGGAATAGTGTTAAAGACAAAATAACATTGTGAGAGTGATAATCGTAGTTGGAGATTTGCTCTAAGTGGCTTCCCATAGTGTATGTTCGAGATAAAGACTTTGATTTGTGAGTAAGTGATGCTATAGGCAAGGTATAATTGCCCCTTAGGCAAAAGAAGTGAGACGAGGATAGCTGAATAGATAAGAAGAGGCTTGAGATACGTGTCCATGATTGTGTAAAGATGTGTGAAGCTCTAAGCTATGGATGCTATAAGAATCTAGATAATTTATTTGAGTTGTACATGTGGAGTAGGTTGATGTAAGAATTTTGTATCATTCCGAGCAAATAAGTTGATTGCAGCTTATGGGTAGATGATGATAAGTCTTCCATTATAGTCGAAGTCTTATACAAATGAATTTATAGGAGCACAAAAGTTGAGTTTCAGCAGGCAAAAAGAAGAGGTTAGATTGTAAGAGTTGTGAAAAGTGGTTATGCATGCCATTAAGAGTAGCAAACACAGAGGGAGAGTTCCATAAAGACAAGAGAAAGTTAAGAGTGATATCATTGGAAAGAGTCTGAGTAGTTAGTCATATGTATGCAACTATAGCATAACAGAATAGTTTAAGACATTTTTGTAGATAGTGATTTGTTGATCGTCTGAAGGTATATGCTTATAGCCTAGTAGAGGAAATTGATTCGCAAAACATGAGAGATGACCCTTGAGCTAAGGAGGAGACGGTGATTTGATAAACCGAAGTAGATCTAGAGATTCTAATGGTGATAGATTGATTTGGATGAGGCGCCAATTCCTTGCCATCTCGTATATTCCGTATACTCAATGAATTTGATACTCTACCTGTCTGGTATATAATTGCCATGCCCGTGGCCTAGTCATATATACCACTTGTTGATTGTTATTCATGTTGAATTGTGAGGATGAAAACGATGAATTCATTCATTAACTTTCATCTTACCCCATGGATCTAAGTGTTTCTAGTCATATGTTGAATGAGATGTGACCTGAGTTTTACACTATGTATAGTTCTGCAAACTCCGAGTGAGTCTTGATAGATGAGGGAGATTGTACTTCATTACGAATGTCCTCTGATAAGATTTCTCGATTGAGTCGTGCTAATGATCTTCGTTCCAAAATCCTTGATTGATCCTATCTACCCAATCTTAAAAGAAATATTGATGAGAATAGAGTAGTGATGGTTGATGAGGGAGAGTGAGGGTTCTTTATTCTGATGTCATCTTACGCGTCCCCCGACCTTTGGTATGTTATACCATTGTTAATGGTAGGATGTAGAGTGTCATGTTTGAGACATAGAATCATGCTTATTTTACAGGAGTAGTAGTTGGGTTTTTGCTAAGGGGGATATAACGAGTTCATCTAGGCCCAAGTAGTGATGCTGATAGTAGTAGAAGAAGAATAAGGGTAGATGAGGAGGAGTAAATGTAACCTTATTATGGCATTGATGTTGTACTTGTGTCATGTAAGGAGGGAGACAAAGAGGAGGGCATAGATGAGACATTATGATATGCAATAGATAGATAAAATTATGTTAGGGTATCCTTCAGTAGGAGCTCACTGAGTGATGGAGGTAGAAGTGTTAAGTAGGCTTGAAAACTCTAAGACATAGTTGAAGTGATTAGAGTGATAGGCTTAAATGTGTGGTTGTTATTATGTGAGTATTGATGACAGACTAGCAAAGACTTCGTGATAATGAAATAGTGAACAGGACTAGTGATCTTTTAAAGAAAGCCCCTATGGAAGTATAAAGCTAAGTATTGAGGATTAGCTTTGTATGAATATGATCATCTTAGGGATGACACCTTTAGGGTCAGAAGTAGGCTTGAATAGAATAAGAGGATGTGGATAGCTAGAGAGTCGAATTTGAGTTATAAGCTTAAGTTGATGGAATAGAGGGCCATGAAAAGGAGCACAATTGAGATGAGTTGCTAAACTTGAGAGTTGTACATAGATTCTTATGTATCGGTGGTCCCATTCTTGATTAGAGTTTATGGTTTCCTTCCTGTGTTCAAATGACTGATTGCCGAAAAGTTGAAACGTTTTGAATTGATTCAGTTTCAACGTTCTATTTGTGCTTGATGGTGAAAATGTCTAAGATAGTATCTCTACTCTTTTTCTGAGCCAATTTGTCTATTTTGAGTGACTTGTGACTGTCCAAATTGATTGATTGAGTATGTATAGGAGTCTTGATCGTTATCCATGCGTGATGATAAGAATGTTGAAGGTAATGTTCTTACCCTTGACTTAATTTAGGTTTATATTCTTGAGTTGATGTGTATAATCTTGAGTCTAAGTAGAGTTTGTTAATGTTGATGAGGAGTCGAGAGTTTGATAGATGTGAATGTTGAGATGAGTTTTGAGTCTATTCGTGCCTTGATATCCACCTTTACTCATCTTTGAGGACGAATGATCCCAGGGGGAAGATGATGCAACACTTGTTAAAATTACCGAAATACCCCTAGAATAGAGACGTGCGCATATCATGTCTTCCCAAGCCCCATTTGTGAAACTAAGGTTGGATATGCAATCAATATGAAAAATTGAGTGGAAAAATGGTGTCGGTCAAGTTTTAGAGCCATCGGATCAAAAGGTAATTTTTCAATCCGAAACACGAAAATAGGGTTGATGTGTGCCCAAGGCGCGACGTGTCTGAGACGCGGACCAACACTTCTATTTTTTCAATTATTTTCTACGGGATTGAAAAATTTATTGGAAAGCAATTTACGAAAAATTTTAGATAAAATTTGACAAATGCGATTTATGTGTATTTTCATAGAAAAACAGTTTTTCAATGCATTTTATGTTTTAACTCAAAAACTATATATGGGTATGCCACGTCTACGACGCAAACTGGGCATTTTCTTAGTGGAATTTTCTTTTTTAATTTGAGGGCATTCCAGTCAATTCCCAACCCCTCCTAAACTCAAACCACAATCAATTTAGGTCGTTTTGAGGCGTAAATAGGGTCTTAAACCCCATTCTAAGTCATTTTCCAAACACTTGAAAGATTAGGGTTTGAGAGAAGAGAAGAGAGAAGCTTGATTGGGGGAAATTCAAGGAGTGTTCTTGAAGATTGATCATTAAAGCTTCATCCTGGGTATGTAAAGCTAAACAAGCATGGGATTATTCTCCCATGTTCCCCATAGATGGTCTTATAAGAAAGTTGAAGGTCCATGAGTCTACATAATTGATTCTTGATTATGTTCTTGAAAAATTATAATTTCTTACATGTATTTTCATATGTTGATGATCATCATAAAATTGTTTTCTTGAATTGAATACTTTTCATGAGATATTGCATAAACTGGATATGTTGATTCTTGAAAGCATGCATGAACGAAGATAGAGTTTGAATGTAGAGCCTTTATTGAGAATGTTGATAGTGATTGCGACTGTGAATGTATGAATGATGATGGATTTGATACTGTTTGATGGTCCATGAGTCTTTCCAAATGAACTCTAATGATTTGTCTATTCGATTGTTCCCTAATGATTGTCCTAAGCCTTAAGCCAATGATTGAGTGTTGAATTGAATATATGATTGGAGTCTTTATCAGACCGATTGAATGATGAGAGCCTTTACGAGGCTGATTTGAGATGAGATGATTGAGATAACTTTATTGATTTGATTGGATGGATTATTTTATGAGTATTGAGTCATGAGAGGAGTATCGAGCACTAAAAGAATAATAGGTAATCCAAATTGCACTCGACAAACTATGTAGTCAACCATAGGTAAGGATTAGGACCGTCACATTATATTATGTTGCGGTTTCCTCTGATTAAAAGTCCCTGAAATCAATAGAGGACTTATAGATTATTGTCTCCATTTTGGACTTTTCCATTATGGTTTCGATTTGTTCTCTACCTGGAAAGTACGAAATGGTTGTGGTAACATCAACGTGATTGTTGTACAATCACTGGCTCATAAGTGATTGTTGTCGGATAAGAGAAACTCCCAAAAAGTTCCCAAACTGAGTAATTTGAGTCGAGATGAAATGATATGAGATGAGACGAGATAAGATGAGTTGAGTTGAGTTGAGCCCCTTTGAGATGAGTTTGATTTGATTGATGAGGTTTGATTGGTCTAATGGGTCACTTGTCTAGTCTTTATTCTTGCTTTAGATAGATACTTGACATGTTGATTTGTTATTATCCTGAGTTGATTATTGTTCCATATTATTCTACCTGTTTCTGTTTCATTCAACTATTTTACATATGGTACACATACTGATGCCACTCAGCATTGCATCATTTAATGATGAAGATAAAGAGATTAGAGATCGTCAATAGGCGCATCATTGTGGATCAGAGCAGTTCAGCTGATTTGGTGAGACTCCCTTACTTCGGAGGATCATTTTACTTATTTTCATTTTGCTTTTAGAGTTAGATTTGATTAGATATATTATTTCCTGAGTTGAGGTAGCCATGAGTCTGTCATTGGCACTGATTGACAATGATAGTGGCTTCATGTTGATTGTTAAGGTTCTGAGTTAGTTCTTTCTACTAACCTTTCTTTTATTATATTATTTTGAGATTTGATAGCTTTGTCCATTTACTTCCCTTTTGTCTTCCGCTGATTAGTAGAGCTTATTGATTGAATGAATGGATGAGGCCAAGTGATTCGTGGGGGACTAGCAATAGTTTCTAAGTGCCAGTTACGTCTACGGTACCCTCTCGGGGCGTGACATCCCTACCCAACCATCTCTAAAGTAGGAACAAGAAATCAAAAATATGATTAACAGTATTAAATGTGACAATGTATGTCATAAATTTTTTGTAAAAGACAAAAAGATCACAAAAGGGATTAAAGGCATGAAGATAACTTTAATCGAATAAGGTTATTACCCAAAATATTTAAATAATTATAACCTATTCGATAAAGAATAGATCATGATTATGAAAGATTCAAGTAAAAAAAATTGACGCAGAGCTTAAAAGTACAAAACAACAACAGTTTTTCGATAAAGAAAATATAGCCTAAAGCTATTGATTTTTAAAAATCATATCTCACTTAGTTTATATCCATCTTTCTAGTATAATATTTTTTTTCAAAAAGTTCAACATGAGAGATGATTATATTAGTTTAAGGCCATAATTTTTGAAGTAATTTTTAAAATGCAGTAAACAGAAGCAGCAGCATCAAAGTATTGTAAAAAGCTGTCAATCTTTAAAAAAAATCATATCTTACTCATTTTAAATCCATTTTGCTATTATAATATACTAGGTAATATATCCACGCTTTGTGCCGTGATGAATAATCCATTAAATTTATGTATTATCATGTCCTGATATTCATCTAATACAAATAATTTAAGTACGTCAGTTGTTAACAAAATCATTATGAGTGAATTTGTTATATTATTTTGGAATTACATATTTTTATTTTTTTCCTTGTTCCATTTTTGCACACAAGTCTATATAAGTTGCACGTAGATCTAAAGTACCGTTAGAGAATTTCACTTTTTCAATTATACTGAACAAAAAGTTTATATAACTAACAACATAAAAATTTTCAAAAGTTATTGTCATTATCAAAGTATGTATTTAGCATTGAAATTTCTATCACATAAATTCGGACAAAGAATATAGGAGTTCATAACTTAAAAAACTCAAGTCATCGGTTATTAAACATAACTCTCTTAATTGATTGTCATATGAATCCTTAGAAACTGATTTGACAGTTGAGTTCTGGACAGTAAGGTCAAAAACTTATTCTTCATCCCTAACATTTTCGGTCTTCTCAATAACATAATATTATTACGGATTTAGTTTAACTCTCTTCATCACTTTCATTTTTGCTCTTTAGAAAAAGGAAAGAACTTTCTTTATGTAAATTTGGAGTTGATTTGAATTGACTTATTTAAAGTGTTTTTACATTTTAGAAAAATCTTTTTGTAATGAAATTATATATGTTAAATTTAGAAATTAAATTTTCATAGTTAAGAGTCCGAATAAAGAAGATTAGGAGATAATTATTTCAATGTACTACTAGCATAAATAGAGAAAGTTTTTTTGTTTTATTACTTTTCTACAAGATATTTTCTTTTACCTTCGTATAATTAGTAGGACGAGGCCAAAATACCTTAACAAACATTTTCGAATTTAATTTTTTTTCTTTTCTACAATAATATTTTTACATAGTTTTTAAATTTTCACATAAGTAGTATGGAGTGAAATGTCTAACCAATCAATTCAATCTTAAATTTGTTAAATATTAATTTATAATGTCAAAACTTCATTACTTTATTTTCTAAGCTGCTAAAAAATAACAAAGGATAAAAATATTTAAACAACTAAAAATATATGAGATAATTTGAAAGCAGTTTAAGTTAAATTTATTCTACCTCAATAATGATACAAAGTACTAACCAATCTTCGAGAAACATTCTTCGTTAACATGAAGAGAGTAAAATGTTTCGGCTTGGTGAATATTATTTATTACCATCAATTATGTATTCCAAAATTGACAACTTTAGCAAATGCATCATGCATGCCTATAATACCTTTTCTTTTAAAAAAAAATTTACTGTAAAATGTAGTCACGAGTTGTATTTTTCCAAAATAGAAGCAAAACACTATATTGTTGGGTACTATTTATAATAATATCTCAACTAAATGTGTTTAGCTCCAATTTGCTCTTTTTGTTCTTCGTTCTCCTTATAAACTTATTGACCATCCACCATAATATTTTTGAAGAGCCCACGGAAAATAAGAAAAAAGATTGTAAAAATCTATGAAAGTTATTGATACTAACCTTTTCGAGAAGACCATCAGAAGCATGAAATGTTCTAAAGAAGAGAGAGATGAAAACTTCAACAACTGTTAAAGAGGCCTTCAAATATGTTGCTTTCAAACACCAAGCACGTTTATTTTTTAAGATACTGCAAACATAAGTTGGTTCATCACACACAAAATAGTGCTTCCAAGTATGTTACTTTATTTCAATTTTGTTTTCCATCATTTGAATCAACTGGAGGAATTTTTTTTTTAAATTAAATCAATTACAAGAAGAAAGAAGAAAATTATTTTATGCATTAAAATGGTTGGTATAATTAAAAGAAAAAAGTTAGTTTGAATTGAAGTTGAAAGAATTACGATCCAAAAAAAGTTGTGCATGATAGCATTCAATTCAAAGATGGATGGATCGAAATAAAAGTGATAACACAAAAGTAACTAATCATATACAAGAGGGAGAAGAACATAAGAACAAAACATATAAATTGAAGACATTAAACACATTAGAAGCACCTAAAAGAAAGAATTTATTTTTGATTGAATTAAAAGAGGGTAGAGAAAGGAAGAAAGTAAGTAATATGATAGATGTATCAGTAGAGGAAAAATAGATGTGTTATGAACCATTCTATTTTATTTTTTATTAGTGTAGTACAAAGTGGTGGGATAGTACATGAAGTAATATTTCAGGGAAAGTAAAATAACTTTTTAAAATTATTTTCATGATAAAAAGAGCAAAATTATGATTTAAAAAAATAAATATAATTCTTATTTTATGAAAGCACTACATCACCGAACATAACATCTTCTTTTATATATATATAAGATAAGATAAGATAAGAATTTCAAAACATTCAAAATTAGTAAGTTATGATTATTAATATTTTAGACCAAAACTCGTAAGTACGGTCATATTGCACTGAAATAGAAACTGGATTCTTTAAAAACTTGTCAATTGACCAACCAAATAGATTTCAACTCAAACACACAAAACAATGTTCTCAATGGAATTTACATAGAATAATCAAATCATGCTCTAATACCAATTGTAGAATTTTATAGAGAAAAATAACGAATTGGTGTACTTTTCTTTATAATCACAGTGGGTTATCGTTATTGCTACCAAGTGAATTTGCCTCAGGTCTTCTTTGATATCACTAGGAAATCAAGATTGATTTTAAGAAATTAAATGTCTGTGTGATGATGAATTTAAAAATTAAGATCAATTCCCTCTCTGATTTTTCGATTTTTGTTGTTCTTCTACTTTTTGTTTACCCTATTCATTGTACAAAATAGAAGGACCCTATTTAGTTAGAGAGGTTGAGCACTTATAAAATCATTCCCTCTCTTTTTCAAATGGAATTTAAATAGTTAACTATTCTCTCTCCTAACAGGATAAGGTTGAATAGTTACCATATCCTAAAAGGATAAGTTGAACAATTTTACTATTCTATCTTTAATTTAAACTAGATTTGTCCTTTATTTATGAATCAGGTAAGATTGAATTGGATCTGTTCATATGGATGATCCACGATTAACAAAACAATCTTACAATACTCTTCCTTATTTTTGGAGTAGATCAACATGTCATGATGAACACAATAACAAACACGTCCAAATATGAGTTAAATACTTGGTTCATAAGGTCCATAAAAGTTGCAGGTGCATTGGTCAAATAAAAAAGCATAATAAGAAAATTAAAATGACCATAATAGGATCGAAAGGCTACTTCAAGATGTCACATTCTCTCACTTTTAACTAAGAATAGCCTTATTGAGGTCTATCGTAAAGAAGCACATGTCACCCTAAAGTTGGCCAAAGAGATTATTTATCCTAGGAAAAAGATACATATTCTTAATGGTAATCTTATTCAATTGGATATAGTCAATATATATCCTAAGGGACCTATCTTTCTTTTTCACGAATAGAACAGAGCGTCCTAAGGTGAGAAACTCAGCCTAATAAATCTCTTATTAAGAAGATCTTTCAATTTCTCTTTTAACTCATCAAGATTCATTTCATATGGTATAATGGAGATAGGTTGAGTATCAAGAAGAACATCAATCCCAAAGTCTATCTCCTTATTAATACTCAAACCATACCGCTCACATTATTAAGTGAATCTCTTGATCTTATCCACTACCCATGGCATATGGATAGTTGTTATCTCTGCCTAAACTAGCATTCAAATCCTCTGATTAATTTAGGCTTGTTGTCTTGTAGATGAAAGTTGGGCCTTGTTACCTCCATCATTATGTCCCTACATTGGGTAATCCTTCAAAAAATGACCTTTCTGACCACACTTGTAGCAAGAATTTGTGACATTTCGACATTCATCCTGATAAAGTTTACCACACTTGCTATATGGTGATTTTCCTTTTTTTCCCTGGGCCACGCTACCTTGTGTCTGCGAATCTTGAGATTTGTACTTCTACTGATCCTTCTAATAAGGTGTATTTGTAGAAGATGATGCATAATTAAAAGTCCTACTCTGAAAGAAAGACCAATCACTCTTACCTTGCCTCTGTTGGATACTTTCTTATCCATTCGATATGTCCCTGTTGCTCAGGTCTTCATCCCTGCCTTTTGAAGTCACTCAACCCAACTGTTCAAAGGAAGCAGGGGCGACCTTCATCAGCATAATGATCCAACAGAGAGGTTGGGGTTGAATCCCACAAGGACTCACAGTTCACAAATAGTGGTTCATTGGGCTAAGCAACTGTAATATCGGGGGGGGGGGGGGGTTGCAATAATTGGAATCAAGATTCAAACTACACTATATCTAATTAATAAATTAACCCCCGAACTAGGGAAGAAGTTTGGGATGTGAAAATATGAGAGTTGATCTATCAGATGGTTCTCAATATTTGACTAAATGAGTTGATAATGAGTGAATAGGCAAGTTTACTTGTAACCCATGTCCAGTTATGATATGCGCGTGTTTTATATGATTCAACTATGGTATCATACGTGGACCGCCAAGGATACACTTGGTCTAAGAAAGCAAAACCCCTATTACCTTGGCCATTGAATCCATGATTGTGGACTTCAACTGAAACCCTAAAAGGTTGCGTACCATTACATCCATTCCGCACTCTAATCATTCCGACTAAAGCAACAATTAGAGATCTAAAGTAAACCCCAATTCTTCAACCTTAAATTATAGATTAAATATACGAGTGGATATAAATTCACTCTAATCAACTGCAAATAAGTCAACATATCAGAGGCTCACTAAATAAATCAAGAATCTATATCAATAGCACACACCAAACATGTGGATTTTAGCCACACTTGCTAGAAATTAGAGATTTAATACCAAATATAGGAGCTACAATCATGAGTAATAAGATTGAATAGAAAATAGTTGATTATCACCAGCTAATCCTACTCAAATTTTTCTTCCCTAATGTTGAAAACCCTATCAACCCTACTCTGAAGAAGGAAGGTTCTATGTACTCTGCTCTCTATAAAACTAAGAAGAATAATATGATATGTACAATGTCCTTTCTAAATTGCTTATATAGTCTGTGCAAAAATGTGAATGTTTCTGCTATGAATTGCTATTCGGCAGCAAAGGTGGACTATCGCCGAGCACTCCAGCGATGCACCGAATATGCCTTGACCACTTTCCTCTGTGTCTTCTGAAGACTTTCTCCACTACAGCATTAGGTAATGGTTCTTCACTCCGCCAACACAATTTGGTGATTTGTCGATGTTCCCATCTCATCACCTTCTTGTCAAGGTTTTGGGTCTTTGAGTATTGCAACTTTAGGCTGTCTCTTAAGATATTCGACAGTCCATTGAATATGTTTTATGATAATGATTATGACTGTGTTCCTAAATTGGGCTTGATCCTTGGTTTCTGCAATGCTAGGTGGTCTCTCTGAGTGTTTGGTGGATCACCAAATATGTAGGTGATTCCACTTTTCTCTGCGCTTTGGAACTTTTTCTCCCTTTCCAAGATTTGACATATATTGTCCATTTGTGCACATTTAATCCTATTTCCTGACATAACACATGTATATTCATTAGAGATTGGAAATAATATCACACTTAGGACAATGTTTCTTTGCAAACTAGCCACAAAATGAGTCTGAAATATGGACTCATCACTATTCCTCTTATCATCGTTGACCTATTGAGCATACACCATAAGCCTAGAGTATCCATGTCACGAATTAGTGAAGTTGCCACTCTTCTTCTTCGCATGTTTACCCAAACCAGACATAAAGTTTCTCATATTTTCCACATGTCTGAAGCTATCTTTGGAGCATATCCAGATAGTTAGGTGAACTTGAAATTTTTTTCTTTAACTGTCATCCCCTCTTCTTTAGGTTCATGAACTCTTCCACCTTGGCTTCCCTCAATGTAATGACCTTACTAGTCATTTTTGAGCCTATCTGTTAAATTTACTATTTTCCCCTTTCATAAGTTGCTTTGGACCTATTTTTAACTTTTTGTGTTGTTGTAACTGGGATCTTGAGTTTTAAAAGTGAAAAATATGAATTTTGGCTTTTTTGGAAGCTTAAGTTGTTGAAAAAGTGACTTTTTGTACCATTCTAAGTTTTGGGTGTCCAATTAGAAATCCATCCATTTCTTTAGCTCAGGAACGTTGAAGTTAGTCTAGGAGAAGTTACAAAATTGAAGTTGGAGTTAAAAATGAAGAATTTGGACCTAAAGTTGCACTTTTAGTTGATTTCGGAGCCTAAGTTTGACTTTGGTCAACATTAGGAGTTCAGAAGCTCTAATAAAAATTCTGACAATTCCATTAGTTCTAGATTGTCAAACTAACACTAGAAATGGTCTCATGTAATTTTTGAAGTTTTCTAAGGGCATTTTTGATATTTTGAGTTTTGACTAGTTTTAACGACTTGTATCGATTATTAGGTCAACGAAACCTCAGAATCGAATTCGGATTATTTCGTTGAATCGAGAACATCATTTTTGGTTTAGATACATATTTAGTTTGTGTAATTAGGGTTTTGAATGGACCCCGATGGTCTGTCTCGAGTTATTACAATAATTGGTTTAAATGGAATCTGGTACATGTTAATTATTTCTCCGCGTTCATGGATAAGCCTCCTCGTTCGCGGAGGTTTATTATCCCCTCTTCTCAGCATTTGAGGGTAGGCCCTCCACATTCATGGAGGTGTAGTTGATGAAACCTCTGCATTGATGGGCCTGGATCAGTGTTCACGGAGCTCTGTTGATTCTTCTCTCAGCGCTTGCGAGTCCTTCCCCGGGTTTGCATAGTAGTAATTGCCTGATCAATTTTAAAAATGGGAAAACACCATTTTTAACTATTGCAACATTTTAATACTTTTTTGTATGAATTTTGAAGAGGCTTTTCGGGGAAATTGTTTTGGTAAGTATTTCTAACCTCCAAATTAATTATTTCTATTACTTTTCTCTTGATTTTGGCTTGAATTTCATGATTTTGGATATTTAAAATTGGATTTTCCATGCCTTTGATTTAGAAACTTTAAATGTTGATTTGTCCTTCATTTTGAACTCAATTTTAGTGAAATTTTCACACATGAATTCTTTTTCTTGCGTACACTCATAAATTTTAATTTATTTCTGTATTTGAGAATTTTGAAATTTTAGTCCTAATTTGACCATTTTGTCCCTAAGTATAATCCGTGCCAATATGGGTATCAAAAATTCATCTCTTAATGTGTAGTGCCTATTCCTGATAGTGGTTGATTGATTTGAGATCATCTTTGGGCCTGGAGTAACTGAAAGCTTAGTTTGAGTGCGGTTTCGGCATCGAGGTAGGTTCAACTAACCTTTTTAGGACTGAATTTGAGTTGTAAGATATGTTTATATGATAATTGTAAGATATTTGATTGTTTGATGAGTAATTTGATTGGTGCGATGGTACTTTGGTATTGGCAAATTGAGATGTATTCTTGAGAATTGAGATATTTTCGGGTGTTGTGATAATATGAGACTTGTCATATCATTTGCGAACCTTATGCTTATTTTTGGCATTTGAGATACAATCATGACCCAAGCCTAGGGCCTAGATGTGACACGGCAAATAGGGAACCCGAAGGGACCCCAAATAAACTTCTTAGCATATCATTCACACATCCTTAGTTGCGGAAGCAAATAAAAATCAACAGGAAATATAATTAAATGGGAAGCGATACTAAGGGAAATCTTGATATTCATAAAAGCATAAAAGAGTCGAACTC
Source organism: Solanum medicagineum (assembly GCA_026153255.1). Taxonomy (NCBI): domain Eukaryota; kingdom Viridiplantae; phylum Streptophyta; class Magnoliopsida; order Solanales; family Solanaceae; genus Solanum; species Solanum medicagineum. Next base: position 13,645,505 of record JAPFFP010000012.1, on the reverse strand, counting down.
ATAGCACATATAGAACATAGTATCCAACAACACCTCTAACTTAGAATGGAGAAGGGGCCAAGACACTTTCCGGGCTCACCCTCGTAATAACAAGTGTTCAACATGAAGAAGTCTCAATATAGAAAGAATAACTTAGATGTTGTCCTTAGACTTGATCACTCACAAATGGTTTTCTCTGAAGTATCGAACTAGTCACGTGGTGGATGGTCAAACGAAATTTCAGTCTTTACATGGTAATATCATGTAGGTATAGAGTATGCATTAGTACATTTGAATTTACTAGTATGATGGATGCAATACAACAAAGACATAAGCTAATATATTCAAAATGAATAATCATAATCAATGGATATGTAATCTCGATATAGCATCCATGATCAATGCTTATAGTAAAACATGCATGTAAATCATTCAACTTGCATAATATATATATAGGAAGAGACCTCAATCGATATAGACCAAACAATTACAACTAGGACTTCGAGCCTGACACCCGTTGGTTCAGGTGACCGGGCATGACACCCCCAGCGAAGTGTGGTCTACTTGCCAAAGCTAACCAAACATGTTAACATGAACTAGATGGATCCACTAGTATAGCAAGGGTAATAATCATAATACTACTGTGGCACATAGTTTAGATACTAAAGACTTTATTTAAGGACCCCTTGAGTTGCGCTCCTATCTTAAGCCTCAATCACTGCTATGTCAAATCCCACAGAATACTTGACATAATCATACTTTAATCATAACATGAATAGCTTGTAAGAACATGACTTGAGTAGCTCATAAACATGCTTGATCTCTAGTAGTGAGCCTACCTTGAACATGAGAGTAGAGCATAATCATACATGAACCCTTACATTAACATGAATGCCTCACAAAAGGTAAAAATCTTGAAATAGGGCTTAACTTAATACTTGTAAAATTGTAGATACTTTTCTTGAATTCAATACATGCTTGAAGCCGTTAATAATAATGAAGTAACTTGACTTGTAAATCATGTAATAGATCATCAATAACTTGAGAATTCTTGTCATGTCATTTTACCAAACACATGGTGGGTTCATCATACTTGTTCAAAATCATACAATTCAAGAGTGAAATGATATGTGTAAACTCAATACAAATCAACCCACCAACATGGTAATAAAACACTTATGTAGGGTACCTTGAATTCCATTATAAAAGCTTATAAAATAGTTCATAGATTAATAGCTCAAAACATGCATAGTCTCAATAGACAAAATCAATTTATAGATTAAGTTTGGAATAGATATTCATGCATAATCAATCAATACTTAATAAAACCCCAACATACTTTATGTTCATAATTCATAATAAGAGATACCCATGGGTAATACAACTTGAAATAATGCAATTTTTATAAAAAGAGGAGGTTGGGCTCTATGGGTGAAAGGACGCATAGATGAAGACCCACATACCTTAAACCTTGAATTCCTTGAAATAAACTTGAAGTAGACTTAGAGGATGAAATGAGTCCTTGAGTTCCAAAATTGATCTTGAAATCCTTCGATTTGAATGAGAGAATTGATAGAGCCTTAGAGAGGTTTTAGAGAGGGTTTTGTGATCTATGGAATTGAAAAATGGCTAAGCATAGGAGATTTCACGTTTAAGTGGGCATGTGGCTATGACCTCAATGCCCTTTGGAGAGATAAGAAAACCAAGGAAAATGTTACACTGGCCTGAGCTCAAGGCGCGTCGCAGTCTGGGCACGCTCGGACAATCACTAGATATGAAAAGTTAGCAAAAATTATTTTTCACTATGGATTTTCTAAAATCCAGGTTATACTTATTTCCCACTCAATTTTTCTCCCTAATTGAGAATATGAAGTTAGATTTTCTAAATCATGTACGAATTTTGAGATATATTGAAATTAGAATTATGGGGCATTCCGAAGCACATGAGGGGTGTTTCAATATCTCTCCCTTAGGAACACTCGTCCCTAAATCATCAATTTCAAAAAGTCTCAACATGAAGTGATTATGATGATTTCATCCTGACATGAATACAACAAATTCACTTAATCATCAATTTCAAAAAGTCTCAACATGGATGTCAAAATCACCACAAACTTGTTACCATAAACATGAATATATGCAAAATGACATGAGGGCTGAAAGTTAAGACTCGAAATAATAGAAGGGACTTAAGTTATTACTTTCATCTTGAATAGAGTGGAATAGATATGGGTATCACTTTTTCATGTCCGCCTCGGCTTCCCATGTAGCACTTTCAACTTGTTGATTCCTCCAAAGGACCTTGACGGAAGCTACATCTTTGTTTCCCAACCTTTTCACTTGTCTATCCAACATCTCCATTGGGACCTTTTCATAGGTCAAATTATCTTCCATAAAATCCACAACCTCTAAGGTCAATATAGCACTTGGGTCACCTACACACTTTCTCAACATGGACGCATGGAATACTGGATTAACCATATTCATCTCCATAGGCAACTCTAACTCATGTGCAACCTTACCAACTCTCCTTAAAACTCTATAAAGACCCACAAACCTTGGGCTCAATTACCTTTTCTTGCCAAACCGGACCACACCCTTCAATTTCCTTATAGCTATTGTTATAACCGAACTCAATAAGTAGAAGATATTCATCCCAACTACCCTTAAACTCCAAAACACAAGATCTAAGCATATCCTAAAGAGTTTGGAAAGTTCTTTTGGCTTGATCATCCGTGTAAGGATGTGCTAAGCTTGACCTTGGTACCAAGACCTGTTTGGAAGGACCTTTAAAAATGAGAAGTGAATTGAGCACCACGGTCCGAAATGATAGACAAGGGCACCATATACAATCTAACCAACTCATGGACATGCACTTGGCATAATGTTCGACGCCATAAGTAGTTTTGATAGTAGAAAGTGAGCCGACTTGGTCATCCTATCCACAACAAAGTAAATAGAGTCAAAGTGTCTCCTAGTCTTAGGAAACCCAACCACAAAATCCATGTTAATCTCTTTCCATTTCCAAGTAAGAATTTCTGTGTCTTGAGCTAGGCCACCCGACCTTTGGTGTTTGGCTTTTACTTGTTGCCAATTGTGACATTCGGATATGAACTTTGCAATGTCTCTCTTCATATCACCCCACCAATACACCTCCCTCAAGTCCCTATACATCTTGGTGGAACCAGGGTGGATAGAAAAGGATGAATGATGTGCCTCTTCAAAATCAACTGCCTTAAGTCTCAACATTAGGCACATACAACCTACCTTGGTACCGAAGGGTACCATCTCCCCCTTGGGAGAAAACCTCCACCTTACCATCCTTCACCAAGGTCTTCAACTCTAGCAAGATGGGCTCAAGATCTTGTTTACAATTTACTTCTTTAATCAAAGAAGATTTAGAACCATCAACAACCACTACACCACCATTTTTAACTTCATCTAACCTAACCCCAACCTAGCCAACCTGTGAACCTCTCTAGCCACCTCTATGTTACCAACATCAATATGGGCTAGGCTACCCATGAACAATCTACTTACACTCTACTTAGAGCATCAACCACAACATTATCTTTGTCGAGATGATAATGCACAGTCATGTCATAATCTTTGAGGAGCTCTAACGACGTTCTTTGCCTCAGGTTAAGAACATTTTGTGTGAATACATATTGGAGACTCTTGTGCTTCGTAAACACATCAATATGAACCCCATACAAATAGTGACACCAAAATTTTCAAAGCAAACAACACAGCTGCCAATTCAAGATCATGGGTGGGATAATTCCGCTCATGCACCTTAAGTTGCCTAGAGGCATATGCTATCACCTTGCCATTTTGCATCAAAACACACCCCAAACCAATTCTTGAGGCATCACAATAAACCACGAATCCCTCTAACGTTTCTGGTAGAGCCAAGATAGGAGCAAAGATAAGCTTATATTTCAAAGTCTAAAAACTCTTTTCACATTCATTGGTCCAAACAAATTTAGCCTTCTTTTGGGTAAACTTTGTTATAGGGGAAGCAATAGAAGAAAAGCCATTCACAAACCTCCGGTTGTAACCCGCCAAACCCAAGAAACTCCTAATATCCTACAGAGTCAAGGATCTAGGCCAATTTTTTATCACCTCCATCTTCTTATGATCCACCTTAATGCCATCACTTGACGCCACATGCCCTAGAAAAGCAACCTCTATCAACCAAAATTCACACTTTTCATATTTAGTAAACAATCTCGCATTCCTCAAGATTTGCAACACCACCCTCAAGTGATTCACATGCTCTTTGTCACTCCGAGAATAAATCAATATATCATTAATAAAAACCACTACACAGATATCAAGGTAGGGTTTAAAGACCCTATTCATGAGATCCATAAATATATGCAGTGCATTAGTCAACCCAAAAGAAATGACCTAAATTCAAAATGATCATACCTTTGTCCGAAAAGCCATCTTGGGAATATCACACTCCCTCACCTTTACTTGGTAGTACCCAGACCGAAGATTAATCTTAGAAAAATGACTAGCCTCTTGCAGTTGATCAAAAAGGTCATCAATCCTTGCTGGAGGATACTTGTTCTTTATAATAACCCTATTAAGTTGCCGATAATCAATGCACATTCTAAGGGAACCATCCTTTTTCTTTACAAGCAACACTGGTGCACCCCAAGGTGACTTGCTAGGCCTTATGAGACCCTTCTTCAGCAAATCTCTCAATTGATCCTTCAACTCTTTCAATTCCACCAGGGTCATACGGTAAGGGGGAATGGAAATTGGTTTTGTATTGTGAAGGAGGTCTATACAAAAGTCTATTGTCCTTTCAGTAGGAACACCGGGTAGCTACTCGGGAAAGACATCAAGAAACTCATTCACCACTGGAACTGACTCAATAGATAGGACTTTGGACTCAACATCCCTTACCCTCACAAGATGATAAATGTAACCCTTAGAAATCAACTTTTGGGCCTTAAAACAAGCACTGAATCTACCCTTGACCACTATATTACGCCTTTCCCACTCAAGGATGGTCTCATTAGGGAATTGAAATTTAACATTACGGGTTCTACAATCAATAGAAATATGATATGCATGTAACCAATGCATCCCAAGAATTATATCAAAATCCACCATATCTAATTCAGCAAAATCACAAGGTAAGACTTTATGCAACATGGACAGGGGAGAATCTGTATATACTCTTAGATTCATAAGCTCACACAACAACTTGGGACACACATAAAGCTTATTGGCAAGAAAAGAAGTAATGAAAGAAAGAGTGGCACTCGGATCTATCAAATACACATCATAATCGAAAACCTTTAACTTATCAATAATAACATTGGGCACCTCATCAACTTCTTGCTTTCTTTGGAGAGCATAAGACCTATTTTGCCTTGGAGCACCCCTTTTTTGGCCTCCCTTTTCCCTTGGACCTGCAATAGCACCTTTTCCTTGAGGACGGCCATTTATACCTTTGTTTTGATCATGAGAATAATCAATAACCTTATGACCCATTTCACCACAACCAAAATTAAAATTCTTCAAACATGGGCAACCATGGTTTCTGCCATACTTTTGGCACTTAGGATGGGTCATCCCACCATTCGCACCTTGGAATATTCGGTTTTCATTAGTAAATCTCTTGTCTAGAGCATTGGAAGACCCCTGGCCCTGGAACTTATGGCCTAGAAGAAACTGACCACTCCTAGAACCATGGAAACCACCTTCAAATCGAGCCCTCTCGGACTCACCACTTTTTCTCTTTCTAAGATTTTCCCCCTCTAGTTGTTCGGCATATGTCATGAGCCAAGATAAATCCATGTCACTCACTAGAATGGTGGTACGACACTTCTCATTGACCAAATCGAGCACTCCCAACATAAATTTGTTCATTCTAACTCTAGTGTGGCCACCAAATATGGAGCATACTTGGAAAACTTGTTGAACTTGAGGGCGTACTCCATCACACTCATGAAACCTTGCTTGAGGTTCATAAACTCCATCATCTTAGCCTCTCTTAACTCGACAGGAAAGAACCAGTTAAGGAAGGCAACTTTGAACTCCTCCCAAGGAATAACATCATCATCTCTCTTCTCCAATTTCCTTTGAGTAAACAAAATTTGGGCCACACCCTTGAGTTTGTAGGCCGTTAACTCCGCTTTCTCCTTCAAATTGACCCCCATGACAGATAACACCTTATACACCTCATCAATAAACTTTTGGGGGTCCTTATTGTCCATGGACCCATGAAACTTCGGTGATTCATTCTTGTGAAATCCCTCATTCTTAAGGCCTGAGTCATGAGGGGATTAGGACCCTTGGTTCATTTGGTTGGTCATAGTACGGGAAAACATTGTGATGGCATCCCGAAACTTTTCTTGTGCTACCCGTCCATCTTGAGGAGCTTGTGGAACTTGATAGGTCGGTTGCTCCTCGGGTGTGCGGGCTCTCCTTAGCCTTCCCCTTGGTATCGGTATGATCTAGAAGAATGAAGAGCATTCATCAGGGGAAAAGCCTTATATTTACATCTAAAGCATGATATAGATCATGAAGAAGTGAAACATTTCCTAAAACGCCTCATAGCCTCCCATTCATAGTTGTGGCGCGTTTCACAACTATGAATAAGACTATAATCGATGTTGTGTGTTGGATTTCCAAGGATCGTTAATAACCTAGAGCTCTGATACCAAGTTGTTCACAACCCAAGCTTACGGCTTAGATGTGATATGGCAAATGGAGAACCCGAAGGAACCCCAAACAAGCCTCTTAGCATATCATTCATGCATCCTTGGTCGCAGAAGCAAATAAACATCAACATGAGATATAATTATAAGGTAAGAGGAACTAAGGGAAGTGTTGAAATTCATAAAAACATAAAAGAGTTGGGCTCATAGCATATGCAAAACATAGTATCCAACTACACCTCTAATTAAGAATGGAGCGGGGGCTAAGACACTTCCCGGGCTCACCCTCATAATAACAAGTGTTGATAATGAAGAAGTCTCATCATAGAAAGTATATCTTAGATGTTGTCCTCGAACTTGCGGACTCACCAATGCTTTTCTTCGAAGTACCAAACTAGACACATGGAGTATGGTCAAAAGGAACTCTGGTCCTGATATAGTAATATCATGTATCCATAGAATATGCGTTAGTACATTTGAAAGTACTAAGTATGCAGGATGTAATGCAACAAAGGCATAAGACAATATATTGAAAATGCATAATCATAATCAATGGATATATAATCTATTTATGGCATGCATGGTCAATGATTATAGTAAAACATGTTTGTAAATCATTCAACTTGCATAATATATCATACATGTATGGGAAGAGACCTTAATCGAGATAGACCAAGCAACTACAACTTCGGCTTAGGTGATTTAGCATGACACTCCCCGGCAAAGTGTAGTCTTCTTGCCAAGGCAAACCAAACATGATAACATGAACTAGATGGATCCACTAGTATAGCAAGGGTAATAATCATAATCAT
>JAPFFP010000012.1:13624327-13637931 GCA_026153255.1 Solanum medicagineum | reverse complement strand
CTTACATACTCAGTACATTATCTCGTACTGACGTCCCTTACGGGGGACCTGCATTTCATGCTGCAGGTACAGGTGACCATAGATCTCCCCAGTAGAAGTCCAGGATATTCAGCTGTTGTCACTAAGCTCCAGGTTGCTTCGGGGATTTGTATATGTCTAGAACTTATGTTTGTGTTGTACAGTTAAGTTGAGGCGGGGCCTGTCCCGATCCTTATCAAATGTGCTTCTTTACTTAGAGGCTTTGTAGACTATGTACAGAAAAAGTGAAGTTATGTTTCGTACGTTAGACTCCGGGGCCCCAACGGCCTAGTCATATGCATTCCGTTTTGGCTTATTATCACCGTTTATCTATTTTAAGGCATGCTAGAGGTACAAATCCCATGTGAAAAGCATAGTAAACGTATAGTACAGGTTGGTTCTCCCGGGCCTTATCGGCAACGGGTGCCAGTCCACCCTAACGGGGCTTGGGGTGTGACACAGGTACACATAAACAACTTGTAATTGTTTAAACAAATACTATTTGTTTGGGCTAAACAATAAAAACTTGTTTAAACACTCTCTATTTGTTTATAATTATGATTCTTAGCTAACATATATATATATGTGTGTGTGTGTGTGTGTGTGTGTATTTATTTCATCATTTTTGAAATATAATGTGATGACTACTAATATTGTGGAGTCGGTTAACTCAATGTTTTTAGAGGAAAGAGAGCTCCCTATTACTGTTCTATTTAATCCCATAAATAAAAGATTTGCCCAAAAATTTCATGAGAGGTGTGTGGAGATGGACAAGTCAACAACCATTTGTGTTCCTTCAGCTGAAAAAAATAATGAAAAATATGACGATCGGCAATACACTTTTGGCCCATCAAATAAATGTTTACACTTTCAATATTGTTGGTCATGGTGCAACGACAATAGTTGATCGCGATAATAGAACATGTTCGTGTAAAGAGTTTGACTTGGACAAAATACCTTGTCCACATGCTATTGCAACAATAAGAACTCAATTTGAGGATGATTATGGGATAAGAATTTATGACTTTGTTTCTCCATATTATGCAACAAGGACATATAAATAAGTATATGAAAAGTTAATTCATCCAGTGCCATCTGAAGAATTTTGGGAGCTTCCTTTAGAGCTTTTAGATAGTAAAATATCTTGTCCATATTCAAACCAGGAAGAAAGAGGATAAAAAGGGCGCCTTCAATTTTGGAACGGAGTTCAAAATAAAGGAAAAATAAATGCTAGATATGCAAAAGGTTCGGTCACAAAAGAACCATATGTCCTTATCTTGTGAGACAAAGCAAAGGAACAAGCACAAGTGTAGCTTCTTGAATTTTTAGTTGTAGCTAGATTAATGTGTCGTATCTGTGACTGAATCAATATCTAAATTATTTTGAATATTGATGTTTGCATGTTAATATGATTGTTTTCTTATAAGTAAGCAATTGGTGATTTCTTACATAAATACAAATTGTTTACATATGATTGAACAGTCAATTGTTTAAACAACTAAGAATTGTTTATATGTGATCCTCAATTGGACACTGATTTATTGATCACATATGAAAATGTGTTGATACATATTGACAAAAAAGGTATTTCAATAGGCAATTAATTGAAAGTAATAATTTGATAACAATTAATAACAACTACTTTGGTTCTACTAATAAACAACTTAATCATGTACAAAAATAACTTATTGGGGGCAAGTTGGCTCGATAATAATTTCACATCTCGTGAAAAGTTAATGATTTTATATATTATTACTTATACCAATACTGATTGTAATTTTTGTTTGAAATATCGCGTATACAATAGATAAACAACTAGTGGTTGTTTAGAGCAAATCATGGTTATTTCGCATAAACAACCGTAAGTTGTTTAAACAAGTGAGCATTGTTTATACTAGAACCTCAATTGGACATTAATTTGCTAAACACATTTGAAAATGTATTGACAAATAGTGACAAAAGGATTCTTTCAAAGGGTGATTAATTTTAATATATTGATTTGGTCACATTTAATCGCAAATTCTTTGATTCGACTAATGAACAACTTATTCACATATAACATTAACTCATTCGCTCAATAATAATTTCACATCTCGTGAAAAGTTAATGATTTTATATATTATTACTCATACCAGTACTGATTGTAATTTTTATTTTAAACAACAATCATATTGCGTATAAAATAGATAAACAACTAGTGGTCGTTTAGAGCAAAATATGGTTGTTTATCATAAACAACCGTAAGTTGTTTAAACAACTGAGAATTGTTTATACTAGAACCTCAACTGGATATTAATTTGCTAAACACATTTGAAAATGTATTGACAATAGTGACAAAAGGAGTCGATAAACAAAAATAAAATCATAAACAACTTAATCATATATAAAATCAACTCATAGTTGTTTATCATAAACTACTGATAGTTCTTTAAATAATTTCATATTGTTTATACCGACTCATAATTGTTTATCATAAGCAACTGATAATTGTTTAAATAACTTCATGTTGTTTACACATGCAATAACCTCAATAAGACATCAATAATCTTTCATCAAGAAATAGGTGTTTAAACAAATCTTGTTTCTACAAGAACATCCATACATGGATATCAAACATTTAGAAAAAGTTCAGAAATAACCACTTTCTCAAAAGTTCAACAATCAACATATATTTTTCAACACCCATAATAAAATATACATCCTATAATTTATGATTTCATTTTTTTTTTTGTAAAAATAGCCACAACAAATTTTTCTCGTTGAACTCTCATGCCTATTATCATTCAAGTCATTCAATGAAGTATTGTTGGCGGTCAAATACTCGATAAACATTAAAGAATATCCTCCACAAGTTGTCCCAGTAGCGTTTTTTGGAGGACTGAAAACACGTTCATAATTCCAAAATTCTTGTACTGGTACATCAGGAATTTTTTTTACTCTGTTGGATGAATTTTGAAAATATCACAGTGATAGAAAGTATAAAATTTGCAAACTAGTCATCATTAAAAATTAGCATGTTGCAATCATATACTTCCATCTTTCGCTCATCGATGAGAAAGACAAGAGTGACATAATACTTTTGATCCAGATTCAAAATAGTGAATATTTGCTTCATTCCGTCCCATTTTTTACCACCTGGATAAGAAAAAGCACCAGTTGCATACCCCATAAAGTTATCATCAAATTGATATAATGTCAACAAATCTGACAATGAAGGTCATTCACGAACTTTTGGAGCAGCAAGGTCAGAACATTCCTTATAACGATGAATTAAATGATGACAGAAGCTGCAATCCAATAACAGATCTGTGTTGAGATAGTGTCAGAAAACTTTATGTGTTGCAAGCGCATCAGTGTTAATATTCCATAAATATGTTGCAAATAAAAATATCACATAAATATGTTATATAGACAACGTTAAATTGTTCAAAAAACCTGTAGTTATTTAAACAACCTGCAGTTGTTTAAACAACCTAACAATCTGCTTAGTTAAAACATCACTAAAAAGATTTTATGTGAAAACAACAGTAGATTGTTTAAATCATTCAAAATTGTTTAATAAAAATATCTCTACTTAAAAATTTTAAAACCATAGGTATAGAAATTAGTATATACCTTATAAACCATCCACTGATGCATATCAATTAGATTCTCAAAATCTTCACAATTATATTCTACGCTTTCATACATGCGTTTTTGCTTGTCCTTCAAATCAAGAAATTCATGAAAGCTTTGTGTTTGATCAAAATCGAGAGGCTTGTAAAGATCAACAGACAATTGAGTGGTCATTTCTATTCTTTTTTTTTTCTTGCACCCTCAGTATATGGAGTTCTTCGATATCCAAAATCCTTTATCATTATCCTAGACTCCAATTTCTTGTTCAAGATAGAAAACTCCTCTACAAATTTTTTATTTGTATTCTCTATACTTTCTATCTTATTTCCATTATCTTTTAGCTCATTCTTCATGTTTTCTATCTTCTTTCCATTATCTTTTAGCTCATTCTCCATACCTGAAATTTTCTCTTCCAGTGCTTTTTGATTTTTAGTACATTTGGTATATTCACAAGAACATTTTGTATTTGAATAACCACCACCAAGAGATTCTCTACCAACACCAAGAGATTCTCTACCACCACCTCCAAAATCAAAGCCCGTAGGACTATCAACCATTTGATCACCACTAAAAGATCCTCTATCGACACTCCTGGGAGTATTTCTTTCTGCACCCTCATCTCTTGACAGACTCTTTTCCTCATATGATCTGTTTGTAGCCACCCTATCCTCATAATCAATCTTTTTATATCCTACATCACTTGTTATAGATGTCACCCCATCCAAATCATCTTTTAACTTATCAATATTTTCGTTTGTCATCTCATCAGTGAAAATTTCAAAAATTTTCATATAATTTTTTCTTTTTTTCAACATTTGTAGGAATCAAAAAAGGGTGAACTATCTGCATAAAGAAAATAAAAACTGTTAAGTGTAAACACCATGAAGTTGTTTAAAATAATTTAAGATTGTTTATGCAGACTATTGGGTTGTTTAAACAATCAGATCTTATGTAAAAAAAAAATATTCCGTGTAAACACCATCAAGTTGTTTAAAACAATTTAAGATTGTTTATGTATACTATCAAGTTGTTTAAACAATCAGATATTATACAAAGAAAAAAAAGAATGTTCAGCGTAAACACTATCAAGTTGTTTAAAATAATTTAAGATTGTTTATGCATACTATTCGTTTGTTTAAACAATCAGATACTATATAAAGAAAAAATTGTTTATGCAGACTATCAGGTTTAAATAATAAGATATTATGTAATTACTTTAAAAATAATCAAACTTACTTTGTCAAATTTATCCCTTTTATCAATGGTATTAAATGGATCTGTAGAGCTTTTGAGTCCTTCATACGACATCCATCTAATCATCCATGGCAATGTCTTCTCAGGAAGAACTCTGTTAGCTTTTTTTTGAAGTGCTAGAATAGCTTCAAAGGCCCAAGCCTGCATTTAAATATTAATTAAGTACAATGAAAACATATATACAAGCATATGTTAAAAGTAAATTAATGTTTTACAAAGATATTTTTGCATACCATAAATGTCCACGGAAAGTAATAAAGATTGTGATTGGGACTCAACAGCTTTAAAAGATATGTGATCGTCAACTTATAGCTTTCGAGACCCCATGGGTATTCATCAAAGACACGAGGTTTGCATGCTAGCTTGATCATGTAAATATCAACCGTCTTTGATAAATCCCATGCACATAAAACACAGTGCAAGAACCAAACTAATGCAAGTGAAAATTTAAATTTTTTTGATGTGATTGATGATCGAATCATTTCAAGAAGGAACGCGCCATTAATTGATTTTCCTTTTCCTTTCTCGACAAGAAATTTTCACAAAGCACTACCTTTCTCCATAAGCCTATCCTTTGTTTCTTTAGAAGGAAAGGGATGACAATGTAGGCCAGTCATTAAGGCAAACTCTTGCAAACCAAAACGAATCAGCATCTTCTCGTGCTCAATCCACAATTCATATTTTTTCCCACAAATAATGCATTTGAGTAGAAGATTGTTAACCATGGACAACGCAAAATTTGTGTTATTCATTGGAATGTCAAGAAAATGACCAAAACAACTTAAATTATTTATACTAAATAATAAATTATTTATGATTAAATTATTTATTAGTAGCATCAAAGATTTGTGATTAATTGTGATCAAATCAATATATTAAAATTAATTACTTTTTGAGAGATTCTTTTGTCAAGGTGTATCAATATGATTTCAAATGTGATCAATAAATTAATGTCCAATTGTTTTTCTAGTATAAACAATTCATAGTTGTTTAAACAACTTACAGTTTGCTAAACAATTATATTTTGATCTACACAGCCACTAGTTGTTTATCTATTTTATTACCCATTGAAAGATCTTTTTTGTCAATATATATATCAATATGTTTTCAGATATGATAAAAAATTAATGTCTAATTGAGGTTCTCGTTTAAACAACTCTTAGTTGTTTAAACAACTCTTAGTTGTTTATACTAAACAATCATCGGTAAACAACTTGTATTTATATAGGCAGTCATGTTCACATGTAAACATCACAGAGGCTTGATTTAATCACAAATTAATCACCTTTTGAAAGATTCTTTTTATCAACATGCACCACTTTAGGTTTTAGTACAAACAACTATTAGTTGCTTAAACAACTACCTATTGTTTATGCTAAACACTCATATTTTGAAGACACAATTACTAGTTATTTATCTATTTTAGTTGCTTAAACAACAAACACACATAAATAACTTCTTCAAAAAAATATGATTAAAAAAATAAATAACCTTCAAATAGTGAAGTGAAGAAAAGAAAGATGAGGAAGACAAAGAGACAACCTTCTTGCTTATCTTGTGTACCTGTGAAAGGAAGAAAAGAAAGAAAAGGATGAAGAGAGCAGGAAATTCTTTGGCAGAGCAAAGGGAAAAGAAGAGAATCGAGAAGAAAACGATGACTTTCTTGAGAAGCAATTCTGATCATTAGGCGGACAAAATTTTTAATTCTTTTTGTTTATAAGTTTTTACTTTTTAATTTGATCCTAAACTTTTAAATATTTCAATTCAATCCCATTAATCCATAATTAAGATATTAATATTAAAAAAATAAAAAATAAAATAAAAATTTCTTTTTATTCTATTCAACACTTGAATGTCCCTTTTAGCTCATTATCTCAAGATAGTTAGGATAGAGGAAATTCAATATTTTTCCTCTTGTAGTGAGGGCGATGATTTTTTTCCTCAAAAGAACTGTGGAGGGAATATTAAATTTAGCTGAAAAACTATAAGAAATGTGGAGGGAATATTAAATCTAGCTGAAAAATCTATTTGAAATTTTAAGCCACACTTATTGAGTGTTGTCTCTGTAATTATAAATATAGCACTCTTAAAAGTGTAGCAAAATATATCAATAAGCGTAGGCAATTATTTTATGATTTGGCCACACTTATAAAGTGTAATCTGCATTATCTAAGGGCATAATTTTTAGGTGTTGCCTATTTTTCTGTAGTCAAAAGATTTAAGCAAAAGCTCACGCTTTAAAAATGTGCCCTTAGATACTTTTAGCAACATTTTTTAATTGTGGTCGAGAATTAGTGTGGCCATAAGCCAAATTTGTTGTAGTGATTAAGTACCATCAATTAATCTCATCTTATTCCTTCCTAAGAGAGAGTTTAATTAATCGATTCTACAATGTGTAATTCTCAATATCAAGCAATAGAAAGGAGATTATGCTTATTCTACTAATATTAGCAAGACTAAGTAACAAGGGATGATTATAATCAATGTCTTTGTCCAAGCATTGAATTTCCATTCTAAGGAGTGTTTGCACCAGTGTTTTTGTTGAGATCTTGATGACGACTTATGGATATATGCTCATTTGCCTGCTAGAATTGTTGATATCTCCGGACTTTCTTTCAAAATTTTGTATATGCAATAGCAATTTTTCAAGATCAACACTCAAGTTTTAGGTACTCAGTTGATTAACACAATAACACACCAAAGTTGTAAAAATTAAACTTTTGAGATTATCAATTTACAATAAAAATCAAATGAATCTTTCAACGAAGATAGATGGAAACCAAACTTAATAGTTGAATCATGGATTGAACCTTTCTCACTAGTGATTCATACGAATTGCCAAAAATGTTTTAGGCCACAATCTTAAAAAACACTATTCATTTTTTTAAAACTTTATGTCAAGCAATGTCACTTAAATTCAAATAATAGAAACATTAAAATACTTATTAAGATATGTTTGTGATATTAGTAAAATTAAAATTTTGTGTCCTTTGTTATTTTTTTTGTCAAAATTGTATTATGTGACCATCGATCCCCTACCAGTGCTATGTCGTGGATCTCTTATTTATTACCCTTTAAATGTCTTTTACATTAACATTTTAATTTTTCAATTTCGACAAAAAAGAGTTACATAACGTAGGACTGTGATCACTTATTCGCCGCTAATAATTTACTTTTTCCCACTTGTTTTGCTATTCAAGAATATCCCATAGCTATTGTCGTAGATATATTATTTTCAGTGAATTTGAATGAGGAAAAGTAATTACTTATTATGAAAAAGTTAAGAAGCTTTTAATTATTTTAGTGAGAAATTATTTTTATCATGTATTTTTTCATTGACTTGATTAAATAAAAAATACGTCAAAAAATTTGGGAGAGCAAGAGATGGATACCTTACGGTGGGAGATGAGTCGACGAGATCCGCGTTGTAGTCATTTTCAGCTAGCTAGCTGGATGCAGAATGCCGCACGGCTTTCAATGTGATATCACCATCGACTTTGTGAAGCGCCTTTTTTTGACTTTTTTGTCTTTGCAGGTGTAGGATTTCAAATCCATCTGGATTAGCTCCTACGAGACTCATAATTCTGTAAGCACTTTTCAATACAAGATGACCCACCACTTTGACTAACTGCACAATTTTGATAAAAGATGACCCACTCTTCTCACTGAGGGCACATATACATCATTTTGTCATATCATCAGTGGATTATATTCATACTGCACTCCACTCCACTCCCCATCAGGCAACCTCTAGCATGTCTCACCTTTGTACTCTTGTTTTGATCCTCCTCCCTCTTATAAGCTGCAATATTGTTTATGGTGTCGGAATAAACTATGGGACGATTGGAAGCAATCTCCCTTCACCAAAGAAAGTGGCTCAGCTACTTCAGTCCACAATCTTTAACAAAGTTAAGATCTACGATACCAATCCTGAAATCCTTGAAGCCTTTTCCAACACTGGCATTGACCTAATTGTTGCTGTTGAAAATTCTCAAGTGGCTAACCTAAGTGCCACCCAATCCGCTGCAAATAAATGGTTCACCACTCGTATATTGCCTTTTATTCCTTCCACTTCGATCGTCACCATTGCCGTTGGCAACGAGTATTTAACTGCAGATGGTGACGATCAATTAGACCATAATGCATTAGTCCAAACAATGCAAAATCTGCATGCAGTTCTACTATCACGCGGATTAGACCGTAAAATTAAAGTGTCCACGCCACATAGCATGGCTGTACTTGCTTCTTCTTTTCCACCTTCGTCGTCCACATTTGCCACCACACTCCTACCTATTATGACTTCTATTGTCTCACTTTTAGCCGATACAAATGCGCCCTTCATGATTAATGCATATCCATATTTTGCTTATAGGGACAATCCCAATATGGTCAATTTAGAATATGCCTTACTAGGAAATGCAACCGGAGTACGTGACCCTAAAGGTTATGTGTACAATAACATGCTAGATGCACAAATTGATGCAATTCGATCAGCGATTAATGCATTGGGTTTTGGCAATCGAACGATTCAGATTGTGGTGTCCGAATCAGGATGGCCATCAAAGGGAGATAATGCAGCTGCAACAACTGAAAATGCTAGAACCTATAATACTCGATTGATTGAACGTGCTCAGTCTAATAAAGGTACCCCAATGAGCACAAAAGATCGGATTGATGTTTTTGTATTTGCGTTATTCAATGAAAACGAGAAACAAGGAGGAGTTAGTGAGAGAAACTTTGGGATTTTCAATGGGGATGGATCAAAAGTTTACGATGTGGATTTGAGTTGTCAATTCTGCAGTAATGAAAAATTATCGTCGTTAAGTCGTGGACCTTCAGTTTGGTGTGTGGCTAAACCGCATGCAGATGAGAAGGTGATACAGGCGGTGTTGGATTTCTGTTGTGGACCTGGGGGCGTGGACTGTAGAGATATATATGAAAATGGGGACTGCTTTCAACCTGATAAAATTTATGCCCATGCATCCTACGCAATGAACGCATATTACCAGATGCATGGAAGGAATTATTGGAACTGTTACTTCAAAGGAACTGGTCTTGTTACGTTCAGTGATCCAAGTAAGTATATTTATTTGACATTGCGTGTCTCTTAATGTATTACATGTATACAGTATCCATATTTAGTTGTGAGGTGTTATTTATAAGTGTTTTTCTTCACATGTAGTTAGATTTTGTAGTCAAAATTAATTATATAGGAAAAATGTTACTCCCTCCACACCCTTTGACTTGAAACAGAGTTTAAAAAGCGAAAAAGACTTTTAAAATTTGTGGGGACTAAAATCATGTGGCTGAGAATCATTTCATTTAACGTAAAAAGAGAATATTAAAAAATTGTTCCTAATTAGAATAAGATAATGATAGACCAAAAGGAAAATAGTGTTACATAAATTGAAACAGAAGGAGTAATATTCAATGATCCATAGTAAAAGAAAAAAAAGAGGTGTTCTACACTTTTGAATAGATCAGGTGTTCTAATTTCCACTATCTATGCATGTCCCCTCTGTTTTGTGTAACTTTTGTGGAAATTATACACATGATATGTAGGAGTCAAGTCAAACATTTCACACAGCTAATAGTTCTAAGCTATCATGGGTATGGCTTAAAATAAACAAACAAAAAAAAGAGAGAGGTGTTTTTGGCTATTTTCATAGCCTGAAGAATTGTAGAGAACATTAAAAAATTTATTTACTCTACGAATAAAATATTTTCCGTCATTTTATTTTGATCAATAGTTAAATCAGATTTTGGTTTGTTTTGACCTATATATCTTGAATTAATTTTTAAATCAGGTTATGGAAAATGCTTCTATTCGCATCAGTGACGAGGAATCAGAAAGGGAAGGGACGTGAGATCAAATCCGATCCTTTGTTACTCTCAACTAGTATTTAATGTCTTGTAATTCCCCTGTCATCATCAATTAGAGTTTTACTCTTTTTTACTACAAATTAAACCCCCGCCATAATATAATTTAAAATTTCACTGCAGTAGTGGGGATATCTTTTCTCACCAAAATATTTACTAAAGTCATTTGCATCAATATTGTCTTACACACCAACTCAAAAGTTGGGGTCCTTTAAAATGATTTCAATTTGATTATAATGTGCAATAGCAATGAATATGGGAAAATCTCCATTGACAGCAAAAGTTAGAATAAGCTCTCAATGTGGTATAGAAATAATACTATAATTTTCAAATAAGTTATTCTGCGATTTTATCCAAATGCCTAGTCCATTCTGGAACAAACGGTTGTTTGATTGGTATTTAATGTGATGATCCATTTCATCATTACTTGATATAGTCGCGTGAGTAATTCAAAAGTTGAGGATATTAAATTTCCATGCCGCCCTCGTTGGCTTTACAAGTCAAAGTTGATTGGTCAATGGACTTTATCATAGTGAAGGTCACTATAGTGAAAGCCTTTCGCTATAGGAAGCCCCACAAAACAAGATTTTATAATACATAGGAAGTGCAAAAGTTGGTAAAATGGGGAAAATATCATAGCAAAGAGTTATGCTTTCATTTCTTTGTTGAGATTGAAATCAAGTTAAAAGGTTAAGTATAATGCATGCAGGCTAAGTCAAGAAAAGGAGTTCCTTACCTTATATTCATAGTCGTCTTAATGACTAGTAGTTTGAAACCTTAAGAAAGCGATTTTTTTTGGGCGCTCACTTCCTTCGTCTTAAGTAAAGTTTAGTTTACTTTTTCATTTCGAAACTCTTAGTCAAGCTGATGGTGAGATCGATTTCTTGTTCGAGGTTCAAGAGGAAGGAGAGTCCTAATGCATGAGTGCAAAAACAAGGGCCATACGGATCTTTGTACGCATGGCAAAAGGGATCACAGGTCATGAAGGGATTCATGGAGTTTAACCCAAAAGTTGAAATTTTCAAGGTAACTTTATGAGAGAGTTTATGAGCCATGAAAGGTTTCATGAGTCGTGTACCAGTCCTGAACCTGACATACTTACATACTTGGTATATTCTATATGCTAATGCATACTTTTTTGCCTACATGATCTAACCATGTAAGGACAAACGACGGGGAGATTGTTCTATTTTGTGGCTAAATTCGGATCTTGAGATTGAAGGCTTACTGGTGAATTCCCATGCTTCAGGGACAAACCCTATGATATTTTATTTTATATAGAGACTTTACCACTTTTATTCTTTTAATGTATGTTTTGAGGGTGTGCTAGTGAGCTATGTACTAGCCCCTGCCAAGATATATGATATACAGGCATGATTTGGACCTTAATGAATTGATTTATATCCCTTTATGGGAACTATGACATTCTTACAATTTATGTATTTTTGCTTGTTTATTCTCTTATGTATGCTTATTTTACCTTATAAATGCTTATGATATGATCATGAAGCTTGTATGGGATGTCTTCGGGTGTCATATTCATCATGTCATCGCTAGGCCCTAGGTCTAGGTCATGAAAAACATAGTGAAAGTGGCCCTAAACTCCTCATTAGTCACTTGATCGGCTTGAGGGTCTTGAGGAACTTGGGGAGTCGGAGGGGTTTGATCCTCATTAGCACTGACTCCCTTAAGAAAGGTGTACGTCGTGGACCAATTCTCTGAAAATTTCAAAGGAGAAGAATTAAAGGGAAAGAATCTTGAAGGCACGACATAGATCACAGAGAAGTGAAGATTTCCCGAAACGTCTCATAGCCTGTGATTCAAGGATGTGGCACGCTTCAAACCTATGAATAAGACTCTAGCTACTAGATACGACATATTGGACTCCCTATGATACTTTCAAACTTTGTGCTCTGATACCAAGCTTGTCATGACTTGAACCTAGGGCCTAGCCGTGACACGGCGGATGTGATACTCGAAGGCGCCCTATTCAAGCCTCTTGTTCATATCATAAGCATATATAAGGTAAATAGACAATTATAAGAGTAAGCAAGTGAAAACATAGTCTCATACAGGCTAAACACAGGAGTCAACATTTCCCATCAAAGGGAATTACATCAACATATTGCCCAAGACATGCCTCTACTTCATAGATCTTGGCGGTGACTAGAACATGCTACTAGCTCACCGTCAAGATAGAAAGTACAAAAATCTTGGCAGCATCAACATAACCAAGAATAAAAGGGCTTGTTCCAAAAGTATGGGAATTTACCAAGTCTTCATAAGTAGAGTCCAATATCTAGCCACAAAAGTAAGAAGTGGTATTATCTTCCATCCCTACATAGTAATATCATATAGGCAAGAGTATGTATTAATGCATTGAAATGTACTAAGTATGTAAGCAGACAATGAATCAATGAATATTATACATAATAGTAATATTCATAGACATATCAATAGAGTAAAGACAAGATATGCACGATTAATGCACCTTAAATCATAGGAAGCATCATAAAACATTTCATAGCCTAGTAGACATATATATGTGGGAATAAGACCGTAACCGATAGTAAGACCATGCATACCATTACATGGAATCTTGATGTTCCCTCTACATACACTAAGCAAAAGAGGAGTCTACTTTAAAGGTAGACCCGACCCTCACCCTATAGGTTCAATCCTAGCACGGACAGAATTACATCAAAGACCTTACCTTTAGGCTTCATCCTAGCTCGGTGAGTGTCAAAACCACACCCTTTAGGCTTTATCCCAGCACAGTTAGTGGCAAATCACTAAGTCATATGGATTCATGAGCTAGCCTTATAGTCACATAATCA
>JAPFFP010000012.1:13586084-13624227 GCA_026153255.1 Solanum medicagineum | reverse complement strand
TGAGTTTAGGAGGGGTTAGAAATTGATCGAAATGCCCTCTAATTACCACGAAAAATTCCACTAAGAAAATGCCCAGTCCGTGTCGCGAACTGGGCGCGCACATATACAAAATTTTTCTGAAATCTTTTTGAACGAGTTTTCCAATTCCCGTCAAAAAATTTAAGAAAAGTTAGAAGTGTTAGTCCGCGTCCCAGGCATGTCGCTCCTTGGGCGTGCAACGACACTGAATTCATCTCGGATCAAAAATTATTTTTTGATTCGATGACTCTAAAATTCGAACTAGACCATTTCTCCACTCAATTTCCATGCTGATTGCATATTTGGTCTCGAATTTACAAATAGAGCATGGGAAGATGCATTACGCACACATCTCTATTTTAGGGGTATTTCAGTAAATGTTATGGGTGTTGTAAGAGCCAAGTATGATCACCGATTGGGGAAGACCAGGGATAAAAGTTTGATGAGAGATCCAGCCTGAAATGCCAAATGTTTGAGATGGGTCACCGATCACATTGTAGAGCAGGGCCTAGACCCTTACTAGGTTTCTACATCATGCAATTGTGAAGGCATCCCCTTAGTTTCACTGGCCAGTTTTGGTGGGCTGTAGTTTGATCGCGGATCCGGCTGGCACATGTTGATAATATGCTGACATCGGATGTTGCCAACATCCTGGCTGGTTATGATATTGATTAGTCCCGCTTGATAGCAGATCAGATTCATGAGGCCCTAAAGTGGTCTACCTCCATCCTTTTCCCGTGCTTGATCTATCATTTATGTATAGCAGCGAGGGTGGAGATTTAACATCATCTAGACACTATGATCGAGGTTTAGAGGAAACTGGACAATAGCCTGATAAAGGCTAATGAGAATCTTATGGTGCTTCGGCGAGCATCACAGTCCCCAATCTGCCTACCAGAGATCTTCATTGCAATGCCACAAGCTTAGCCTCTATCTTCTTGTTTTACTATTGCTACTCTTGATACTAAGGAGCCCCCATAGATTGAGGCTGAGAGAGAGAGGGACCACTACCACTTCTACTTCTACACCAAATGCCTTGCCCATACAGCCTTCCCCTGCTGGTATGGTATACGTGTCAACGACATCATTCCAGGCCTTGGCGCAGTGGCAGGCTCGCACTGAATCCCAGTTAACTCAGTTGCTATAACATATTAGGGGTTGGGTTCGCTAGGCAACAGAGGTTGAGGCATGAGTAGAGTCACACTTTGTGGCCGTATATGATAGGAGATTTGCACCAGTACATAGCCGCATAGATGCATTTGAGAGGTGAGTGGAGTAGAGCCTCAGGTCATAGCCTGCTAACTTGACAACCATTTGGGAGGAGATCCAGTAGCTCTGGACCTAGATGAGAGCAGCAACATCAGTATCGCTGTGCTTCCTTCATGTGATAGCACTGAGGCAGTTGTTGATTTGTTCGCCTCGAGGAGACACCACTCCACGTCCTCAGAAAGTGGCCTCCCTAGAGAGTGATGATCCAGATGCTTTGAGGTGAGAGGCGGAGTTGTCAGACATAGAGGAGTTTGAGATTGTGAGATTATGCTCCATTATAGATAAGAGAGAGCGGCAGGCTCATGAGCTTGAGAGGATGAGGGGTGTTGGACCCTCTAGACATGCTACCAATGCTAAGGATTCCGTGCCTAGGTATGTTCTGTTTGACCTCTATGTTTTGATTTAGTTATATTTTGTTGCATTAAGGACAATGCAAAGTTTTTTTATAGGGTGTGGGTAGTTATAGGCCTCAGTGAAGTCTGAGTAACCATTGCCTATAACCACCCCAAATTTTGAGTCCGACAGGTTTTCTTGCCTGTGGTCGTTCCCTAAGGACATTTATTTTATATTGAACTAGCATGTTTAGGATGTGTAAGTAGTATTAGTAGTATATTATGCTAAAGTCTATGGCACATTAATTTCGTAGAAATAAGATACCCATCAGATTTTTTTTTTTGTGTTAGGTAGTTTTGATAACAACCATGTGAATTCAATAATTGACAATGCTTGTTCTGATAAGTTGAGGTCTAATTGTGATGAAAAGCATCATCTGAGATTCTATCTTGATAGTGTAGTCAGTGCCAAGTGTATAAGAGCTTCTTTGCATAATTCTTATTGTTTCAATTCAGAACTTGCCTTATTACTTTGACTAAGACTTTAGGTTATTTAGTTAGGAAAGGTTCTTAGGTTGTTGTTCATATTAGCCCACTTAGCCTAAATAACCAACCAAATGCTTGATATATCCCTTGGTCCTAATATTTGAGTTTTATAACCTTTTCTTTGTAAACGCCTAAGTAACCGAGCCTCTTTTATGTCAAATTTGGCATTGGTCCTTCTTTGAATATTGTGCACCTTGACTCAGACAAAAACCTAAGTTGAGGGTGGCTACCAAAAGTGGCCCTAGTTCATATGTTGGATATTGTGCACCTCAAGTCAGGCCAAAAGCCTAAGCTGAGGGTGACTGGTATAAGGGAAATCATACTAAATGGGGTGGAAGCTAGTTATACATGAAAAAAAGTGAAATATATGCTATGAGTGCAAGAAAAAAGAATAGATGCCTAAATAATGAGATAAAAAGAAAACAAATGTGAAAATAAGAGGCAATGAGCTTAATAGTTTGAATAAGGCACCCAAAAAGGTTTGAAATAGTAGAAGGAAAGAATGATTTGAAAATAACTGTGTTGGTAAGGGAAAAGTGTACAATAACGTAGTGTCAAGGAGGGCCATCAATCACTATGTTCTTAAAACATCATACCAAAGCCCCAAAGCCTACGTTACAAGCTATGAAAGTCCTATAGTGGTCCTAGTCCAAATAGTTAAAGCCCATAGTCATGAGTATTGGGTCAAGCATATGGTATTGAGCACAATGTTTGAATAGCTGTTATGAGTATGAGTGATTTTTGTTAGTCCCAAGCATCAAATCTAAAAATACTATCATGAGTGAGATATGGGACCCTATTTTTGTAAGGGAACTTGAGTTACACTGTTGATTCTAGGCCATTTCAGTGATTGTTTCTTATCTGTGGTTACCTTGATTTTCATAGTTGCACTGTCATACATATTGATCTGCATTAGTTTGTTTCATAACTATATGATGTGCACTGATGAGTTAGTTTGGGTATTTGTAATTAATTTAGAGATGATGTATGCCATTAGATTGAGGCCTATGTGCTGCTATATAACTTATGTAGATTGAGGCTGTCACTTGAGGACAAGCAACAATTTTAAGTTGAGGGTGTTGATGTGATACCAAAATACAACACTTTTGATGCTTAAAACTTAGAATTTTTTGTGTTCTCAAAGTGATGTTAGTGGGTTTGATGTGCTTTTATGTTTAATTTGTAGGATTACAAGGATCGGCATGATTTTGTGTAAGGTTCTTCAGAATTGAAGTTTTTGAGGTTTTACGAGCTATTCTACGGGCCCTAATTCAATCCATGAGCCATAGAGAGGTTTCATGAGTGAGATCTAGAAAATGGACAAGTTTCAGATATTGCATCTATGAACTGTTAGATGAGCCATAGAATTATTCACGAGTCATGGATTAGTGTTGTGCCTAGAGGATCAAATTTTGAAGAGTTTCAAATAAGTTGTTAGATGAAATCCTTCATAGGCCGTAAGTCAGAATACGGCCCATAAGGTCTCATGGAATTGAAGTAAGTTGTTGGAAGTTACACAATATGAAGCCCAGGTTTGGGTTGTGGTTCCTTATATAGCCCGTAACCCCATCCATAGAAGCTGTCGAATCCAATTTTTCTGTTCCATTTTGGATTTGTATTTTACTTCTTATAAATAGTTTTTTTAGGTCTTTTTAGGAGAGAGATGCACGAGAGGAAAGAGAAATACTTTTGAGGCTTCATGTTTTGTAATTTTGCATCAAGATTATTACATTATGATTTCTTGTGGAGAACTTTGAATTTCTCGTTCTTAAATTCATCATTGTAACTGCTTAATTATGCTATTCCATATCATGATTCTTTCATCTATAATGATTATGTATAGCTAAATCCACAACTAGGTTTGTGGGAACCATGAAAAACTAACAAGGTAAAATCGGATAATCCGTAATTCTTAGAAAGTGTGTATGCATGTATCAATTAAATTTCTTCATTATGAATGTTTTTTAACAGTGGCCAACGTTAGTACCCGCCTAATTCTTACTAACTGGATTAAGGTAGTAATGAATAGGAAAAAAAATTAATTAGCAACATTCTATGTGATCCCTCTCGGCTAATCAACCAAACTGGATCAAGGGCAGGTTGTATTGGAACAAAAGGCAAGGGTTAGTAATGTCACACTACGGGGATAGATCAAATTACGTAGTGAAATTTATGTCTCACCTGGATAAATGGGTTTGGTAAACTTAACTTACCAGTGCTGCATATTACACACTAGAAAAAATTATGATTATCTGGTGATACTAAGTTAGAAATTCATGGATACCCTAGTTACTTCGCTCACTGATTCCACAACACTTGCTTCTATCCCTCCCTTTTCGGGATATAAATAGGTCAATTAACTTAGATTTCTTGTAATTACTCTAGGTCTAGACCACATTCCTTATGGGATTAACCCTAACCTCAGTTAGGTTATATATTTTGACAATGATTGTTTATATCTTCAAAAAGGAGGTGTGCTTTGGGCGACATCAAGCAGCCGAATCATCTGCCTCTTAAGGCCCTAGAGCTCTAATCAGCTGAAAAAGGTAGCCTTGTTGGAAACCTTAATGGGCATATGCCCCTCAGTCCCCAAAATATAACTCGGTAACCATTGAGACCTCCCTCACACCGTGTTCCTCTATTGCTGCCCCACGTGCCTCACGACTGAACTGCTCACTCAAATGGGCAGATCCAACTAGGATCTGTGCTGGAGGAACTGGACCTGGATGACTATCTCTAAGTGCAACTATTAACTATTTGAGAGCCATCTATACCTTCGAGGTAAAACACAAAACTGGTTGGGGCATGCAGGGAAACAGGGGCCTCCGACTGTAGGGGAGTTGAGGCACTTTGTCACTACTCGATGAGCTTTGTAACGAACCGATCTAGGGGCCTAGTCATCACATGATGAATGAGATACCCCAAGGCACCTCACCCAAGCCATTTGAAGTATCTCAATCACTCATAGGCATTTAATGATAACATTTGCAGAAAAACAAGGGAAAGGGACTATGGGTCTTTTAATGCAAAGAAGCAACATTAAAAGCATATGATAACTAACATTCACTATCCATAAGCATGCCATATACTACATCGATGGATAGAATCAGAAATAGTACGTTTCTATCAAATAGAAAAGAATCCATAATTGTGCAACATAGAAAGTAAATGTCTAAAAAAGGGTTACAAACACATTATCTCAAAAACAAATACAAGATAGAGTAGAATTGTCACGACCTGGACCTAGGTCCTAGACGTGACACGTAGAATGGGGAACCCGAAGGGATCCCAAACAAGCCTCGTAGCATATCATACACATCCTTGGTTGCAGAAGCAATTAAACAACAATAAGAGAGTCAAAATAGGGATAAAGGGACTAAGGGAAATCTTTGATATCATTAAGAACATAAATAGTCAAGCTCATAGCATGGATACATCGTAATATTCCAACAACACCTCTAAACTTAGAATGGAATGGGGGCCAAGACACTTTTCGTGCTCACCCTCATAATGTCAAATATCAACATAAAGAAGTTTCAAAAGTAACAAGAGAAAGTAGATAGTATGCTCGAACTTGAGGACTCACCAATCTTATCTTCAAGATGTCAAACTAGCTACACAGAGGAGGATAGTCAAATGGACTTCCCTTAGTCCCTTTATATATAATTATACTCTCATGATATTGTTTTCTTTGCTTCCGCGACCAAGGATGTGTAATTGATATGCTAAGAGGCTTGTTTGGGTCCCTTCGAGTTCCCATTCGCCGTGTCACATCTAGGCCCTCGCTTGGGTCGTAAAAAACTTAGTATCAGAGCACTAGGTTGTTAATGATCCTCAAAATCCAATATACCACATCAACTAGAGTCTTATTCATAGTCGTGAAGCGCGCCACAACTATGAATGGGAGGCTATGAGGTGTTTTAGGAAATGTTTTGAGTTCTTCATGGTCTATATCGTGTCTTAGTTGTAAGGTAAGTGTTTTCCCCCCTAATGAATGTTCTTTGCTCTTTTAGATCATGCCATTTCAAAAAGGGAGATTAAGGAGGTCCGTTCACCCGCAGGACAATCGGCTTGCCCCGTTCATGAAGCTCGTCAAGATAGGGGGCTACCGAAGTTGAGTTCTGGAATAACATTACTATGTTGGCACATGCAATGACCAACCAAATTCTCCAAGGGGTCCAAGCCCCTTATGCGCCTACTCCGGCCTCAATCGTGAGGGATTTTACTAGAATGAATCTACTGGAGTTCCATAGGTCTAAAGTGGATGAGGATCCTCAAGAATTTATTGATGAAGTGTATAAAATGTTGTCTATTATGGGATTTAGATCGGAGGAGAAAGTGGAATTGGCGACTTACCAACTCAAGGGGGTGGCTCAAGTTTTGTTCACCCAATGAAAGGTGGAGAAGGGAATAACAATGTCATCCTTTGGGAAGAGTTCAAGGTAGCATTTCTCAATTAGTTCTTACCTCTTGAGCTAAGGGAGGCCAAAATGATGGAATTTATGAATCTAATGCAAGGATCTATGAGTGTTAGGGAGTATGCCCTCAAGTTTCAATAAACTCTCCAAGTATGCTCCACAATTGGTGGCCGAGCCAAGGTCTAGGATGAACAATTTTGTGATGGTTGTGTCCAACGTAGTGAATGAGGAGTGTCATGCCACCCTGTTGATAGGTGATATGTATTTGTCCCGTCTCATGACTTATGCCGAACAATTGGATAGGGAAAAACTTAGAAAGAGAAGGAGCAGTGAGGCCAAAAGGGCTCGGTTTGAGGATGACCAGTTACAACAAGGTATTGAATTTCAAGGCCAATAAACCTCCAGTGCTCATTATAAGAGGGTTGCTAAGGATGAAGTACCTAGCCCAAGGCTCCAAGGGGGTGATGATGGGGTGACTCGTCTTAGATGCCAAAAATGTGGGAGGAATCATGGTGGCATATGTTGGAGAAACACAAGGGCATGCTTTGAGTGTGGTGAAATGGGCCTCAAAATTCTGGATTTTCCATATGCTCAAAACAAGGGTAAAGGTGGTGATATTGATCAAGGGGGTGTTCCTAGACATAATCAGTTCTATTCTCTTTAAAGGAGGCAAAGAGGAGATGAGGTGTCCGATGGTGTTACTGGTATGTTGAAGGTTTTTCTTGATTTTGTTTTTCATGCTTTGATAGTTTCGGGAGTCACGATTTCTTTCATTATTCCTTTGTGCTAAAACGTTTCATGTGTGTGTCCCAAATAGTTATGTGAGCCTTTTTGATGTCTACTCCCCACCTATTAATGAGTCTATTGTGGCTAGAAAGTCTATAGGGTAGTCAATGAGTTTCTTAGTGTCCTTCTTGATATTTTGAATTTGTGGTAATGTCTTTTTCTTGACCTGTGCCCCTACTATGTTTGTGGATCTCATGAACAGGTTCTTTAAACCCTACCTTTATATAGGTGTGGTAGTTTGTAGATGGTATAATGATTCATTTCCGAAATAAAGAAGAGTTTGTGAGTCAATTGAGGGTGATGATGCAAGGCCTGAGAGATGAGAGGGTGTTTGTTAGTTACAATAAGTGTAGATCTTGGGTAACAAAGGGTAGTTAAAGAAGTACACCTTGTGGCTAAATTAGGAATGGAATTGGATGAAGATGAGAATAGTAGTGTGGTAGTTTTGATGGTTTCGAATCTTCATTGGTTGATGCGTTCAAGTCAAAGCAAGACTTTGGCCCTGCGTTGCTTGAGTTGAATGCTTTGGGGTGGAAGATGGTGAAGTAGGGGGTTTTCTCCCAAGGGGGGAGATGGTTTCCTTAGGTACTAAGGTAGACTATGGGTGCTTGTGTTGGTGATTGGGTTCACTTGAAAGTTCCACCAATAAAGAGTGTGATCCAGTGTAGCAAGAAAGGGGATTGAACCTAAGGTTTGTGGGTCCTTATAGAGTGTTAAAGAGAATTGGTAAAGTTGCTTATGAATTGGAATTGCCTATGGGAATGGATAGAGTTCATCCGGTCTTTCATGTATCTATGTTGACGGGATGTGTTGGTGGCCTAAGAGCTATAAGACTCTTTGACGTTGTGGGTGTTGTAGAGGATGAGTTGACCTATGAGGAGGTCCGCTGGAGAAGTTGGATGGATATGAGTAAAAAGGTTGATTAGTAAGGATGTAATGTTCATCAGGGTCCTTTGGGTGAATCATCAAGTTAAAGGTGTCTTTTGGGGAGCCAGAGCGGGCATGAAGAAGCGATAATCATACCTCTTTCATCCTATTCAAGCTTAATATAGTAAAACTAAGTCCTTTATATGATTTCACTTCTTAAGTTTCAGCCTTTATGTCATTTGCATACATTCATGTTTATGTTGGCAAGTTTGTGGTGGTTTTGGCACTCATGTTGAGATTTTTGTAAATGGCGTTTAAATGAATTGTTGCATTCATAAGTTGGGCTGAAATCATCTTGATTACTTCTCTTGTGTACGTCTCTTTGACTTTCAGGGACGAATGTTCCCAAGGGGGAGATATTGAAACGCCCTAAAAAAGTGCCCGAAAATGTACCTATGTGTGAAAACACCTATACTTAGTCATTTTTCAACCCCATATCATTCAAGACATCCCCCAAAATGCTCTCTAACACTTAGAAAAATATTTCACCCAAAATCAAGGGTTCCAAACTCATTCCAGATTTCAAGAAATTCATTCAAACTTCAAGTTCTCATTCAAATCTTCATCAAGGAAATTTCCAAGTTTGAGGTATGTGGGTTTCAACCATTGGGTCCTTTCACCCATGGTTCCTAACCTTCCTTTTAAAGTAAATTACATGTTTTCAAGTTGATCTTTCTTTGGGTATTTCTTGTTATGAATTTGACTATGAATTATGTTGGGGTTTCATAAAATGTTGACTGTTTAAGCATGTTTTGAGCTATGAATCTATAATCTATTATGAGATTTGATGAGGTGTTTTAATTTATCTTGCATAAGTGTGTTACCAAGTGTTGGTAGGTTGATTTACATTAAGTTTTATTAAATGATTTCACTCTTGAATTACATGATTTTGAACTAGCATTACACACCCACTAAGCGTTTGATAAAATGTCCGGTTAAGGGTCCTTGAGCTATTGATTATCTATTGCATGGCCTATGAGTCAAGTGACTTTATGATGATTAAGAGAATGTATATATGGGTATTAAATTCATGTAAAGCACTTGTGATATTGCAAATGAAATGTTGGGCTCTCATGCTTATTTGTGTTCTTGGAAAAATAGAAGTTCTTTCTTGATACTTGAATGTGATGGTTTGATGAGCTATTTTCATGACTCCTACCGAAAAGATTATATCGTAAGGTATGGATATTCTATAAGGTCTACCTAAAAGGCTATACTGCAAGGTAGAATGACTCATGGCTCCTACCGATAAGATTATATCGTAAGGTGTCGACATCCTATAGCACCTACCGAAAAGACCATGCCGTAAGGTATAATTCATGGTTTCTACCGAAAAGATTATATCATAAGGTAGAATAATTTGCGGCTCATACCTAAAAGATTATATCATAAAGTAGGGGATGCTTTATACTACCTACAAAAAAGACTATGTCGTAAGGCAGGGGTATTGGTAACACTCTCCAAAAAAGTTGTACCGTAAGGTGAGTGGGTAGTTATGTGGTCCATCTCAAGCATATTTGTGTAAGGTTCGAGCATACTTATAATCTACATTGGGTTTACGTTCCTTGATTATGACTAAGCATGTCTTACTACATGCATTGATTATACATGCCATATTGACATTGCACTATCTCTTCATTATGCTTATGCATTTTTATTATGTTACCTATCATTTTTTGCATTGCATCCTACATACTTAGTACATTCAAACGTACTAACACATACTCTATGCCTACATGATATTACTATGTAGGAACCAGAGCTCCTCATGATCATCCTCCACGTGGTTAGTTTTGGACATCTTGAAGTTCTCACGATCATCCTCCACATGGTTAGTTTTGGTCATCTTGAAGTTAAGCTTTGGTGAGTCCTCAAGTTCGAGGACACTAGCTATGCCACTGTTGCTTATGTTATTACTTTATGTTGAACTCTTGATTCTATGAGGGTGAGTATCTTGGGTCCCTGCCCATTCTATGTTAAGAGGTGTTATTGGACAAGTGATGTAATTATGCTTGAGCTTTGATTCTTCTATGATTTATTCTATTAAAGACTTCCCTTAGTCCCTTTATCCATTATATACTCTCTCGTTGTTGTTTTCTTTGCTTCTGCGACCAAGGATGTGTAATTGATATGCTAAGAGGCTTGTTTGGGTCCCTTTGGATTACCATTCACCGTGTCACGTCTAGGCCCTAGACTTGGGTCGTGATAGGAACCTCCTCATAAGTCAAATTATCCTTCATCACACCCACACCTCTTCAAATTCACTATAGCACTTGGATCACCACACAACACCTTAACATAGACACATGGAAAACCCGATGAACCATACGCACATCCATAGGCAACTCCAATCCTTATGCAACC
This sequence comes from Solanum medicagineum, assembly GCA_026153255.1. Classification (NCBI taxonomy): domain Eukaryota; kingdom Viridiplantae; phylum Streptophyta; class Magnoliopsida; order Solanales; family Solanaceae; genus Solanum; species Solanum medicagineum. The sequence continues at coordinate 13,613,567 of JAPFFP010000012.1, read as the reverse complement.
TTACCAATTTCTCCTCTAAACCCTATAAGGACCTACAAAACTTAACCAATTTGCCAACCGTAAACACACATAGTCCACCTTGGCACCAAAATCCACCTTCTCCCCCTTGGGAGATAACCTCCACTCTACCATCCCTTACCAAAACCTCCAACTCTATTAAGGCAGAATCAATGCTTTGCTTAACTAGACCTCCTCAACCAAAGAAGATTTGGAACCATCAAAACCACTATACCACCATTCTCAACTTCACCCAACCTCATAGTCAACCTAGTCACCCAGTTAACTTCTCCAACCACCCTCTCATCATCCTAAAGATTCCCACTTTCCATAATTAGCAAGGAATCTCGCACTCCTTAAAACTCACAATATCACCCTCAAATGGTCCACAAGTTCTCCCTTAGTTCCGAAAATGAGCCAATACATCATCAACTAAGACCACCGCAAACATATTAAGGTAGGGTTTAGAGACCCTATTCATGAGACCTATAGACATAGCAGGTGCACTAGCCAAACCAAAAGACACTACACCATATTAAAACATCAAAAGGACATCAATAACTCATTGACCACCGAAATTGACTTAATAGGAAGGACCTTATGCTCAACATCCCTGACCCTCACAAGATGATAGAGACAATCCTTAGAAATCAACCCTTAGAATTCAATTGGACCTTAAGATAAGAAATGGATCTACCTCTTCACTACCACTCAAGGATGGGTTTATTAGGGAATTGGAATCTAACTTTTACGGGTCCTACTGTCAATGAAGACACAATATATATGAAACTAATCCACACCAAGTATGACATAAAAATCCACCACATCAAATTCAACAAATCACAAGGCAAGACCTAATGCATTATGAACATGGAATAATATCTATGAACTTTTCTAGCAACAGTAAACTCGCCATTGGGGTAGACACTTCATAAGGTTCACCTAACACTCGTGACACACATGTAGCCTACTAGAAACAAAAGAAATAATGAAAGAAATAGTGGCATCTAGACCCATCAATGAAACGACCCCAAAAAGTTCCTGAAAATGTGCCTTGAAAGTGCCCAGAATCGCAATTTTCATATATCTCAAAATTCGTGCGTGAAATCAAAAATTCAACTTCATATTCTTGTTCAGGGGGTCAAGTTGAGTGGGAATTGAGTATAACCCTGATATAAGAGCAACCGTAGCAAAATTTGAAAATCGCAAAAAAATGCAATTTCCAAAGACAATCCGCGGCCCTGGCACGAAACAGTGTATTTTGTGCACTGCTTTTCTTGTCGGTCTAATGCCTTTGGGTCTTGGGCCTAAGTGTTCCCACGCATGAAAATACCTATACTTCATATCATTCAAGATATTCCCAAATAATCTCTCAAACACTTAGACAATATTTCATCTCCAAATTTCAAGTCCCAAAACTCATCCATATTCTAAGGTTCTCATTCAAGCTTCAATTCTCCATCTCCAATCTTCATCAAACTATTCTCTAAGGTCAAGGTATGTGAGTTTGTTTCATGGGTTCCTTCCACCCATGATGCCCAAGCTTCATTTTACTCAAAATTGCATGATTTAAAGTTGATTTATTCATGGGTCTTACTTATTATGAATTTCACTGCACACTATGTTGGGGTTTCATGAAACTATGATTGTTTTAGCATGTTTTGAGCTATGAATCTAAGATCTAATGTGAGATTTGATGAAGGGTTTTGATGTATATTGCTTGAGGGTGTTACCAAGTGTCTAGTGATGGTTTTATATGGAATTTTCTAGCATGATTACACTCTTAAATTGCATAGTTTTACACTAGCACTACATGCCCGCCAAGTGTTTGATAAAATGTCCTGTTATGATTTCTTGAGTAATTGAAGGCCTAATGCACGTCTTATGAGTTGAATGACTATATAATGATGAAAGGAACATATGTATATGATATTATCTCTATAGTGTTGGGAACTGACTAAGCCTCACTCGAGAGATTGTAGGGCCGAGTAACCATGTTGAGGGGTTTATACCTCGATCGCCTCAGTTAGGAGGTGGTGGTCCCATGCAACCATGTCGAATGGTTTGTACCTTGATAACCACGTTGGGGGGTTTGTACTCCATCAACCATGTTGGGGGTTTGTACCAAATCAACCATGTTGGTGGATTTGTACCTCATCAACCAATTGAGGTGTTCGTACCTCATTTGCCTCTCCAAAGAGGTGGTAGGCCTTGGATATTCACTATTAATGGTCTCTACTTACACATGTATTATGTTATATATAAGCACGACTTTACTTCAAGCATCATTCATACATGCCGTGTTGCTATATGCTTATTCATTGTCTATGTTATGCATTTTGCTCATGGAGTTCATCTCTTGTTGCATTGCATCCTACATACTTAGGACATTCAAATGTACTAACACATACTCTATGCCTACATGATGTCACCATGTAGGAACCGGAGCCCGATTGATCATCCTCCTCCACGTTTCAAGTACGTTCTCTCTAAAGCAAGTTGGTGAGTACTCCATTCCAGGGACAATGTTTATGCTCTTTTGTTATGTATTATGACTCCCTTTCTTCATTGTATATTTGACTATGAGGGTGAGCTCGGTTGCTTTTCTTGGCCCCCACTAAGTTCTATGTTTAGAGGTGTCATTAGATATTTTATGTATTGTGCAATGAGCTTTGACTCTCTATTGACTCTTGCTGTTTATGATATGAAAGTTCTCCCTTAGCCCCACTTTGTCACGACCCAAGCCTAGGGCCTAGACATGACACAGCGAATGGGGAACTCGAAGTAACCCCAAACAAGCCTCTCAACTTATCATTACACATCATTGGTCGCGGAAGTATGTAAAAGACATGAAACAAGCATAAAGGAGCAAAGGGGCTAAGGGATAGCTCGCCAAAACATCAACATCAAGACAAGGAGTCATAGGTCATATCATAATTTCACAATTTGTCCAACAAACACCACTACACACATAGATAGAGCAGGAGTCAAGACAAGGTAATCGGGCTCACCCTCATAGTCAAAATAGAACATAAGAAAGTGTCTAAATACATGGATAATAGCAACATAGACTAAGTTCCCAAAAATGGATGTTTCACCAACAAGCTTGGAATAATACCAACTAGTCAGGTGGAGGAGGACGATGATCAACTTGAGCATCGGTCCCTACATGGGATATCATGTAGGCAAGAGTATGCGCTAGTACATTTGAATGTATTAAGTATGTGGGATGCAATGCAACAAGAGATAAATATCATAGACAAAATGCATAAACATAGACAATGGGCATAGTATAACAATATGACATGTATGATCAATGCATAAGTAAAATATGCTTTCAATAACTCATGCTCACAAAAGATATCATATATGTAGAAGAGACCAAGCTAGAACCCCAACTATGATTGGGAGGTGCCATTCACAGCTGGACACCCTGGTGGCAAGGTGCTACACTCCTCACATGGTTGATGCCATTCATACCTGGACACCCTGGTGGCAAGATACATACCCCTCACATGGTTATCTGGGCTCTTGTACCACCGGTTCGGGCATGGTCTAATGTAACAAATTATATAGAACATATCATCGTGTACATAAGCTCATTTCATCATCATAACATCAATCATATTATATCTCATGTTCGGACCTTCAATTGCTCAAGAAAACATAAGCGGACATTTTATCAAACACCTTGGGGGTGTGTAATAGGGGTAAAAGACCATTAAATTTGGAGATAAAATCATGCAAGAAAGTCTATAGTAAAACCATCAATCAATACCTTGCAACACCCCTAAGATATTCACATAAAAAACCCTCATTAAATCCAACATTATATCCAAGCTAGAGCTCAAAACATGATAAAACAACCACACTTTCATGAACTAAAATCATTGTGTAGTAAATTTCTCAATATATAAGACCCACATGTAAAATCAACTTTAAATCATGCAATATTAGCAAAAAGGAGGCTTAGTCACCATGGGTGGAAGGACTCAATGGTTCAACACACACACCTTAGCTTTGGAGAAGTTCTTGGTGAACTTTTAAAATGGAGGCTTGAAGCTTCAAGAAAATCCGTAATTCCAGATGAGGGTTTTGAGTCTTAAATTTTGGAATGAAAATATGGCCAAGTGTTGTAGGGAGTATTGGTAAATGTTTAGGATGATATAAGGGTGAAATTTGGCTAAGTATAAATAAAAACACGTTTTGGAAACTTGGGCTCGACACTTAGAATATTTTGGGCCACACAGGAAAACACTGCCAGGAAAAATGTACCTCTCCGCGTCGCAGAGGGGATGCGGAGAAGGAATTACATTAAAGCATGCCCTTGGCGCGTCGCAGAGGGAACGCGTAAACCTCTCTGGAATTCATCACTTAAAAATTTATAATTGATAATCTTTCGCTCTTAAATCGGGGTTAGACCCTTTTTCACCTAATTTTGAGCCCCTGATCACAAATATGAAGTCGGATTTTTGAAATACCAAACAAATTTTAAGATATATGGAAATTAAAATTTCAAGCATACCGAGGCACGTTTTGGGGTCATTACAATATCTCCCCCTTGGGAACATTCGTCCCCGAATGTAAAAGAGACGTACAAGAGAAGAGTGATCATGAGCAAATCAGCCCCAACATGAATACAACTCAACATGTAAAACTCCATTTTCAAATTCTCACATTAGTGTAAAATCATCATAAGTTTACCAAGTTAAACATGAATACATATGAATAACGTAGGGGCTGAAATGTAAGATTTGAAATCACATATGAGACTTAGGATTAGTAACTTAGGCTTGTGTGGAGTGGAAAAGATAAGGATACCACTTTTGCATATCCATTTCGGCCTCCGAAGTGACACCTTCGACTTGTTGGTTCCTCCAAAAGACCTTAACGGATGCCACCTCATTGTTCCTCAATCTCTTTACTTGCCTATTAAAGATCTAAACCAGAACCTAGTCATAAGTCAAGTTATCCTCAACAACACCCACAATATCAAGAGGCACAATGGCATTAGGATCACCAATACACTTACTCAACATAGAGACATGGAACACCGGATGAACCAAATTCATTTCACTAGGAAACTTCAACTCATAAGCTACCTTGCCAACCCACTCTACCACCTCATTAGGACCAACATACTTTGGGATCAACTTCCCCTTTTTACCAAAACGGACTACACCTTTCTTTAGAGAAACCTTGAAATAGACCCAATCACCCACTTGGAACTCTAGGTCTTTCCTCCTTACATCGGCATAGGATTTTTGTCGACTTTGGGTAGTCCTCAATCTTTCCCTAGTCATCCTAACCATCTCAAGAGCATCCACAAGCAGATCCGTCCCCAACAAACACACCTCTCTAACCTTAAACCAACCCACCGATGATCTACAACATCTCCTATAAAGAGCCTCAAAAGGAGCCATACCGATGCTAGAGTGATAGCTATTGTCGTAGGCGAACTCAATCAATTAAAGATGGTCATCCCAACTATCTTCAAGTTCCAAGGAACAAGCCCTAAGCATATCCAAGTGTTTGAATTGTCCTTTCCGCTTGGCCATCCGTTTGAGGGTGGAAGGCCGTACTAAGGTGAACTTTGGTACCAAGACCCCTTTGAGAAGACCTCCAAAAGTGTGAAGTAAATTGTCCACCAATCCGATATAATGAAAAACGAAACCCCATATAACCTCACTAACCCATGGATGTATAATCTTGCATACTATTCAACCCCAAATGTAGTCTTAACCGGTAGAAAGTGAGCCAATTTCGTCATCCTATCAACCGCCACTCATATAGAATCAAAGTCTTTCCTAGTCTTGGGCAACCCAACCACAAAATCCATATTAATTACCTCCCACTTCCAAGTAGGAATCTCTATTTCTTGGGTTAGGCCACCCGGCCTTTGATGTTCGGCTTTGAATTGTTGACAATTACGGAAACCGGCAACAAATTTAGCAATGTCCCTCTTCGTGCCTCCCCACCAAGACACATCCCTCAAGTCTCTATACATTTTGGTGGAGCCGGGGCAGATAGAATAAGAAGAGTTATGTGCCTCATCAAGAATTCTCTCCCTTAAACCATCAACACATGGCACACACAACCTACCTTGGTACCTAAGGGCCCATTTCCCCCTTGGGAGAAAACCTCTATTTTTTCCTCTTTTACCAAAGACTTCAATTCAAGAAAGGAGGAGTCTAGATCTTGTTTTTCTATCACCTCATCAACCAAGGAAGATTTAGAACCATAAACAACAACTACACTATTACCCATATCTTCCAACCTAAGCCCCAATTTAGCCAATCTATGCACCCCTAGCCATCTCCCTATCACCACCATCTACATGAGCTACGCTACCCATAGACACCTGACTCAAGGCATCCGCCACAACATTCGCCTTACCCGGATGATAATGCACACTCATGTCATAATCTTTGAGAAGTTCTGGCCACCTTCTTTGTCTCAAGTTGAGATCTTTTTGGGTGAAGACATATTGAAGGCTCTTACGATTGGTGAATACATCAACATGCACCCCATACAAATAACGACACAAAATTGTTAATGCAAACACCACAGCAGCTAATTCAAGATCATGGGTAGGGTAGTTCCTTTCATGCACTTTGAGTTGCCTAGAAGTATAGGCTATGACCTTACAATTTTGCATTAGCACACAACCCAAGCCAACACTAGATGCATCACAGTACACAACAAAACCCTCAAGCCCATCTGGTAGTGACAATATAGGAGCGTACACAAGTCTATGTTTAAATTTTTGGAAGCTTTTGTCACATTCATCGGTCCACTCAAACTTAACCCTCTTTTGAGTCAATTTTTTCATAGGGGAAGGAATGGAGGACAACCCATGCACAAACCTTCTATAGTAACCTTCAAGGCCCAAGAAGTTCCAAATATCCGATGGGGTCAATGGTCTAGGCCAATTCCTAATCACATCAATTTTCTTAGGATCCACTTTAATGCCATCCCCCGACACCACATGACCCAAGAATGGAACTTCCTTCAACCAAAACTGACACTTGTCATATTTAGCATACAATCTCTCCTCCCTCAATTTTTGCAACACAACCCTCAAATGGCCCATATGCTCCTCCCTACTATGTGAATAGATCAATATATCATCAATGAAGACCACAACAAAGGAATCAAGGTAGGGTTTGAAGACCCTATTCAGTAGGTCCATGAAGATGGCCAGTGCATTAGTCCACCCAAAGGACATCACCACAAATTTATAGTGCCCATATCTAGTCCGGAAGGCCATCTTGGGAATACCACACTCCCTCACCCTCAATTGATGGTACCCAGACCGAAGATCAATCTTAGAGAAAACGCTAACCCCTTGCAATTGATCAAACAAGTCATGATCAATTCTCAGAAGAGGATACCTATTAGTGATCCTATTGAGTTGTCGATAACCAATGCACATTCTAAGTGACCCATCTTTCTTTTTTACAAACAACACCGAAGCACCCCAAGGTGATTGACTAGGTCTAATAAATCCCTTTTCCAACAAATCTTTCAATTTCTCTTTTAACTCCTTCAACTCCGTCGGGGCCATACGGTAAGGGAGAATGGTGATAGAAATTGAGTGTTGGGAAGGAGATCTATCCCAAAATCTATCTTCCTTTCGGGAGGGACACCAGGAAGGTCATTTGGGAAGACATCAAGAAACTCATTTACAATAGGGATTGACTCAGTGGAAGGGACCTTGGACTCTACATCTTTAACCCTCACAAGATGATACAAACACCCTCTAGAAATCAACGCATGGGCTTTAGTGCATGAGATGAATCTATCCTTGACCACCACATCTTGACTTTCCCACTCATGGGCGGGTTCATTTGAAAATTGAAACTTGACCCTACGGGTTCTATAATCAATGGAAGCATAGTATGCATGCCACAAATCCATCCGAAGAATGACATCAAAGTCTACCATGTCTAATTCAACAAGATCACAAGGCAACAACTTATTTAAGATGCAAATAGGATAACTCCTATAAACATTTCTAGTAACAATAGAGGCACCAATAGGAGTAGACACTTCATATGACTCATGCAATAACTTGGGAATAACATGAAACTTTTTAGCAACAAGAGGAGTAACAAAGGAAAGAGTGGCACCCGGATCAATAAAAGTATTCACATCAAAGTCAAAGATTTTCAACATAACGGTAACAACATCGGGGACCTCACCGACCCCTTGCCTCCCATATAGAGCATAAAATGGGTTGTGGCTTGGGGCACCATCTTGAGGACCACCTCTACCCAATGGAACCACATTTGCAACCCAGACTTTTCCATGGTTTATTGGACAATACACCCTCTTGTGAACAAGCTCCCCACATTTAAAACATGTATTAGAACCCTTCAAACATGGTCCCTTGCGATTCTTTCCACATCTATGGAACACATCGTTAGGAGGCATTCCACCCACACCTTGAGGCCTAAGGAAGTCATTAACAAACTTCCTATTAGTAGCATAAGGAGGCCCTTGGCCTTGATGATGTCTAGCAACCTTTTGAAACCTATCTTCAAAACTGGCCCTCTTGGCCTCATGACACTTCCTTTATCTCAACTTGTGTTCCTCTATTTGCTCGGCATAAGTCATCAACCGAGACAAGTCCATATCACTAATTAGCAAGGCGGATCGACATTCTTTACACTTACCAAGTTTGGAAACCCCCATAATAAACTTGTTCATCCTCGACCTAGGATCGACCACCGAGTAAGGAGCATACTTTTAAAGTTGATTAAATTTGAGGGCGTACTCCCTCACACATAAAGCACCTTGTTTCAAGTTTAAAAACTCTACCAACTTTTCCTCCCTAAGCTCTAGAGGGAAAAACCGATTAAGGAAGGCCAATTTGAACTCCTCCCAAAGCACCACAATACCAACCCCCTTCTCACCCTTCCATTGCTCATACCAAATTAAGGTTACCCCTTTGAGTTGGTAAGTCGCCAACTCCGCCTTTTCATTTTGTCCAACACCCATGATATTCAAGATTTTGTAGACCTCATCAGTGAACTCCTGTGGGTCTTCATCCAACTTTGACCCATGGAAAACTAGAGTATTCATCCTCATAAAGTCTCTTACCCTAGCTCCCAAGGTATCAGCACGAGGGGCTTGGGCCCCTTGTTGGACTTGGTTGGACACCACTTGGGCAAGCATAGTAAGAGCATCTCGGAGCTCACCATTGTTAGGTTGCTCTTCGGGAGTTTGGGCGCGTCTTCCTCTAGTGTTTGGCATGATCTAACATAGCAAAAAACAATCGTTAGGGGGCGGGGGAAACTCACTACAACTCTATAACACAACATAGAACATGAAGAAGGGAAACATTTCCTAAAACGCCTCATAGCCGACTACTCATAGTCATGGCGCACTTCACAACCATGAATACGACTCTATTCAATGCGGCATATTGGACTTTGAGGATCTATCAACCTAGTGCTCTGATACCAAGTTTGTCACGATCCAAACCTAGGGCCTAGATGTGATATGGCGAATGGGGAACCCGAAGGAACCCCAAACAAGCCTCTCAACTTATCATTATACATCATTGGTCGCGAAAGTATGTAAAAGACATAAAACAAGCATAAAGGAGCAAAGGGGCTAAGGGAAAGCTCGCCAAAACATCAACATCAAGACAAGGAGTAATGACTCATATCAATAATTTCACAATTTGTCCAACAAACACCTCTAAACACATAGATAGAGCGGGGCCTAAGACAAGGTAACCGGGCTCACCCTCACAGTCAAAATAGAACATAAGAAAGTGTCTCAATACATGAATAATAGCAACATGAACTAAGGTCCCCGAAATGGAGGACTCACCAACAAGCTTGGAATAGCAGCAACTAGCCACGTGGAAGAGGAGGATGATCAACTTGAGCGTCGGTTCCTATATGGTGATATCATGTAGACAAGCTGTTGACACTCAATTTTTACCCTGCACGACATAAATTAATCATCGAGCTCTTATTTTTGTTTTAACGATTTTTTAAATAATTATTTTCAAAAAAAAAATTAAATTAATATAGCGCGTGGGGGCCACACGCCCCCAATCCTTCATTTCTCCCTTTCTGCTTCTTCAAACGGGCAGAGACCCCTTTTCCCATTCCCCATTTTCTCCTTTTCTTCTCCATTTTTCTACTTGAACCCTAAACCAGACGCTCCCCAAATCCCAAGACCCGACAATCTTCAACGTCCTTGTCCCCCACGCGTTTTGCTTTATCAAGAATTGACCCTACCCAATTGAAATTTTGAATTCAATTTCGTTTTCCCCCTTTCAATTTGCCCTAATTTGAGGGCTATAAATTCATCTCTTCCTTCACTAAGAGGGCAACGATTCATGACTGTAAAAACCCTAGAAAAGCTTTATTAAGAATTTCAACAGTTATTTTGTGCCAACAGCGGAAAAATTTTGAGATTTTCAAGCTGATTTCGGAGAAGCTAGTTTAGCTTTGAGGGCCTTGAAGTTGAGGATTTTTGGTCAAGGAAGGTTTATACAAAACTCTTGGTGGTGAAGAAATTTCTCCGAGTTTATCGTCCCAGTCTCGCTGCTCCAGTAAAGGTAATACTCAGTAGCTCCGTACTTATCTATTCTTGTTTAAACGTATACGTATGAATGTAAGGGAAGCGACTATCATGTAATAACTTCTAGTTCTGTTTGTTGTTTGTTATATTCGGATGAATTCGTAGCTATGCTTTGTTGTCATCGTTTGATTAGATGCTTTCAACCTTGTTTAAGTGTTGAGGTCTCAGATTCAAATATTGATTTTATGCTTTCGGTTCCACATCCATGATTCGTCTTGTTCGAATTGTTCCTTTTGAAGTCGTGGTGCTCTTAGTCAATTTGAAGTTTTTCTTTCTAATCCAATGGTGTTGGAAATGATTCGTCTTTGTTGTTTTTGTGACTGTCAAGTTATTAGATCTGTATATTACTGTATAGTGACTGTTGTGGCATTTTAAAACAACCATCCCTTCCTGAATATAAAGTTAAACTTGTGTCGAAATGATACTAAAAGAAGACTTTTGCCTAAAAGTTTGTCTCTATTGGGTACTTTGCTTATGACCAAGCTTGTAATCTTAAGTTTCTTGTTATGTCTCTTATTATAACAACAGTCTCCAATAAAGGCCTTGGTTTGCTGTCGTTATCTGTATTCATCCTTTTTATTTACAGCCTGCTTTTGAATGTCAATTTCGTGTTTTCATGTCCTGTTATTATTAGAATACAGTTTGATAGTGTGATAACTGAGCTATCTGTTTTCTATTGCTTATGGTCCAAAGTTCAACTGATTAGTTCATTTGGTAATTGCTGTGATTCCTTAAATACTTTTTCCGCGCATGCAACCTATATAACATGTTGTTTACGTTGAGTCTCTCTCGTTTCTATTAAGTTACCAGAAGTTTGAGGAATGACTAGTCTAATTTTATGTATTGCTCTCAACACTACCCTACTTAAGTTCTAGAGTCAAGATACTGTGATGTTGCATAGGTAGTTCGCTACCTCCGACCGACATGTCATGTCTTGAGTTTTTCTTTTATTTTTTCTTCCTTCCTGTGATTTCATTTGAGTTTATTTCTTTCATTTGAGGGCATGCTGTTATACTTGTATACTAGTCTAAGCTACTGCATGATGATCTTATTTTAACTTGCGAGTTTTGTTATGAGTTTGTTCTCACAGTTTTGTTCATGTCATTAGTGGACTCTATTTTCAAAATACAAACATGTTTACTGGGTTTTTCTTGATCTAAAACTGGTTATTGGTTGTTTATGTTTGTTTGGATTAGAATGTTGTTGCTTGACCCACATGTCCTCATTGCTATTGTTAATTGGAACTCGTCGAATGGTCCTTCTTTAACTGCCTATAGTGTTCATGTTAGGATTAAGAGTTAATTGGAAGGTGGTTATTCACTACTCAATACTTGTCACAGTTGGCTGTTATATCAACTTATATGTGACTGTATCATTATAAATATGAACTTTGGTCCTTTCATTCTTCCTTTCAGATTTTAGCTACAGCACGTCTCTATGTCTCTAGGTTGATATGCCTTTCTTATTAAGCATTTTTTTTGAGTTACTTATTTATTTTATTTGCTTTGCTGCATGTGAATTCCATTCGGGTCCTTTTGGACTATTCTTGCATTTGCCATGGGCTGCCTGAGCCCGAACTCTCCATCCTACATTTCTTGGGTTATGGAGACCCAAACTTCATTCCTCCTCGATGTCTGCCCAAATTAAAAAAAGAAGCTGTTATGCGGATTTCGGAAGCCGAAAAAGCCCAAAGGGGGAACGTAAATTTAAATGGGATAAAGGCGCAAAATTATTTCAACTCTTTCCTTTTTTACATTTGTTTATTTTTGTGTATATATTTGTTTGGATGCTAACATTTTATTCTATTGGTTTCAGTCTAATTAAATTCCCCAGTGCTAAAACCATTTATGTTATCTTCATTTAGTTTCTTTCTTTTTTTTTTTTTTAAAAAAAAAACGTTTTACATAAAAAAAAGTAATAAATAAATAAATATAAAGATATGATTTTACATCTTTGGTTCAAACTTCAAATAAGTTCAATTTCCTTCAAGTTTAGTCAATTATTTTCAACTTAGTTAAGTTCGATGAATCTTTTCAAATTTAGTCAATTTGTAAACAAGTCATTTTTTTATTTTTTAAAAGTTAGTCAAATTTTCTTAATCACCGGATAACCACATTTAGTGGCCATTTCGAGTGCGTAAAACCTTCTCGCAGTGGAAATGTGAACCCGAACCTTATCTGTGGATTTTAAAAGATTTTTCTGTTAGGTCTTTTAAAATATTTAATGGTTTCCTAATTATCCATAAAAATTAGGTGGCGACTCTGTTTCCCTTTCGAATTTCGAAAAATTGGTTTTTATCAAATTAATTGAGTTTTAAATCGATTTTTTGATTTTCAAATTTTAGTTTCAAAATAAAAGCCATTTTTCGGCATAACAAAGAGTATACGCTAGTACTTTTGAATGTACTAAGTATGTGGGATGCACTTCAACAAGAGATAGACATCATAGGCAAAATGCATAAACTTAGACAATGGGAATAGTATACCAATATGACATGTATGATCAATGCATAAGTAAAACATGTTTTCAGTAACTCATGCTCACATAAGATATCATATGTGTAGAAGAAACCAAGCTAGAACCCCAACTATGATTGGGAGGTGCCATTCACAACTGGACACCCTGGTGGCTAGGTATTACACCCCTCACATTGTTTATGCCATTCACACCTGGACACCCTGGTGGCAAGGTACAACACCCTTCAGATGGTTGATACCAGTCACACTTGGACACCCTGGTGGCAAGATACATACCCCTCACATGGTTATCTGGGCTCTTATACCACCGGTTCGGGCATGGTCTAATGTAACAAATTATATAGAACATATAATTTAGAAATGAAATCATGCAAGAAAATCTATAGTAAAACCATCAATCAACACCTTGCAACACCCCCAAGACATTTACATCAAAAGCCCTCATCAAATCCAACATTAAATCCAAGATTTAGAGCTCAAAACATGCTAAAACACGATACTTTTATGAACTAAAATAACTGTGCAGTAAGTTTCTCAATGTACAAGACCCACATGTAAAATCAACTTTAAATCATGCAATATTAGTAAAAAAGAGGCTTAGGCATCACGGGTGGAAGGACCCAATGGTTAAACACCACATACCTTAGCTTTAGAGAAGTTCTGTGTGAAGTTTTAAAATGGAGGCTTGAAGCTTGAAGAAAATCCTTAGTTCCGGATGAGGGTTTTGAGTCTTGAATTTTGGAGTGAAATTATGGCTAAATGTTTGGGGGAGTATTGGGAAATGTTTAGAATGATATAAGGGTGAAATTTGGCTAAGAATAGATAAAAACATGTTTGGGAAACTTGGGCCCAACACTTAGAATATTTTAGGCCGGATAGGAAAGCCAAGCAAAATGTACCTCTCTCCATCGTGGAGAAGGAATTACACTAAAGTGCGCCCTTGGTGCGTCACGGAGGTAACACGTAAACCTCACTGGAATTCATCACTTAAAAATTTATAATTGTTAATCTTTCGCTCTTAAATTGAGGTTAGACCCTTTTTCACCTAATTTTGACCCCCTGATCACAAATATGAAGTCGGATTTTTGAAATAACAAGAGGATTTTATGATATATGGAAATTAAAATTCGGCACTTTTTGGGGCACTTTTTGTGGTCGTTACATGCTTATCCCAAGTTACTATTTCTTGTTGTACTTTATTGCTTTCGCAACCGAGGATGTGTAATGATATGTTAAGAGACTTGCTTGGGGTCCCTTTGAGTACCTGTTGTGCCATATCATGTCTAGGCCCTAAGCTTGGGTCACGATAATCAATGTATACACATCTAAGTCAAATGAAACTTCAACATACCGGTAGCAACATCGGTCTCATCCCCTCCTTGCCTGCCTTGAAGAGCATAAAATCAATTATGCCCCGGGGAACCACCTTTATGACCTTCCCTTCCTCCTTAGCCCGCATTAGCACCTTAGCCTTGAGGACCATCACCTCCACCTTTGGGTTGAGCATGAGGAAAACCACTAACTTTGTTCCCAAATCCACTACAACCAAAGCAAGCATTAGACTTCTTCAAACATGGGCCACCATGGCCTTTCCAACACTTTCGGCATCTAGGCTTTGCCATATCCTCATCACCTTCTTGGAATCTTTGATTTGGTACCCTACCATTACCAAACCCCTCATTATAAGCATTGGATAGCTATTGCCTTTGAGGAAACCGCCACCCTTGGAATTTTTGAAACTCACCTTCAAAACGGGGCCTCTTGGCCTCACCTATCCTTCTCTTTCTAAGATTTTTACCCTCCAATTGTTCGGCATAAGTCATGAGATGGGATAAATCCATATCATTTATCAACATGGCAGCAAGACACTCCTAATTAACTAACTTGGACATCCCTATCACAAATTTGTTCATCCTAGACCTCAGCTCGGCCACCAATTGTGGAACATGCTTGGAGAGTTGGTTGAACTTGAAGGCATACTCCCTCACACTTATAGCCCCTTGCTTTAGATTCATAAGTTTCATCATCTTGGCCTCCCTTAGCTCAAGGGGGAAGAACCGGTTGAGAAATGTTGCTTTAGAATCTTCCCAAAGGATGACATTATTGTTCCCCTTCACCTCTTTTCATTAGGTAAACCATATTTGAGCCACCCCTTTGAGTTGTTAGGCCACCAACTCCACCTTCTCCTCCTATGTAACCCCCATAATAGCAACCACCTTGTACACCTTATCAATAAATTCTTGAGGGTCCTCATCCACCTTAGACCCATGGAACTCCGGTGGGTTCATCCTAGTAAAGTCTCTCACCCTTGAAGCTGGTGTAGAAGCATGAGAAGCTTGGGCCCCTTGGTTGATTTGATTAGTCATGGCATGAGCTAACATGGTAAGAGCATCCCAGAATTCTTCATGAACCACTCCTCCATCTTGAGGAGCTTGAGAAGCGGGAGGAGCCGGTTGCTCCTCGAGTGTACGGGCTCTTCTTTCTTTTGAAATTGGCATGATCTAGAATAGCAAAGAACATTCATTAGGGGAAAACCTGATCTTAACTTCTATAGCACGACATAGACCATGAAGAAGGGAAACATTTCATAAAATGCTTCATAGCCTCCCATTCATAGTTGTGGCGTGCTTCATAACCATGAATAAGACTCTAATCGACGTGGTGTGTTGGATTCTACGGACCATTAACAACCTAGTGCTCTGATACCATTTCTATCACCACCCGGACCTAGGGCCTAGACGTAACACGACGAATAGGGAACCCAAAGGTACCCCAAACAAGCCTCTTAGCATATCATATACACATCCTTGGTCATGGAAGCAATTAAACAACAAGAGAGTAAAAATAGGAACAAAGGGACTAAGGGAAATCTTTGATATCATAAAAACATAAAGAGTCAAGCTCATAACATAGATATATCATAATATTCCAACAACACCTCTAAAATAGAATGGAGCGGGGGCCAAGACTCTTTCTGGGATCACCCTCATAATGTCAAATATTAACATAAATAAGTTTTTGAAGTAACAAGAGAAAATATATAGTGTCCTTGAACTTGAGGAATCACCAAGCTTATCTTCAAGATGTCAAACTAGCCACATGGAGGAGGATAGTCATATTGAGCTCCGGTTCCTATATGGTAAGATCATGTAAGCATAGAGTATGCATTAGAATTGTTGAATGTACTAAGCATGTAGGATGCAATGCAACAAAAGATAGGCAACATAATAAATATGCATAAATCTAAGCAATGGATAGTATAATAGCAATATGACATGTATGATCAATGTTTAAAGTAAAACATGCTTTGCAAATTATTCATCTTACATAGAACATAATATATAAGTATGAGAAGAGACCTCAACCGACATAGAATGAGACCAAGCGAACTATAATTTGGAATCCTGATGATTACCCCTCATCGGTAAAGAGGTGGTCTACTTGCCAACGTAAACCATACTTCAAACTTACGAGAAAATTACCCAATTTCATATGAAGTAACCTTCCTTACGGGAACATGACCCAATTTTGGAAAGGATTTCATTAAGAAACTTCACCTTATGGGAACACTACCCAAATTTTGTGAAGAACCTCAAGAGAAAGTGTACTAAATGGATCCACTAGTAAAGAAAGGATAAAACATCATCCTATGGTGGCACATAGTTTTAGGAAAGAGAACACTCCCTCAATCCATCGATGCTAAATCTAATCCCATAAAATATATAAAGTAATCATAGCTTTAATAATTCGTAAGAAACATGGAAATATCACATGAGTATCTCTAGAACATCATTGACCTCTAATGATGAGCCTAACTTTAAAACTAGATTAGATCATCATCAAAGATGCATTTCACCAAAGGCTCACAAGCGGTAAAATCTTTAATAAAAGGGCTTAATCCGGATTTACAACATCATCAACACTTTCATGAATTAAACACATCTTTAGAAAGTCCAAAATCATCATAAAGTCACTTGACACATAAATCAACCAATAGATAATCAAAACTTTAAGAATCCTTAAAACGACATTTCTTGAAACACTTGGCGGGAGTGTAATCCTAATACAAAATTATGCAATTCAAGAGTGAAAACATGTAAGAAAAACCAGTGTAACTCCACCCACCAACACTTGGTAACATCCTCTAAAAAGATACATCAAAATCCCTCATGAAATCTCACAATAGATCTTAGATATGTAACTTTAAACATGCATAGTTGAACAAAATTTCATAAAACCCCAATGTAGTTTATAGTCATAATCCATAATAAGTAATACCCATAAGTAAATCAACTTGAAAACATCCATTTTATAGAAAAAGGAAGGTTAGGCACTATGGATGAAAGGACCCAATGGTTGAAACCCACATACCTCAAACTTGGAGATTTCCTTGATGAAGATTTGAAGGAGAACTTGAAGCTTGAATGAATTTCTTGAGATCTGGAATTGAGTTTGGAACCCTTGATTTTGGATGAAATATTTGTCTAGTGTTAGAGAGGGTTTTGGGGAATGTCTTGAATGATATGGGGTTGGAAAATGACTAAGTATAAGTTTTTTTTACACATAGGAAGGCTTAGGCCTAAGACTCCAAGGCTTGGACCAAAAAAAAATAACTGGTGGTGAAATGTACTAGTCCACGACAGCTCTGCATCGTGGCACCAACCCGGACCGCCTTTGGAATTTGAAATTTTGCCAAATTTATTTTTTGCTAGGGGTCCTCTAAAATTCGAGTTATACTCATTTCCCACTCAATTTTGCCACCTGATCATGAATATGAAGTCGAATTTTTGATATCACGAATGAATTTCGAGATATATGAAAATTATGATTATGGGTACTTCCAAAGCACATTTTCGGGCACTTTTTGGGGCCGTTTCAGGTATAATGATAGGGTCCCGAACTAAGGGATCACCACAAAAAATAATACTAGTCTTGAATACTGAGTACTAGCCATGAGCCAGTGGAGGAGTACGTATCCCTACATGGTCAAATCATGTATGCAAAATATGCATTAATACGTTGAAATGTACTAAGTATGTGAGATGTAATGCATGTATGAAATTGTAATGCTATTATTCATAATATAACATATAAGTATGTATGAGATAAAAGGTACATAGAGTTAGCTTATGCATACACAAGGGATATGGTTCATATGAATATGAGTCAATATGGACACAGTGCATTGAAGAAAGTGTCTATGTAATCTTTAATAAGTTTGGCGAATCTGAAAAATTAAAGTATCAAGATAAGGTTGAATTTGAAGAATTGCTTCAGTTTCATAGGGATGGTGTTAATGTTGATCAAAATGGTGAAGGAAACTTAGATAAGACTAATTTTGATTTTGATGTTTCAAGTTATGCAGGTATTCTTGATGGAGGTCCTGGTCCCGAACTAGTTGCTGACGATGAACAAGGCACTATTGAACAATCTAAAAATGCAAGTGATGGAGAAGTCAGTGCGGAAAATGAGTAAGAAAGTTAGGCTCCCAAAACTTTCTCATGGAGACTTAGATCTGCTAATCCCCTTGGATAATGTTATCTCAACTTTCGATTCTGGAATTTGAACCAGATCCAAGAGGAGGAACATGGCCACATGTTCATCCTTTGTCTCTTCTTTGAACTTAAAAATATGAAGGCTCTAAAAGATGTTGATTAGGTAAATTCCATGCTAGAAGAGTTGCATCAGTTTCAAAGAAGTGAGGTGTGACACCTGGTCCCTAAGCCATATAATAGAACAACTATTGGAACTAGGTGGGTCTTCAGGAATAAGCTGGATGAACATGGAGCTATTGTTCAAAACAAATCAAGGTTGGTGGTTCAAGGCTACAACAAGGAAGAAGGCATTGATTATGGTGAGACATTTTGTTGCATGAATGGAAGACATCTGAATTCTTATAGCTTTTGTAATATTCATGGGTTTCATGCTCTATCAGATGATTGCCAAGAGAGAGTTCTTGAATGGCTACCTAAAGGAGGAAATGTTTGTCAGAAAACCTCTTGGATTTTAAGATATTGATCATCCCAACCACGTGTCCACATTGGACAAGGCAATGAAGGCTTGCAACAGGCACCTAGAGCATTGTATGAGAGGCTGTCTAAGTTCCTTCTGCAGAATGGTTTCAAAAGTGGAAAAATAGACAACACATTATTTTTGAAGACAAGCGGAAGGTACCTGCTCAACATACAAGACTCTGTTGATGATATCATCTTTTGTGCTACTTCATTGTCTATGTGCGGTGAATTCTCAAAGCAAATGGGGAGTGAATTTGAAATGACCATGATGGGTGAATTAAGTTTTTTTTGGGTTTGCAAATCAAACAAAATCCTGAAGGGACCTCAATTATTTAAGAAATATACATCAAAGAGTTGCTCAAGAAATTTTAAATAGAGGATGCAAAGCCTATTGACACTTCTATGGGAATAAATTCCTAGCTAGACGTTGATGAACCTGGTCCTTGTGTTAATGAGACTATATAAAGGGGTATTATAGGATCATTACTGTATTTGATTGCAAGTAGGCTAGACATTATGTTTTGTGTTGGAATGTGTGCAAAGTTCTAATCAAAGACAAAGGAGTCCCACTTAAAGGTAGCTAAAAGAATCTTGAGGTACTTGAAGAAAACATGGGACCTAGTCCTATACTATCCTATAGGTGATTCTTTTGAGCTGATTGGTTGTGTTGATGTTGATTATGCTGAGTATCAAGTAGATAGAAAGAGTACTTCTAGAATGGATCACTTCCTTGGATCATGTTTTGTGTCTAAGCGAACCAAGAAATAAAATTTTGTTGCTCTTTCAACTGTTGAAGCTGAGTATGTAGTTGTTGCCTCTTTTTGTGCCCAATTGCTATGGATAAAATAACAACTAAAGGATTTTGGTGTCATCACACATGCTATTCCAATAGTGTGTGACAACACAAGTGCTTTGGATATGAAAAAGAATCCAGTCCATCACAAAAGGACCAAGCACATTGATGTGAGACACCATTTGCTAAGGGATAGTATTGAAAAGGGAATATATACATGCAATTTTGCAAAATTAAAGATCAAATTGTAGATATTTGCACAAAGGCTTTAAGTAGAGATCAATTTGTGAAGAAGATTGATTCTTGGGATGCTGAAGATGGAGAAAAATCTTGATTTTTGAGGCAAATCAACTTCCTTTTTGGCCATGATTGGAAGCGCAGATATCCTATTATTTCTACAATACTTGTTGTGACTAAATCAAATCATGTACTTATTTGTAGGTACTTATGCATAGTGATTTGATAGGAGAAATAAAACTCTAAAAATAACTCAAGCTAATCATCTGAAATTTCAGAAGGGACCTAGTCCCAATTTAAAAGGTATAGCACTCTTTACTAATTCGCTTTTGAGAAACATAAGTACTACTTTGTTTCAGCTTTTTTTTAGTTGATATAAATTCCATCACTCTTAAGAACCTAATCTCTACTCTTTCCTTTCCAAGGAACCTACTTTCGTTTTACTTTTTTTCTTAACTCCTTCTTTGCTAAAAATAAAGGTCCTGAAAATCCCTATAAACCTTTTGTTCTTTTCAAAATCACTACCCTTCTTCTTTTTTCTTTGTAAATCAGAAATCTCACACAATGTCTCAACCATATGACTCAACTCAAAGAATGATAGATGCTCCTAAAGATATTAAAGAATCAAAAGATTTTTCCTCTAAAAGGTTTTCTTCTTCGCCTAAATCCTCAACCATTCTTCCAAAGAAGAAAATCCCTGATTTGCAAACCGAAAACCCAACGTTTTATGCTGTAAAAGAACTTTATTCCAGCTCCGGATGTCATCCAAAATCCTTTTCCTCTTAAATCAGTTCAACCAGCTCTCCTTCATGAAAATGAAAAGGTTGGTTCTCCAGTTCAAGTTGGTCCCTCTCCTATTGTGCCATTAGACTTCAATGTAAAAATAAATATTTTAATTGACAAAAGGGTTGAGCAAAATATTCTTACTGCTCAGGAAGAATTGTGTATAAGAGTTTATCAAAGATGAAAGAGAATGTGAACACACCCTTATCTGTGAAAGCGTTTGAGACAACTCAAGAGTTAGTGGACTATCCTATTATTCCAAAAATCATTATATCTCAGGGTATCTCTCTCTATTGCTGACTCCGTGGTTGATGAGGATGAAGAGGATAGTCAACCTCTATTTGGAGAGTACGGAGAAGGATAGTTCCCACTTCTAATAAGGGGAAATAAAAAGTTACTAAGGATAAAAGAAGAAGAGAAGAAGTCCCTATTTTACTACGGGAGCTTCTTAGAAATTGATGAGTGAAGCTATTAAGGCAAGCAAAGTTTAGACCTTTGCATAAAGAAGGCTGAGAAAGAGCAAGGTAGTTGAGGAGATAGTCCCCGAGAATGAAATGATCAACGTTGTCCAAGGTGAAAGTGAAACTAAATTTGGTGATATTGTTAAGGCTATTGAGAAGCGGAAGAAAATGAAGTTGGAAAAAAGTCATGCTAGTGAGAGAAAGAAACCACAAAATGAGAGTGAAAACTACAACAAAGAGAGCACTAGAAGATGCTAGTGATGAAGAAAAGTCAGTTGAAGAGGGACCTGGTCCCAAGAAAAGGAAAGAGGAAGTGGATTCTGTCTTAACTAGAGAAGAAAAGAGTGTTTATGCTGAAAAATCCAAAAAGTGGTTAATGGAAGGTTCTTTGACCTAGAAATTAGGTCCAAGCCTGGTATGTGTGACTTGTCAGATGTTGTGAAACTACAAAATTGAACAAGAGAGTTTTACTATAGTTTGGAGTTTTTGGATAATGTGAGTTTAAACACTCAAGTGGAAGAAAGAAAATTGTACTTGAATGAAGTTTTTTGGGTGGAATTCTAGGTGTTCTTTGTGGAGGGTATTAGGTGAATGAGTGTGGCAAGCTGCCAAATTTGAGCGGAGTTGATACGCTTGAAAATTTTCTAAAAGGAGCTTATCAACTCTTTTTCTAATTTATCAACAAGGTTGTGTTGCTATGATCTAAGAAAATGACCATTGCGTCTAGGAAAGATTTATTCATGATGAAGGCACTTAGCAAGTTTGAAGCCATAAACCTACTTGGAGCATATGTATAAGATCATCATTGTTAAGGATGGAAAGCATGGGATGGGATATGGGTTCTTACTGACAAAGGTGTCCACTTATTTTGGTCTTCCTTTTGGTGTTGGTGTGAAGGGGACGGTGAAACAAAAATTTACTTTGAATACTCTTATTGAGTGTGAATGCAATGAAGGGAAAACTGGACTAGTGATTGGAGTGTCTGAGCAGCTGGTAGAACAAGAGCATGTGAAGAAGAAATTGGAGAAATTGACTACTCTTGAGTAAAAGAGATATTGAAATTTCTCTTTTGAGAGATCAATTGGTTCAGGAAAAATCTGAGGGACTTGGTACTGAGGAGATCCTCATGTTGAAAGCTTAGAATGAATGCTTGAATGCTCAGGTGGAAGTTCTTAAGGAGAAATTATTCAATCATCATGTTGAATTAGTTGTCCGTCTCTCTCAAGTCCAGTTTCTTACCTAAAACCCTTTGTAAATCTTGACAAATCCTCTCATGATAGTATTATTGTAATGTTTAGATTGTAGATCTTTTGGTTAATGAATGAGTAGCTTGTTTTGATTTCTTTCTTTGTTCCTCTGCTTTATTTCGTATATGCTTGTGATATCTATTGATGAATTGTGTCACACTTATGTTGCATTGATTCTAGGTTTATCGTCAATTTTTTATGATGTCAAAGAGGGGGGGTGGGGGGGATGAAATGATATTGCACTTTCAGACTCAAAACAAGTGCGCTAAGTGTAGGTGATAGGGGAAACTAATATATGGAGCTTATTGAAGATAATTCATTGATATGGGGAACAAGTTAATATGCTAAAATTGCTAGAATATGTTAAATGTGCTGGAATACAATGATAGACATGTGATGCGTTTGTCATAATAAGAAAAGGGGAAAATGATGTTATAAGTTTTGATGATTTAACAAACCATCAGAACAAAGAAGGGACCTGATCCCGTGTGTGTTGTGAACCTGAAAGTGACACTTAGCAAATAGTACACTGACAGTTTGTTATTAGTTGGCGCACGTCAGGTTGCTCTACAACAGTTATCTAGCCTATGAAATTGCACCAAATATTGGTGACGTTAAGTATGTATATCCAACCTTTCTTGAGAAGAATGCTTGAGGGCTTCTACATACACTGAGTGAATGTTCTTGGTGAAGCTATAAAATAGTACACTTAGCAAAATCAGAGTTGTTTTTACCGTACGTACCTCATTGTTCTTATTTGAGTGTTTACATCTTGTAAGTCGATTCTTAGTCTATAAAGGAATGTGACTATCAACAATACTTTGCTCTTCATTGTTGAGTTCATAGATAGAGTTAGCTATGGTGGGTGTTGAAATTTAAGTTGGCTAGAGTTAGTCGATTTAGTGAATAGCAAAGTAGCTACTTAGTTGCTCAAACCTGTGGCAGAGTTAGCACAGTGAGGGGGAAGGGATTTCGAGTAAAGTTCCTTCATTGCAAGAGTTTGTAATCGAAAAATTTTGCTTCTTTGAGATTAATGGAGTTGGGTTGAAATCCTTTGAGAACAGGCTGTGATTTCCTCCTCCGTTGAGTAAGGAGGGTTCCACGTAAATTAGCTTGTGTATTGTTTTCGCTATTTTTATTGATTGTAGTTCTAACGAGGGGCCTGATCCCTAGATATTAAGTGGATGCTTGCGTTCCATCACCCCCAACCACCAATACCCAACAACCCCCCCTGCCCGCCAAAAGAAAAAAGAAGCTAAAATTTCCTTTTTGAAGATCTTCAAATGACTTTTACTCCATTGATCCCTACTCCTACCCCCAAACCAGCCCCTAGCCCTGAATAAAGATTTAAAAAAAATAATAAATAATATTCTTTTTGAAAAATACTTCAATTAATTTAAAAAAAAAAAATTTTTTTAAACCCTTCTACCCCCACAAAAAAATTAAGCTTTTTTTAAGGGAAAAAAAATCATTCTTATCCCCCCACCCCCTACCACCCCCAACAAAAAAAGTTAAAATTTATTTTTTGAAAGATTTCAATTTTCACCCCACTTTTCCATACAATTTAGATAGTGACTAATAGAATTTTGTTATCACTTTTTCATCTTAAAAAATATTTTTGATCCATTAATCAAACATTCGAAAATAGTTTTCAATATTTTTTTTCCTTACCGATCAAATATAAGAAAATAAGTAAAAAAAAATTGAACTTATTTTTTTATGAAAATATTTTCCTTGATACCAAACAGAACCTAATTGGTAGCTTCCTCAAACATACAGAGAGAAAACAATGGATAGAATGACCATGTCCTATCGGCCATCGGCTTATCCGTTTGCCTTGTGGACAAGAATTAAGCACTGACATACATGAAATATATTATTAGGCACCAACCATGGATTGCCAACTAACTCAGGTTCTTATTTCTTTGAAAATTCCTTTTCAATAGCATATTCCTCTTGTTTCTCATCCCATCACCTTTCCTCGATAACAACAATAAATAAATATTCCTCCTAACACCCTTCTCTTTCTTCCTTTCCTATTCAAAAATCAGAACGCTCGTGGCATTACTCAACGTAAGTTTACCAAAAATTTTTTTGGAAGTCGATCAAACATTGCAATTATTATTTATTCAATCTTTAATTCTTCCATCATGAGAAGCATAAAACAAAGTTCACTGAAATATTATTTAATAATCAAGTTGAAGTTTGTATTTTGCGTTTATGGATTCAATATTTTAAAATTAGAAAGTTATTAGATTTTTGATAAATTATTTATACAGATTAAATAAATTTTTGTTTATGTAAATGCAAAATCTACATCAAAATTACTTATTAGCCATAACCGAAAGAAGACTATCTCCTCCCTAGAATCAAATTATATATTCTTCATCAGTAGCATTCACATCGATTACAATTTTAACCAGCATTTGAGAATTGATAATTCAATTTGTTTGCATACTAAAATCTCTATTCAGAATAGATTAGATTCTTTATTCCACGTGCTTGGTCATTGGTGCTAAGCTAATCCCGATTACATCACGAATCACTATATGTGGTGTGGGTCTTTTTAAAACAATAAAGTAGTGGGTATAAATTCTTACCAAGGGGCCCAGAGAAGAGGTGTGTCATGTTTGATTCCTATAACTTTTTGTTTTGTTGTTCAATATGTCTTCCATTCAAATATTAATGTTTCGATAAATGTTAAATAAGTTATGGATGAATGTTTATCCGGTTTATCTCTTAGTCTTTCAATTAGTAGAGTCATAATTAACTGAAAAATTTGTGGAAAGATGACAAATAATTGCATGGAATCTCTGATTAGGCTATTAGACATTTTTCTTATGTCAAAAGTACTAAAGGAGTATAGTATATTGAGATTAAAAATAATATATTCTCTAATAAATGATATGATCACATACTTTTATATAATAGTCAATTTCGAAATTTTTATTAATTCTTTTGCATAACTCCATTTATTTATTTCCCTGGTAGATTCGAAAGAGATCGAGTTTGAGTTGATTGGAGGGTGTTCGTGGAAAACGTTGGAACAACAGAACCATTAATTAGTTTTGTACGTCCATAGCATTATTGACTTACTTGTACATAGGCAATTTTTTTTGTTTGGTATATAAAGGAGGGGAGGCTAAGGGATAAATAAAAAAGAAAAAAAAAAATAAAATAATAAAAATGGAGTCATCACCAGACATCAAAGGAGGAGCAGGAAGTGCAACACAATCGTTGATGGACAATCTTTTGGGTCTTCTTAGGATCAAAGTAAAGAAAGGAATTAACCTTGCTGTTCGCGATGTTCGCACAAGTGATCCTTATTGTGTCATCAAGATGGGCAAAAAACAGGTCCCTCTCTTTCTTTTTTATGTATATACATACATAGCAATTCTGAATTGAACTTAAGATTAAAGATTGACTCAGTGTTTTTTCAAACTCTTCGTAGATTATCGTTGGACACTTTCTATAGCCTTGCTATGAGACCTGTTTTCTTCAACAAATTTTTTTTAGGAGGAGTTAAATATGCGAATTGATGATTCATTTGATTAGCCTGACAATATTATCTCCTTAATACATAATTTAGGTTCAGTTAAAGTTCAAAAGCTTTGTCTATCAAGGATTTAAAATAGCTAATTTTTTCAAAAAAATCGCTAAGCCTATTGGTCTAACTCAATGCAGAAACTGAAGACGCGAGTTATAAAGAAGGATATTAATCCTGAGTGGGATGAAGATTTGACCCTCTCTGTTTCTGATCCCAGTCTTCCTGTTAAGCTGGTAATTTATCATTTACCGATTGTTGAAAGTCCATTATGATAGGATATTCATAATGGGGCTTTCTCGGATTTTGTACATTCTATACTTTTCTTGACTAGTTTTAAAATGAAATATGTCGTAACAGTAGAGGATTCATCAATTGTTAGCTTATTATTATCTCTGTTGACAGACTGTTTTCGATCACGACACATTCAGCATGGATGACAAAATGGGAGATGCAGAGTTTGATATCAAACCATTTGTAGAGGCTCTGAAGATGAACTTAAGTGGGCTACCATCTGGCACTGTAATTACAAGAGTACTACCTTGCAGGACAAACTGCCTTGCCGAAGAGAGCCAAATTGTATGGAACAATAATAAAGTTGTGCAAGATATGATCTTAAGGTTGAGAAACGTTGAATGTGGAGAAGTTGAACTCCAGCTTCAGTGGATTGAACTTCCTGGCACTAAGATTGGGTAGATTAATGTCAATAGCAATTACAAACTGGTTTTTCTGTTTCTACAAGTAAATGGTTTGTGGGATTTGAAAATGAAGTTTGATATATATAAGAAATATATAATATAGATCAAGTTTGATTAAGACCTTTTCACTCTGCACCTGTATGTGCACAAGGTTTGTAGCTTAGTGAATCTGGGATTTGAACTTTATCTTTTTAGTCATGTAATTCAGAGCAATTACTTATATTATATACCCTGTAATAATGATGATACCATTTTCTACAGAAAATTGCAATTTTTGAATTTCTTATGCGCACTTCCGTAAATTCTTGAACAAAGAGGGGAGCAAAAATATGGTACGTAGTGACAGATTTGGAGCACTCCGGGACATGTTGAAATTCTTGGTACCGTAGGAATATTGATGTTGAGGAGGTTAGGGGCCGGGTGCTATTTGTATGATGCACATGCAAGAGAAATTGGGCAAGATGAAATTCCTGTGAAATATTAAAAGCATAGGTAGAGGAGGTATGAAGTGGTTGACTAGGTTTTAAAAATCCTTTTTAAGAAAACAAGTTCAACAACAACAACAACATACCCCAGTGCCTCAAAAGGCTCCCGCTCATTGCGGGGTGAGGGGGGGTCGGATGTACG
>JAPFFP010000012.1:13549578-13585984 GCA_026153255.1 Solanum medicagineum | reverse complement strand
GTGGGGCAAAAATATATTTTAAATATTTTATTTTTTTTTAAAAAATATTTTTTATAAAAAATATTCTACTAGGATACTTATACTTTGATCTTTAGTTTTAAATATTAATAATTTATTTAATTTTTATAAATGTGAAATATCTTATCAATGTGCAATGCCCTTGTCATTAATGTGGAATGCCACGTGACAAGTTTATTTTTTTTAAAAAAAGAGTGCGCGTTAATCGTATTAATGAGGTGTGTTTTTCAAACTAATAAGTAATAATTTAAGTATGAATCTCAAAACAAGGGATAATTTATGTGTATTTGTGATACATAACTTTTAGAGTGTGTTTGAAAAGTCATATGGTAATTGAAATTTATATAATTACCAGGATAGTAACTAGTCTAGTAATTATTGTGACCTATTTATTTATCACAATATAATTACAAATGTATTATTTGGTTTCCCAAGTGTAATTACAAGGTTATAATAATTTTTAAAAATAAAATTAATTATCTAAAGTCAAAAAATTATATTAGACAAATAAAGGTATTTAAAAATAATACTAAATTAAATATTTAAGAAATATATAGTCTTTTAAAAATATATTAATTAGTAAACATATTTATAAAAATTAATTTATATTCTTCAGATTAGTATATTTTAATTAAACTAATCACTAAAACTAAAAGTACAAAATTTATATGGCCATCAATGTCTGACAAAATGTTAATATTACAAATATAATATCATAGAAAAATTATTAAACATTTGACAAAAAGATGATCTATCGAATCTAACTAAAAAATAAATAACTTGTAATGTGAGATATCAATTCAATAATAATAAAACAAATGAAACTAAAAATATAAAATAAGATCTAAATTCAAAAATAAAAAAAAATTAGCACAATACTCTTATATCAAATTCCAACATAATGTATATAAATAAGGTTTAAAAGAAAAAAACTTAAATTTATAACTTTATTCAACAATCAATTCAACTTTAAATTAAAAAATACAATACGAATAAAATCATGCTACTGATAAAAATAAATATAGAATAAATAAATAAATAAAAAATTATGTGAAATCACATGAAGTAAATATTAAGAATGAGAAGAAAATAAAAAAAATAAATGTTATAAAACATAAAGTATATTTTTAAAAAATTAGTATATAAAAATAAAAAAAATTTAAAATAATAGAAATTAAAAAAAAACTAAAAATAGAAATAAAAAATTAAAAAAGTAATAAACTTGCATATAAATATCAGTTATGACTTGGAGATTATAATTATACGTGTAATTACACTAAATTGTATTACTTTCCAAACTTGTGATTAAGTTTAAGATGGAGATATTTGTGGCGGGGAGTGGACCCTTGTTCACAAGGAGAATGACCAAAAGGAGCACGTGGCATAGGGCCATTTATCTTAACGCAAGGAATCTTCTCCTCTCTTGTCTAAACGCCATTCACTATCATAGCCATGGATAATAAATTAAATCCAATCCATTTAATTTGTGAAGTTTGGACAGATTATTAATACGTTTAATTATTAGTTTAATATTTAATTTATTTTAATTTATTTACAATTAGATTGATGTGCAATATGAATTGACTCAAAAGAGATCTTGTCAAAATATTTTTAAAATATTTTTTTTTAATTTCATATATTTTATATAGCTATGTTAAAGAAAAATATAACTTAATTAGATACTAAAATATTAAAAAAAAATAAAACTTAGTAAAAATTACATCAAATTGGATCAATCCATTATAGCTTACCCAAATCTGATTCAACCCGTCCAATTTCAAACTGCTTCTTTCTTTCTTGTTACACCAAAAAAATAAATAAATTCAGCATTGCCCATCTCTCCATTTTGCCTATAAATAGATAGACAACCGCGCATAACAATTTACGACAGCTGATGCAGCAGAGAGGCAGAAGCTATAACCGTGGATCAAGAACATTTACTAGACCTCGCACTGCCGTTGAGGGTTCTTAGTAAACCCACATTGTCATAATCCTTATGGCTCCTGTTATTACTGCTGCTGCTACTTCAGGTTTTTCGTCTTCTTATATTTATATAGAGATAGATTATTGGTTTGAAACGAAATGAATGCAATGGTGATTTTGATCTTGTACAGGGGAAGAACGTGATATTCAGAAGAATTATTGGATCGAGCATACATCGGAACTCACTGTGGAAGCCATGATGCTTGATTCAAAAGCAGCCGATCTTGATAAAGAAGAGAGGCCTGAGGTATAATTGTTCTGTCACAAGAAATGAATAGAACGAACATGTACCAACATTTTTCTTGCTCATTTTCTTCTATTTGTTTTTTTTTAAATTTCTATTCTATGAATAGAATATGTTTATTTTTTCAAAAGAAATAAGGTGGTGCTGTTTCCATCAACTGTAGTTGCTACATAGTTTTTTTTTTCCTAATTTTGGGTAGGGGAAGGGGAATGGGGAGGGGATTACAAAGTGGAAATCAAATCCTCACCAACAAGGTAAGAGTTCAGATAGCCAACCAACTGAACCTACTAAAATTCCCCGTTGCTACGTAGCTGATGTTTCACAAATCAACAATTAATCAAGAATTGCTATATATGGGAATTTTCTGTTTATTTTGAGTTAAAATCAACATTTCTTTTTTCAGTTCTTTGTTTAAGACTTTTCTGTTCTCTATTTAAAAGTGAGAATAGACTAATTTTAAAACGCCCTCTTCCTATCAAAGCTGTTTACTATGGACATAACATAGTGAAAAGTAATGTCCCTAACTAATTATTAATATCTTCAGATCTATTTCTTTCTTGTTAAAATTGGAGCTCTTCATTTTTGGAATTTTCCGTTGATATAGATACTAAGCATCATTTTGCACGATCTGTGCGCTTTTAGGAGATTGACATTTTGGCACATGCTTCTACCAAAAAAAAAAAAAAAAAGACATCTTGGCACATGCTAAGTCGAATTTCACTACTTGTTCATCCCATGAAGGAAGAAAAAGGGGGAAAAATTTGAACAAGAGAATTAGAAGTTAATCATAGAAACAAGTTTCAGTTTTTCGGTGAGAAGTCAGACAATTCCCAGGAAACAGTCTCTTTACCTTGTAAGGTAGTGGTAAGGTCGCGTACATTGTACCCTCCCCAGACTCCACTTATGGGATTCCACTGTTGAGAAGTCAGACAATTCTTAATGCTGCAAGGCACCAAGTCTATGCCTCTTGTTAACAAAAAGTAGAGGTGCTTGCTTATATGACCCTCTAAGTTGTTCCAAATTGTGGATCCAAAACTTTCTTGCTAGTCGCAAACCGCATGTTATCATTAGATGGAAGTGTATAGTTGTCAACAATTACCTTGTCCTCTTATTTGATGAGAAGCTTAATGGGATGTTATCCCAGTGATCGGGAAAACTTTGTCAACTTCAATCACAGTAAATTACAACAAGTGAAGGAGGAATTTTGATCTGTTTAATTGCACGCGGAATTTGATCCAAAGCCTTCTTGGATAGAGACATTTTGATGGGCTATATATGCTGCAACTTGTTTTGGCTTACAGTTTCCTTGTTCTTTTGGATGTTCATTGTCTTTGAATCAATCGATATTATTATATCTAATGTTACTAGATATGCAATAATTATTCTGATTTTCACAACATGGAGCTTTTATATTGTTTGTACTTGGGTTTGTCTCAAATTGAATAGTGATTACTGTTTTTTTTTTTAATTTTTTTAATTTTTATTTTGACATGGTTTTCTGACATGTATTAGCATCACTCAAATATTTTGAAATTTGTGGATGGATGGTAATGTCAGGTGCTCTCCCTACTCCCACCATATGAAGGGAAATCAGTATTGGAATTGGGTGCTGGTATTGGCCGTTTCACGGGTGAATTAGCCAAGAATGCTGGGCAGCTCATAGCACTGGACTTTATCGACAGTGCAATTAAGAAGGTTTGTGACATTATATATCATTTTGTTGGGGTGTGTAATGAGTTTGTTCAGAAGGTTCGCTTGTTAATGCAGTAATTTTAACTTCGGTAGATATCTCTTTTTCCTCACGTCTTAATTTGCTTATTGCAGAATGAAAGCATCAATAAGCATCATAAGAATGTCAAGTGTATGTGTGCTGATGTGACTTCTCCAGATTTGAAATTTTCACCTGAATCAGTGGACTTGATATTTTCAAACTGGCTACTGATGTATCTTTCTGATGAAGAGGTACTTTTATTTTAATCTTCTGTCACGTGAAAAAATCCCAAGGGTTGCACATTATGTAAAATGATGACCCAATTGTGCCTGAAAGTTTAAAAAAGAGGCAGGAATCGTCCCTGATAGGAAAGAACAAACACTCAACTCCTAAGTTTGTAAATACCACCCCTTTGCCACCATCATCAACATGTGCTAGGCTACCCATGGACACAGTACTCAAAGCATCAGCCACCATATTAGCCTTACAGGGATGATAATGCACACTCATGTCATAGTCCTTAAGAAGTTCTAACCACCTTCTTTGTCTCAAATGAGATCTTTTTGAGTGAAGACATATTGGAGACTCTTATGATCGGTGAACACATCAACATGCACCCCATACAAATAGTGATGCCAAATCGTTAAAGCAAATACACAGCGACTTGTTCAAGATCATGAGTAGGATAATTCTTCTCATGCACTTTGAGTTGTCTAGAAGCATAGGCTATCACCTTACCAGTTTGCATTAGAACACAAACCAAACCAACTCTAGAATCATCACAATACACAACAACCCCTCTAGCCATTCTGGCAGTGACAATATAGGAGCAGACACAAGCTCAACTTTCAATGTTTGGAAACTCTTTTCACACTCATCGGTCCATACAAATCTGGCTTTCTTTTGAGTCAACTTGGTCATAGGAGAATCAACGAAGAGAACCCATTCACAAACCTCCGATAGTAACCCTCTAAGCCCAAGAAGCTCCTCATATCTGACGGGGTCAATGGTCTAGGCTAATTTTTAATCACATCCATCTTTTTAGGATCTACCTTAATACCATCCCTCGACACCACATGACGTAGGAAGGCAACCTCTTTTAAACAAAATTCACATTTTTCATACTTGGCATACAACTTCTCTTCCCTCAATCTTTCAAGCACTACCCTTAAGTAGCCCATATGCTCCTCCTAACTATACGAATAGATCAAAATATCATCAATGAAGACCACAACAAACGAATCAAGGTAGAGTATGAAGACCCTATTCATAAGATCCATGAAGATAGCAGGTGCATTGGTTAACCCAAAAGACATCACCACAAACTCATAATGTCCATACCTAGTACGAAGGGTCATCTTAGGAATATAACACTCCCTCACCTTCATTTGATGGTACTCGGACCGAAGATCAATCTCAGAGAAGTGACCAGCACCTCAATTGGTCAAACAAATCATCAATCCTTGGAAGAGGGTACTTATTCTTTATAGTAACCCTATTAAGTTGTCGGTACTCAATACACATTCTAAGGGACCCATCCTTCTTCTTCACAAACAACATCAGTGCACCCCATGGTGATTCACTAGGCCTAATAAAATCTTCTTGAACAAATCCCTCAATTGCTCCTTCAACTCCTTTAACTCCGCCGGGCTATGCAGTAAGGGGAATAGAAATGGGTTGAGTATTGGGAAGGAGGTCTATACCAAAATCTATTTCCCTTTCGGGAGGAACACTGGGAAGGTCATTTAGAAAGACATCAAGGAACTCATTTACAATAGGAACCGACTCTATAGGAAGGACCTTCGACTCCACATCCCTTACCCTCACAAGATGATAGAGACAACCCTTAGAGATAAACTTACAGGTTCTAATGCAAGAGATGAATCTACCCTTGACCTAGACATCATGCCTCTCCCAGACAAGGATGGGTTCATTCGGGAATTGGAATCTGACCCTACGGGTTCTAAAATCAATAGAGGCATAGTATGCACGCAACCAATCCATTCCAAGAATGACATCAAAATCGACCATATCCAACTCAACAAGATCACCAGGAAATATTTTATGCAAGATGCAAATGGGACGATTTCGATACACCTTTCTAGCAACAATAGATGCATCAATAGGAGAAGACACCTCATAAGACTCACATAAAAATTCAGGCTCAACATGAAGCATTTTGGCAACAAAGGGTGTAACAAAGAAAGAGTGACACCCTGATCAATCAATGCATACACATCAAAATCAAAGACTTCTAACAGACTAGTAATGACATCGAGAACCTCCTCAACCCCTTGCCTCCCTTAGAGGTCATTGAACCAGTTGTGCCTTGGGGGCAGCATCTTGTCGGCCACCTCTTCTAAAAGGAACCACATTAGCACCTTGTGAACAAACCTCCTTACACTTGTTACGATTTCGAGGGCAATTATCACCTTATGCCAAACTTCCCTACAACCATAACAAGCATTGGTATCTCTTAAGCAAGGGCCATTATGACCCTTACCATATTTTGGACGCCCACCATTAGGAACCACACTCCAACACCTTGGGCTCTTGGAAAGTCACTGACAACCCTCTTACTAGAAGACCATTGGCATTGAAGGAATCGGCCACCTTTTTGACTTTGGAATTTTCCATCAAAACGAGCCCTCTTGGCCTCATTACTCCTTCTCTTCCTCAAATTTTCCTTCTCCATTTGTTCGACATAGGTCATCAAACATGATAAATCCATGTCATTGATCAACATAGCGGATTGGGATTCCACACTCAGCAAATCAGATATACCCATCATGAACTTGTTCATTCTAGATCTTGGGTCGGCAACCAAGTGAGGAGCATATTTAGAGAGTTGAAGAAACTTGAGGGCATACTCCATCACACTCATGGACCCTTGTCTAAAGTTCATAAACTCTACCAATTCGGCTTACCTAAGCTTAAGAGGCAAGAATCGATTAAGAAAAGCCGCCTTGAACTCCTCCCATAGCACCACATTATCGATTCCCTTCTCCTCCTTCTAATGACTAAACCATATTTGTGCTACCCCATTGAGTTGGTAGGTCGCCAACTCAGCTTTCTCCTCCGGTCTAACACCCTTGATAACAAATACCTTGTAGACCTCAATGAACGCTTAAGGGCCTCATCTACCTTAGACCCATAGAATACACGGGGCTTCATCCTCGTGAAGTCTCTCACCCAAGATGCCGATGGAGGAGCTGAGGGGCTTGGGCCCCTTGATTGACTTGATTGGCCACAACTTGTGCTAGCATAGTAAGAACATCCCGGAGCTCACCATGAGCCGGTTGTTTCTCGGGAGTGTGGGCTCTCCTTCCTCTTGAGTTAGACATGATCTAGCATAGTAAAGAACAATCATTAAGTGGGGAACTTACTTCAACTCTACAGCACGACTTAGAACATGAAGAAGGGAAACATTTCCTAAAACGCCTCACAACCTCTTGCTCATAGTTGTAGTGCACAACACTACCATTAACAAAACTCTAACCGACACTGTGTTTTGGACGCCCAAGACCATTAACAACCTAGTGCTCTGATACCAAGTTTGTCATGACCCAAGCCTAGGGCCTAGATGTGACACGGCAAATGGGAAACCCGAAGGCACCCCAAACAAGCCTCTTAACATATCATTACATATCATTGGTTGCAGAAGCAAGTAAACAACATAATTGAATTAGAAATAGGGGCAAGGGACTAAAGGAACACTTTCATAACATAAACATTAAAATAAGAGAGTCAAGGTTCAATACATAACATGTCCAATAACACCTCTATTATATAGATAAGAGCGGGGGCCAAGGCAAGCAACTAGCTCACCCTTATAGTAAATATATATATACATAAAAGGACAGTCTTAGTATATAACATGAGATCATGGATATTGTCCCCGGAATGGAGGACACACTGACTAGCTTGAGAGAATTCAGACTAACCACGAGGAGGAAGATGCTCAAGCGAGGCTCTGGTTCCTACATGTTGACATCATGTAGGCATAGAGTATATGTTAGTATGTTTGAATATACTAAGTATATAGGATGCAATGCAACAAGAGATAAGCAACATAATCGAAATACATAAGCATAGGCAATTAGTAGCATATAACAATATGGTATGCATGGAAAAAGCTTGACGTAATTCATGCTTTCATATAATATAATACATGTTTAAGGAGAGACCATTAATAGTGAATATCCATGGCCTACCACCTCCTTGGAGAGGTGAATAAGGTACAAACCCCTTAATGTGGTTGATGAGGTACAAACCCCTCAACGTGGTTGATAAGGTACAAAACCCTCAACATAGTTATCAAGTTATAAATCCCTCGACACGATTATCAAGGTACAAGCTCCTAGATATGGTTGCATAGGCCTACCACCTCCCAAGCGAGGTGATTAAGGTCCAAACACCTCAACATGGCTACCGGGCCTACAACCCCCCGAGTGAGGCTTGGTCAATTCCCAACACTATAGAGATAATATCATCTACATACATTCCTTTTATCATTTTATCATCATATAGTCATTCAAATCATAAGACATGCGTTGGGCCTTCAATTCTTCAAGAAACCATAACCAGATATTTTATCAAACACTTGGTGGATGTGCAATGCTAGTGCAAAAATATGCAATTAAAGAGTAAAATCATGCAACAAATCTTGAAGTAAATCATCCCACCAATACTTGGTAACACCATCATATAATATACATCAAAATCCTTCAATCAAATTTCAAGATAGATCTAAGATTCATAGCTCAAAACATGCATAAATAGTCATACTTTTACAAAACCCGAACATAATCCAAAATCAAATTCATAATAGAAAACCCATCAGTAAATCAACTTTAAATTATGCAATTTAGGTAAAAAGGAAGCTTGGGCACCACGAGTGAAAGGACCTAATGGTTGAAACCTGCATACCTTAGCTTTGGAGAATTCTTTATGAAGATTGGAATTGGAGACTTGAAACTTGAGTAAAATCCTTAAGATCCAGATGAGTTTTGGATACTTGAATTTTGAGATAAAATATTGTCTAAGTGTTTGAGAGAGTATTTGGGAATGTATTGAATGATATGAAGGTGAAATATGGCTAAGTATAGGTATTTTCACGCATGGGAAGGCTTAGGCCCAAGACCAAAAAGCCTTGGACCGAAGTGAAAACTGGCAACATTTTTACACTATGGCGCGTCCTGCCAGGGGAGTGAAAAGCTCTCTGGAAATCATTTTTTGGGAAAATAAAATTGCGATTCATTTGTTCTAAAATCTGGGTTAGACCCATTTCCCACTCAATTTGACCCTTGAAGAAGAATATGAAGTTGGATTTTCGATATCACTCATGGATTTTGAGGTATATGGATATTACGATTCTGGGCACATTTTTTGGCACTTTTTGGGTCGTCTTAGTCATTTATAAACCTAGTGCTCTAATACCAAGCTTGTCATGACCCGGGCCTACGATCTAGGAGTATCATGGCGAATGGGACCGAGAGTCCCAAAACATGCATCAAAGAATCCATTCACATCATCGGTTCGGAAGTGTAAACAAATAGTAAATACATAGTTCTAAGGAATAGGAAAGTAGAACTCACGCTATAGGGATGTCATAGGGAAAGGGATTAACATGGTTCCACAAAACAGGTAGCACATAAAGACTAAGGGGAGGGTAAGTATGACTTACTTTATGATGGCGATTCGTGACTTAGGATCTTTCATATCATAATGTAAAAGTATATCATAATACTCATAATCAATCCGCATAATGATATCCAATAGATATTCATATTCGTAATCATTGTCTCCAAATACAACACTTAGGATATAAATGTAGAAGAGTCAACAAGATGTCCAACAACGCCTCTAGCCAAAAGGTAGGATGGGGACAAAGACATGTCCTGGGCTCACCCTTAAGGTAAATACCATAAGTTAAACATCATAGCTAGAGGCATGGTGGTTTGTCATTGGGAGATAGGGTTCACCACAACGAGTGTTTCAAGATCTAATTTAGCTGGCTACGATGGAAAAAGTAGTCCTCGTCCTCTATATGGTCAGATCATGTAGGCAAAAGTATGCGTTAGTACATTTGAATGTACTTCAATGTACTAAGTATGCAAGCATGCAATGCATATGACTTACCAAACCTGCATTCAATATTAGATGGCAAGGGCACACAATATATAAAGAGATGTATATAACAAGAGATATAGTATAACAATATCCCATGAAGTCAATGATGCATGAAATGCAATAATGCTCGTATATGGTGGGGATATGACCATAACTGACATCTCAAACTCATGCGAGCTATTACATGAATTTATCGGATGTTGACCTCCCATCGTGTCAGAGAAGCTTACTTGCCAAAGGGAATCTATACCACAGGTTACGACCCGATCATTTTTGTGTGATAGCCACCTTCCTTACGACCTGGTCATTTTGAAAGGATTTCCATTTCATTTCAAATCATATCATATCAATATGTAACCATTCTTTGCAATCTAATCCTTTTAGTAATGGCTACCACATACCTATGCTGGCATAGTTCAAGGAAAGGGAGAGGGCCCTTGGGGATTGCCCTAACGCCCCCAATCCATTCGGTGCTAAGTCATCATCCCACAAGAATAGTTATACATATACATGCTTTCAAAAGAGGCAATAGTCATTTCAAAATATTTCAATGCAAACTTAGTCTTAAAAGCCAAACATTCTTCATAATCATACTTGGGCTCAAAAGCCAAATCACATTTCAATCCATACTTTTCATGCATAGGAATAGGTCATTCACTTAACAATATGGTGCAAGCACCCAATATGCTCCAAGTGCCAATAACAATAGACATTTATATGATCAAGTTCTTGTTATAACCACATGTGTGAGCTTAATTCACCGAAATCATTTTAATAAAACATATGTAAGTTTAATCCATGATAATTTCATAAAATCCAATGCCCATGAATGCATATACTGTGAATGATATGTGAATAGCAATGGGAAACATAGATTCAATCACAAATGAATAATTAAATATGAAATTCAAGTAAATCCATAAGTACATTCACATTCAAATCACAATTTAGAATACTCATGCTTAAATCAGACTTTAATGGGATAATGTATATTCAAATCTTCATAATAATAATTAAATTCAATATATTAGGGCTTAAATCAACTTGAAATCATCAATAGAGCATAGCCCATCTTCAATTAAATTTAAAATTAAAAATAATCTTCAAAACCCATAATCAAAGTGAGCTTAAATTTCATAAATCAAGTGTAAAATGAAATTCAATGTATCAGGGCTTAAATCAACTTGAGATCATCAATAAAGCATAACCCATACCTCAATTGAATTTAATAAGCAATAATCATCAAAAGCCATAATCAAAGTGAGCTTAAATTTCATAAATCAAGTGTAAAAGATTTTTGTTCTTCTTGGTTGAAAGGGACCAAGAATCAATCCCATATACCTTAGCAAATTGAAAGATTCAAGAAGAAATTTGATGAGGAAAGAGCGTTCCCTAGATTCCCAAGCTTAGTCTTCATAAGAGTTCTTTTAAGAGAGTTCTTAGGAGAGAGTTTAATGCAATTCAAGTTTAGGAGTCAACTTTGAATGAGGGAATAGAGTATAGGTCATTTGAATATCTTTAGGTAGCATAGAAATTCACAAAAGATCCTTAGGGGAAACCATAATTACTAAAATGCCATTGATGAATTGAGTAGAAAAAGTGTTGCTAGGGGTCTCAAGGGATGGTATACAGTCGGTGCAAGGTATACGGACCATATTCTTGCTCTGTGACCAACACTTAGAAAAATTCCACTCACGAAGGTCCAAGATGGTATTTCCGTACTTAGAAAATTCAACACAAGCACCCATATTGCCGTTCTTGACATCTTCATAGTCAGTACAAAGGTTTATAGACTGTATTCCTCCTCTATGAAGCTTCACTTAGAAAAAATCTTCAATGACCAAGTTTCGATATGGTGATTTAATACTTAGAATTTTTTCACTCCTAAGCCCATACGAAAGGCCTCACGGATCGTGAAGGACTATGCAGTCCGTGATAGTGTCCATGTGTGACATGCCTTAGCCAAAATGTGGATTTTCAAGGCCAATATTACCCATACGGTCCACCACATGGACCATGAAGCCTCACACGAACTGTGTAGGGTCCATGTGTTGTATGCCTTGGTCTCAAACACTACATTAAAGCCCACACACCTCCTACAAGTCCAAGGGCCACTTTAAGGAGCCTTCACATGGTCTGTATACCCTCATATGGACCATGAAGGCTCCCATAAAGCATTACCTTGGTTCAAAAATTTTTTAAACCAAAATCCCAAGTCCTATTAACGTGTAAAATGTTAGGGTCCTTATATTTATGGTTGCTTTCAACTGAGCCGATGTTCTAATGTAATGTTGGCCAATGCTAGGGTGCCTCCTCTCAAGGCACCTCTTGGAGGTGGGCCGTTACTTCCTCGATGTGATTGGTGTGCAAAAGAATCACACGGGTGGTTTTTGGAGAGATTTGGGTGGTTGTTACGGCCATGGTGATAGGAGCCACAAGATTGCTGATTATCCTAAGGCTGCTCAAATGGGTCAAGGTCAAGTGGCCCAACGTGATCAAGGCTAGCTAAGAGCTCCACAAGGTGGTGCCCCCAGAATCAACAGGTTCGCTTTGCATGCCCTGAAGGATGTAAAGGAGACTCTGAATGTTGTTACTCATATGTTAAAAGTGTTTGATTTTGATGTCTATGCATTTATCTATTGTGACTCCTCTTTTGGCTCTTAAGTTTGGTTTGCCCATTTTGGTTTATACTCCCATGGGTGAATCTATTCTTACCCAAAGAGTCTATCTGGGTTGTGCTGTCTCTGTTTTGCATAAAGTCCTTCCATGTGATCTTGTGAAACTTGAGATGTTTGATTTTGATATTATTCTCGGGATGGATTGGTTGCATGCATCATATGCCTTTATAGATTGTAAAACATGGAAGGTCAAGTTCCAATTTCCAGATGAACCTATTCTTGAATGAAAGGTTGGTTCATTTCCTCTAACAAGGCCTGAAAGATGATTTATAAGGGGTTTATCTATCATAATGTAAGGCTTAAAGATGTGGAGTCTGACTCACCTACTCTTGAATAGGTCCTGATGGTTAATGAATTTCCGAATATGTTTTCCAAAGATTTGCTTAGTATTCTTCCTGAAAGGGAAGTAGACTTTGGTATAGATTTCCTCCTGCATACTCAACCTATTTGTATTCCTCTTTATCGTATGGCACTGGCTGAGTTGATGGAATTCATAGATCAACTGAAGGACTTGTTGGAGAAAGGCTTTATTAGACTATGTATATCACTATAGGGTGCTCCGATATTCTTTCTAAGAAAGAAAGATAGGTTTCTTCGGGTGCTATAGAAAAATGAATAAGGTAACCATCAAGAATAAATACCCGTTGCCAAGGATTGATGACTTATGTGATCAATTTCAAGGAGCCACCCATTTCTCAAAGATTGACCTCAATTTCGATTATCAGCAATTGAAGGCTACGGAGTGTGACATTCCAAAAATGGCCTTCCAAACTATATATGGGAACTTTGAATTTATGGTTATACCATTTGGTATGATTAATACTCTCATGAATCGGGTGTTTAAGACATTTCATGATAGTTTTGTGGTTGTCTTCATTGACAATATCCTTATTTATTCTCGAAGTGAGCGGTAGCATATGGATCATTTGAAGTTGGTTCTTCAGACTTTGAGGGAGAAGAAATTGTATGCTATATGTTGTAAATGTGAGTGTTGGTTGGGTGAAGTATCTTTTCTTGGTCATGTGGTACCTAGTGATGGTACTAAGGTTGACCCGAAGAAGACCAAGGTCGTGAGGAATTGGCCTAGACCATTGACTCCTTTGAATATTCAAACTTTTCTTGGGTTGGCTGGTTATTATAAGAGGTTTGTTGAAGGTTTCTCATCTATTTCATCTCCATTGACCAAGTTGACTCAAAAGAAGGCCAAGTTTTTATCGTCGGATGAATGTGAGAAATGTGAGAAGAGTTTTTAGACTTTATAAGATGGGCTTACATCTGCTCCTATTTTGACTCTGCTGGATGGCTTAGATGGATTTGTAGTATATTGTGATGCTTCTCAGATTGGGTTGGGTTGTGTGCTTATGAAACATTGAAATGTGATAGCTTATGCATCGACAATTGAAGGTGCATGAGGGAAATTACCTGTATCATGATCTTGAGCTAGTGATTGTGGTGTTCGATTTGAAGATTTGGAGACATTTTTAGTACGGAGTATGTGTTGATGTTTTCACCGATCACAAGAGATTGCAATATGTGTTCACCCAAAGGGATCTTAACTTGAGGCAAAGAAGGTGGTTGAAACTCCTTAAGGACTATGACATGAGTGTGCAATATCATCCCAGCAAGGTAAATGTTTTAGCTGATGCTCTTAGTAGACTATCTAAAGGGATTGCGGCTCATGTTGATCAAAGAAAGAAGGAGTTGGTAAAAGATGTTCACCATTGGGCTAGATTGGGTGTTCGATTGGCTGACTTTAATGATGGTGGTATTCATGTTCAAAATGGGGTTGCATCTTCTGTGGTTGTTGATGTCAAACCTAACCAATATTTAGACCCGTCATTAGTTGAGTTGAAGAAGTTGGTTGCTTAAAACAAGATAGAGGTTTTCTCCCAAGGGGGAGATGGTGTGCTTCAATATCAAGATTTGTTGTGTGTTCCAGATGTTGATTGTCTTAGGAAGGTGATCATGAGTGAAGCCCATAACTCTCATTATTCTATTCATCAAGGATCTACCTAAATGTATTGGGATTTGAGGGAGGTGTATTGGTGGAATGGTATGAAGAAAGATATAGCCAAGTTTGTATTTGAATGCCCTAATTGTCAACAAATGAAGGTAGAGCATCAATGGCTCGGTGGTTTGGCTCAAGCTATTGAGATCCCTACTTTGAAGTGGGAAGATGTGAACATGGATTTTGTGGTTGGTTTTCCCCAAACACAAAAGAAATTTGATTCAATAAGGGTGATCGGATGACTAAATTGACTCATTCCGTATCGGTCAAGACTACCTTCAAGGCCGAAGATTATGTGAAGTGGTATATCCATGAGTTGCTAAGGTTGGATGGTATGCGTAGGTCTATCTTATCAAATCGTGGCACCCAATTTATGTCTCACTTTTTGAGATCATTTCAAAGAGGGCTTTGCACTATGGTGAAGTTATGTATTGCTTTTCATCCTCAATCCGATAGAAAAGCCAAAAGGACAATTCAAACTTTGGAGGATATATCGTGGGCTTTTGTGTTGGACATCAAGGGTAATTAGGATGATCATCTGCCACTTATTGACTTTTCTTACGATAATAACTTTCATGGTAGCATTGGTATGGCACCGTTTGAGGCTTTGTATGGTAGAATGGTGTAGATCTCTAGAGGGGTTGTTTGAGTTGGGAGAAATAGCTTTAATTGGCTCAAACTTGGTGGTGGCAACCATGGGGAAGGTGAAGTTGATTAGGAAGAGGTTGAAATTGTCTCTATGTCACGAAAAGTCTTATTCACATGTTAGAAAGAGGGATCTTTTGTTTCATGTCGGTGATTGGGTGTATGTGAAGGTCTCACCCAGGAAAGGCGTAATGCATTTTGTTAAGAAAGGAAAGTTAAGTCCTTGGTATGTAGGCTCTTATGAGATTGTGGAGCGGATTGAGAATGTGGCCTATAGATTGGATTTGCCTCTAGATTTGAGTTCTATTCACCCAGATTTCCATGTGTCTATATTGAGGAAATCAATTGGTGAACCTAGTACAATTGTACCCTTGGAAGGTATTGAGGTTGAGTATAACTTCTCCTATGAGGAACTCCTAGTTGAGATCTTGGATAGCCAAGTGAAACGGCCTCCCAACAAAGATGTGGCTACTCTTAAGGTACTTTGGAGAAATCAACATGTGGAGAGTGCTACATGGGAGGCGGAGTTTGACATTATGAAATGATATTCCTTCTTTTCCAATCTACTCAAACCTAAGGTATTAAGGTTCTTCCTATTTCAAGTGGTCCTGATTCTTTCACTCTTGAGTTTCATGACGTGACATACATACATATGCACGAAAATGATTTAAAGATCTGTTGAATAACTTAAAGATGATTTGATATTAGTTTTAATGACTTTATGATTTTGAAGTGATGAAATATGTATTGTGTCCTTATGTTTGTATGTTTAATGTTCATGTCAAGCTTTTCATGCCTCGTTCTAGCATATTTGGGGATAAATGTTCCCAAAGGTCAGATGATGTAAGGACCCAGACATTGTATGGACTTAATGGTGTATGGAATTTGGTTTTGGAAAATTTTTGCCCTAGGTGACACCACATGGGCACCTGCACGGGCTGTGTGACTCATCACGGGCCGTGTGGAGGAGAATCGAGGTGGCCCTTGGCCTTCTGTGTAGAGTGTTGGCCTTAAGTTGGAGTTCAAGACCAAGGCTTGCACCACATGAACCCCACATGGCTCATGTGAGACTTCATTGGCCATGTGGTGGCTTGTGTTTGTAGCCCTAGCTTTGAGAACCACATTTTGGCCAAGGCACTTCACACAATCTCATGCAGTCTGTATGACCCTTCACGGGTCATATGGCCTCCCCATGGGTGTTGGTGTGAAAACTTTCTAAGTATAGAATTACTGTCTCGAGACTTTGTCAACGAGTATTTTTCTTAGTGAAGCCATACGGAAGGCTACACGGTTCGTGTACCTCTATACGGGTCTGTGTGGCCTCTGTACAGGACCTCTGACAACTTATGACATCTATTTCATTAATGGTACTCTTATAATGTTGGCTATTCATAAGGGTTTCATATGACTTTCTAACCTATACAAAACCTCTCAAAAGATATATACTCTTCTATTCACATTCAAATTCAATTCAGCACTTAGAATTATTCTAACTCTCATCGAAAGAACTCCCCTCAAGTGAACTTTGAGGGATTGGCTTGGAGCATAAGGAAGGGTCTTCTTGTTCATCAATTTCTTCTCATTTCTTCTTGGTTAGCCAAGCTATGTAGGATTGGTTCATGGTCCCTTTCAACCATGAAGATCCCAAACTCTTTTACACTTGATTTTATGAAATTGAGCTTACTTTAAACATGGGTCTTTTAGATTATTGCTTATTTGATTTAATTAAGATATGGGCTATGCTTTAATTGTCATTTTTAAAGTAGTCTAAACCCTAATATGAAGAATTGCATTGATGTTACAAAAATTTGAATATGCATGTCCCCTCTAATGTTTGATTTAAGCATGAGTAATCTAAATTG
This sequence comes from Solanum medicagineum, assembly GCA_026153255.1. Taxonomy (NCBI): domain Eukaryota; kingdom Viridiplantae; phylum Streptophyta; class Magnoliopsida; order Solanales; family Solanaceae; genus Solanum; species Solanum medicagineum. The sequence goes on along the minus strand of JAPFFP010000012.1, from coordinate 13,568,703 downwards.
TTATTTAAATGTGGTTTTACGTATGGATTTACTTGAATTTCATATTGTATGGATGATTTAAGTTTGAATCTCTATTTCCCATGCTATTCTCATATCATTCATAGTATATGCATACATGAGCATTGGTTTTGATGAATGTTGTTCGGTGGGTTAAGCCCACATATGTTTATGAATACGATTTGATGAAAATTATTCGATGGGTTGAGCCTATATATGGTTATGAAAAGAATGTGATCACAAATATGCCTAGGGTGTTTGCACCATTTTGTATATATAGCTACTCCTATGCATTAAAGTATGAATCGAAGTATGATTTGGCTTTTGAACCCAAGTATAAATGATTATGTACAATGTTTGGCTTTTAAGACCAAATATGCATAGAAATGATTTGTGTCACGACCCAAGCCTAGGGCCTAAACATGACACGGTGAATAGGAACGCGAATGAACCCAAACAAGCCTCTTAGCATATCAATCACACATCCTTGGTCGCAGAACAAAGTAAATAACAAGAAGAGACAATATAAAAAAGGAAGCTCTAAGAGAAATCTTTGATAATCATAAAAACATAAAGAGTCAAGCTTATAGCATAAATACGTCATAATATTCTAACAACACCTATAAACATAGAATGGAGCGGGGGCCAAGACATTCTCCGGGCTCTCCCTCATAATGTCATATGTTCAACATAAAAAAGTCTTAGAAATAGTAAGAAAAAGTAGATAGTGTCCTCGAATTTGAGGACTCATCAAGCTTTTCTTCGAATGATCTCACTAGCCACGTGGGGGATGATCAAAAGGAGCTCCGATCACTACATGGTGATATCATGTAGGCAAAAGTATGCGTTAGTACTTTTGAATGTACTAAGTATGTAGGATGCAATGTAACAAGAAATAAGCCAACATAGTCAAAATGCATAGTAATAGGCAATAGGTAAACATAATCTCAATATGGCATGCATGATCAGTTCTTGAAGTAAAACATGTTTATAAATCAAACAACTTGCATAGAACATGATACATATGTGGGAAGAGACCTCAACTGACAAAGAATAAGACCAAGCGAGCTACAACTTGGAATTTCGATGATTACCCCTCACTGGTAAATAAGTGGTCTACTTGCTAAGGTAAACCATACACCACCTTACGGGAGCCCATCCCATTTCGGAGAAGTAACCTTCCTTACGGGAGCTCATCCCATTTTGGAAAGGATTTCATGAGTAACTTTGCCTTAGTGGAGCCCATCCCGTTTCGGGAAGAATTTCAAGAGAAAGTACACTAAATGGATCCACTAGTATAGCAAGGGTATAACGTAATCTTATGTTGGCACATAGTTCAAGGAAAGAGAGAAAACCCTCCATCCATCGGTGCTAAGTCTAATCCCATGGAATATTTATAATAATCTTACTTTAATAACTTGCAATAAATATGGAATCATGACATGAGTAGCTATTAAACATACTTGATCTCTAATGGTGAGCCTATCTTGGAACATGAGAATAGATCATCATCAAAAATTACCCTTGCATTAACTTCAAAGGCTCACAAAAGGTAAAATCTTGAAAATAGGGCTTAACTTCATACTTTAATAATCATAGGTAATTTCATGAAGTCATAGCATACTTGATAACCCATATTCATCATGAAGTCACTTGACTTATAAAACATGTAATTAGCTTGAGAATTCTTGACTTGACATTTTATCAAACACTTGGTGGATATGTAATGCTTGTTCAAAATCATGCAATTCAAGAGAAAATAATATGAGAAGACTCAATGCAAATCAACCCACAAACATAGTGCAAAACACTCATGTGAGATATCTTGAAATCCATCATCAAATCTCATAACAGATCATAATTTCATAGCTCAAAACATACATAGTCTCAATAGACAAATCCAAACTCACAGTATAAGCAATGAGATAGATAGATAGACATGCATATTTAATCAACATTTCATAAAAACACCAACATATTTCATTCTTATAATTCATAATAAAAGATACTCATAGATAATATAACCTGAAAATATGAAAATTTCATAAAATAGGAAGATTGGGCACCATGGGCGAAAGGACCCAATGTTTGAAACTCACATACCTAATTTGGGGATTCCTTAATGTAGGAGTGAAGGAGACTTGAAGCTTGAATGGAGTTCTTGAGATCCGAAATTAAGCTTGAGACACTTGAATTTGGATGAAATATTTGGCTATGTATTGGAGAGGTTTTTGAGAGGGTCTTGAGTGATATAGAGTTGAAAAATGGCTAAATATAGGTGTTTTCACACATATGCGAGCATGGGGTTTGACCCTAGGGCCTTGGACCAAAATAAGAAACTAAGAGAAAAATGTACATCTCTGAGCCCCCAGCACGTCATGCCTAGGGCGCATATCGTCTCTGGAAATCGTAAATTAGTGAAAATTATTTTTCACTCTGGGTTCTCTAAAATTGGGGTTATACCCATTTTCCACCTAATTTTGCCCCCTAATCATGAATATGAAGTCAGATTCTCGATATCACACACAGATTTTGAGATGTATGGAAGTTATGATTAGGGGCATTTCTGAGGTACATTTTGGGGCGTTCCAATTTGAAACCACTTGTGCCTCTTTTGAAAGCATGTACACATATATGTATTCTTATGGGATGATGACTTAGCACCGAATGAGATTGGAGGTGTCAGGGCTATCCCCAAGGGTCCTCTTCCTTTCTATTGAACTATGTGCTAGCATAGGTACTTGATTATGGTAACCCTCACCGGAATGGGAATCCTGTAAGGAAGGTTACCCTCTCTGAAATGGGAGGCCCGTAAGGAGAAGTATGGTCTACCATTTGCAAGTTGATCACCTTTTATCCACTGTGGGGATGACATTGAAATTCAAGTAATAGCTCACTTGGTCTTATATGTCGGTTGAGATCTCATCCGGCTATATTGAAATATTTTGGCTTTGCATGCATCATGGATTTCATGGCATATTGTTATATTACTCTTATTTAGTTATACACTTCTTTCTATATATGTGCCCTTGTCGTCTAATATTGAATGCAGGTTTAATATATTCATATCCATTACATGACTACATACTTAGTACATTCAAACATACTAACACATACTTTTGCTTACATCTAACAATGTAGGGGCCAAAGACTATATTCATCCACCTTTTGACGGCTAGTCGAATTCATGAAAGTTGTTGTGGTGAGTCCTATTATCCAAGAACAAGACATCATCTATCTACCTATTATGCTGCTTTCACTTATGTAATATTTACTTTGAGGGTGAGCCCGAGACATGTCTTGGTCCCCGTCCTATTTATGACTTAGAGGCATAGTTGGAAAACATGTAAGATCTTGTATGGTTATGTGTTATGTTTTTCTTTTTGGAGAATATGGTTATGGATATTTATTGGATATGGATATTATGATGATTTGTTTATGGTTTGATATGGATATGTGGAAGGTCTTAAGTCCCATTCTATCCTCATAGAGTCAGTCATGCTTACCGGTCCCTTAGTTTTTATGTGTTATATGCTATGTGGATCATACTAATCCCAATCCCTATAACATCCCCATAGTGTGAGTCCTACTTTCCCGTCCCTTAGAATTAAGTGATTTTTACTTTATTATGCACTTCCAAACAGATGATGTGAATTGGATACTTTGAACCTTGTTTGGGGACTCTCGGGTTTCCATTAGCCACATCATTGCTAGACCCTAAGTACAGGTTGTGACATCATGTCATGAAACATAAGAGTAAAAAAATTAGGACCATTGAGAATATGAAGAACCTAATACCTTAGGGGTGTGTAGATTGCAAAAGATTATGTCCATCTTCGCCTTCCATGGAGCACTCTCCATATGTTGATTCCTCTAAAGCACTTTAACCGAAGCCACATCCTTGTTGCGAAGCCATTTTACTTGCCCCTAAATTTCAACTGGACTCTCTTCATAGGATAAGTTCTCCTCAACCTCAACACGTTCCAAGCGCACAATCGAACTAGGATCACCAATTAACTTTCTCAACATAGACACATGGAAAATCTGGTGAATAGAACTCATCTCCAAAGGCAAATCCAATCTATAAGGCCACCTTGCCAATCTGCTCAACTATCTCATAAGGGCCTACTTACCGAGGACTTAACTTTCCCTTATTATCGAAATGCATCATACCCTTCATAGGAGAAACCTTCACATATACCCAATGACCAACATGGAATTCAATATCCCTCTTTCTAACATCCGAATAAGACTTTTGATGACTTTGAACCGTGTTCAACCTTTTCCTAATCAACTTCATTTTTTCCATGGCATCCAACACGAAATTCGGGCCAGTCACCCAACTCAAACCATCCCACCAGGGATCTACTCCTTCTCCCATATAAAGCCTCAAACGGTGCCATATCAATGCTAGCATAAATTATTGTTGTAGACAAACTCAATAAGTGGTAGATGATCATCCCAATTACCCATGAATTCCAACACACAAGCCCTCAACATATCTTCCAAAGTTTGAATGGTTCTTTCGGCTTGTCCGTCGATTCGAAGATGGAAAGCGATACTTAACTTCACCTTAGTGTCAATACCTTTTCAAAATGATTTTCAAATGTGAGAAGTAAGTTAGGTGACGCCATCCGATATGATAGACATAGGCATACCATGAAACCTAATTGATTCTTGAATATACAACCTTGCATAATCTTCGCTATTGAAAGTAGTTTTGACAGGCAGGAAATGAGCTGATTTAGTCATCCTCCATGACAACCCAAGTAGAATAAAATTTCTTTGGGGTGTGGGGCAAACCAATCACAATGTCCATGTTCACATCTTCCCACTATCATGAAGGAATATCAATGTCTTGAGCCAAACCACCGGGCCTTTGATGTTTTTCCTTTCACTTATTGACAATTAGGATATTCAGATACAAACTTGGCTATGTCTTTCTTCATACCATGCCACCAATACACTTCTCTTGGTGGATCCCTGATGTATAGAACAATGAAAGTTATGAGCTTCAGTCATGATCACCTCTCTAAGACTATCAAAATCTAAAACACACAACCAATCTTGGTACCGAAGTACACCATCTCCCCTTTGGGAGAAAATCTCTATCGTCTTTTCCGTACCATCTTCCTCAACTCAGCCATAGACAGGTCCAAGCCTTGTTTTGCCTTGACATCAACAACAACATAAGACTCAGCCCCATTCTGAACATGAATGCCACCCTCATTAGAGTATGCTAACCTAACACCCAATCTAGCCAAGCAATAAACATCTTTTACAAGTTTTCTCTTTCTTTCATCAACATGGGCCACACTACCCATGATAGCCTATTAAGAGCATCGGCTACAACATTCGCCTTGCTGGGATGATATTGAACACTCATGTCGTGATCTCTAAGAAACTCCAACCACCTTCTTTGACTCAAGTTAAGATCTCTTTAGGTGAACATAATATTGTATACTCTTGTGATCGGTTGACAAATCAACATACACTTTATATAAATAATATCTCCAAATCTTCAAAGCAAACACCATGGTTGCCAATTCAAGATCATTAGTCGCATAATTTTGTTCATGCACCTTCAGTTGCCTTGATGCATAAGCTACCAACTTACTATTTTGCATGAGAACACAAACCAATCCAATCCGAGAAGCATCAAAATGCATCACAAACCCATCTGAGGCATCTAGTAGGGTCCCCTATAAACATGATCCACCACTAAAGATTGACGTACCAAGGTGGAAACATAAATAGGCTAGGCTACTGGTTCACACATAATATTAATATCAGAAGCAAAATATGCCAACATATATGAATACGTAGAGCTTGGGTCAAATAAAACTAAAGCTTAATGGTGGCATGTTAGAACCATACCTGTGATAACTACATCAGAAGCCTCTACCTTGACCCTGTTAGGAATAGCATAACAAACTCTATGACCACTAGCTTATGCGCCTCCATGGGCACCACCTCTCCATGTACCACGACCTTTTCTAGCACCACCTCTCAGGCCATAAGAGGTGTTTTTGGCTACTGCCTGAGGTCCTGAAGCCTGAGTAGGAAACACCCGATGTGAGCAAAGGTTGGTGAAGTGCCCAACCTCATCACGAAGATAATATGCGTTCGGGGTCTTGCCCCTGAGATGACTGTGCCGACGAACCACCATGCTTGGGTGCACTACCCACCTAAGTAGACTTGGCTCTGTCAACACTATTAGATGCTGGGAGAGTAGCATAAACTGCTCGGCGCTGATGGCTCTACCTCTAACTCTCGCGATCCCGTGGTGGGTGCCTACTAAATTGTCCATGTCAACGAACCTTTTTCTTCCACCCTGTGTATCCTACCTACTATGCATTATTATACAAGCGTTATCCACAAGACTTTGGAAAATACCTCTAGCTAACACGAAGGAAGTTGTAGCCTTCTGCAGATACCCCGCCAAGCCCTTGGCAAAATGTCAGATTCTCTCAAACTCAATAGCAATGCTAGACAAGGCATATCTGGATAAGTTAGGAATCTAGCCTTGTAGTCAAAAATAGATATAGATCCTTGTTATAGCCTATTGAACCTTTCTCGAAGGCTATCTCAAAGGTTGTAGGGCATGAATCTTTCCAATAATATCTCAACAAACTGCCCCTAGATCATAGCTAGTGATACAATAGGTCGATGAGCTACCACTGACCTCCACCACTTCTTGGCAAGGCCGAGGAACTGATATGAAGTATAGGAAACCCCATGCGACTCAAGAATAGATAGGTTACATAACTAGTCCTTGCATTCTGACAGAAAATCATAAGCTCTATCGCCAGGAGAGCCATCAAATCACGGTGGAGCCAATCGCATAAACCTCTCAAAGATCTTCTTCTCTGTTGCATACATGGCTGGGCCAGTAATAGATGGTGGCACCACAAACAAAGGAGGTGCAATAGATGTAGCAATAGCAAAACTCTAAAGTTGAGTACCTAAACCAGTCTAGATCCTCGAAGTGGAATAGTAAAAGTTGCAGGAGGGTCTGTTCGAGCTAAAGAAGGACCCATATGAATCATAGCCGGCTCCGGTGGAGCACCAGAAGCACCAAATAGTGTGGTAGAAACCGGTATCTCAATAGTAGCTAGGGCTGGAGGAGCTCCCTCTAAGCTAGCCAATAACCTCATCAGTAACTCCTGAACCGAGGGTATAATCTTTGGGGCTCATGAACAGGCTCTAGAGAAGTTGATCTAGTCTACCCTAGAGGTGGAGTAGCCGCTCTAACATGTCCTCTACCCTTGGTCCTACCCCAAACTCTACTTTGACTTCGGGTGGGAGCCATATAAGCTACATTGGACTCTCTTACTAAGCGACAGGATTGAATAATTGGCATATGTGCAGAAGGAGTAGATTAGACACTTTCAAAATGGGTAATACAAAGAAACGCATGAATAGAAGAAAGATGTGAAAACTCTTTCCTAACAAGTATCATGTAGCATCTTCAAAGATGGGTGTGGATGTCTATATACCGATCCGCGAGACTATACTAGACACCTTGCTCTTGACTCATGAGCCCAATAAATCTAGTGCTCTAATACCAAAATTGTCATTACTTAAAATAGATTGCAACTAAAGAAAGAAAAATAAAGCGAAACAAACTCGGAAGATATAAGAAATCTCTCAAAATCTGGAGTCATAAGTACAAGAGAATCTAAAACAATACTGAAGAATAATTAAAACAGTCTCAAGAGCAAATAAAATACTATCTCATGATATCTAATACCTAGTATGAGAGAAAAGAAATAAAAGAGAATCCAAAGGTTCACGACGACTCGGAGTCTGAGCCTCACTGTTGAGATCTGGATGGTAGCAATAACACTTAGATGGAAAGATAGCCCTATCCCATACCATGTCACAATCTGCAAGGAGGAAACAAAGAAGGGGTTAGTATATCGAAATGTACCCAACAGGTTCAACTGACTGGGTAAGAAAAATTGAACCAACCATGTAATAACAAAGAACCCTATCCTCGCATTCACAATGGTTAGCACAAGACGATAATATATATACCATGGTAATGAGCTAAAATGTTCACAAGAATTTATGATGTCATATAACCATAATAAGAAACATAATTTCCAAATACCAAGGGTGTTATTGCCTTGCCAACTGCCCATGGTCAATTAATATCAGTATACCACAATCTTGCCACCTGCCCGTGGTCAAGCATGTAAGAACTCACCTATGAGGAGTATAAAAGAGTCAGGAAAGAAAGCCTTGAAAAATCTAAAAAACTTTAAGATTTTACGAATGGGTTTACGACTCGTAAGATGAAGTACGACCCGTAAAGTGGGTTTGTGGACACCTGGTAGGCTTTGTGAAATTTGAAATTTTCTGAAGTTAAATCTACAACTCATCAGACGACCTGTAAAGTCCTCTATGAGTCATAGACCATATCGTATAATGAGAATCAGAGAAGGGGTCTCTAAGAGTCTATCAGAGGAAACACTATCCACGGCCCATAAAATAATATACGAGTCGTATATTGTATCATAGAGGGAGAATCAAAGAAAAAAGGGTCTCTGAAGTTTGGAAAGAGGGCCTTCAGATGAAACCCCATCTATGACTCATAGAATCATCTATAACCTGTAAACAAGGTCTCTTAGACTTGTCAGAGCAGTTTTTAAAAAGGGGCAGTTTGGTCATTTCTTAGCATTTCTGTCTTTACTACGTCATTTTGACCTTCAAAGGAACCCTTTATCATCCCTCTAATCCCTAATTCCTTTTATTTTGCCTCCTCATTCCATCTCTTTAAGTCCCCAAACCCCTCTCAAGTCTTTAAGCTTTCAAGAAGAAGGGACAAGCTAGGGTTTTGGTTTCTTTCCCTCCAAGTTGGGTATTCTCTTCACTAAGTTGATGAGGTGTGTGGGTTTGATTGTGAGGACCTTTCCCCTCATAAGCTCAACCATTTCTCCTCCAATTCTTTTTCCAAGTCATAGGCATTTAAAAGATTCTATGAACTTTTGCATGATATGACTACGAAGAAAACTATGATGATATTATGATGAGCATTATATTATTCGTCTTTGTATAATATGGTGAAATGGAAAGTCGTGGAATATGTGTGACTTAAAATGAGGTTTAATGATGACCTAACTATGCTTTGTTATGATAAAGTGGGTTATTTTACATCTCCTCATATCTAACGGAATGTATGCCCACCATGTTTTACTAAGTCATGAACCTATCTTCTTATGTTGACAAAGGCCTTATGGCAAGACATGTGATTACAAATGAAATATATTTTGAAGGGTTGTTATGTATGCTATAAATTATGATAATGTTATGGAAGCTATAAAAGGTTATGACGCCCTATATTTGATAGGATGAAACCTTGGTTTTAATGAGCTACTCTATGAACTATGAGATAAATGCTTTGCATACTATGATAATAAGAATAATTTGAGTATTCTTTGGGATTGTGACCTAGCACTGAGTAGACCTTGGTAGATAACTATTGTCCCATAACTATGTTGCCACCATAGGTTTGAGAATAGGACAAAATGGGTGGCATTCCCGTAAGGCGCATGTGAATCATCTACCGAAATAGGTGGTGTTCCCATCAGGTTAATAAGATGTGTATACCGAAATGGGTGATGTTCCCGTAAGGTAATTATGAGGTATTCTCCGAAATGGAAGGTGTTCACATAAGGTGAGTGCTTGGTCTACCTTGGCAAGGTAGGCCATTCCTAAGTCCAATGTGGAGTGCACATTGGGATTCCAAGTAGTAGCTCGCTTGGTCTTACATGTCGATTATGGTTCCTTCCCATCTATGTATAATATGTTAGATGATTTGATGATTTATTCTTACATAATTTGATCATGGCATTGATCATGATTGACATATTGAACTTACATTCGTTGACTATGATTATGCATATTGTTAAATATGGCTTATGTTCCTTGTTGCATTTGCACCCCGCATACTTAGTACATTCCAAATACTAACGAATATATCCTGACCCAAACTTAGGCCCTAGGTGTGACACGGCGAATGAGAATCCAAAGGCCCCCAAACAAGACTCTTAGATCATAATTGCACATTATAGGTTTAAATGATAAATGGCAAATAGATGACAATGAAATATGGGGAATGGGACTAAGGGACAACTTGTAATCATAAGCAGAAGCATAAGTTAAATAGTTTAAAACATATGTAGCAATGGTTCAGACACACCTCTAAACAGTGATAATAAACAGAGCCAAGAATACAAGTCTAGGTCCCTCAATACTAAGTCAAAATGAAAATACATCAAATATCTGAATAAGAAAGGCAAAGCTTGAAGAAAAGGGTTCTGTTCCTAGTGAATGGGAACTCACCAAAGCTCAAAGTCTTCACTTGCAATCTAGCCAGCGAAGGAGGATAAGGTAGATCTCCTGTCCTTACATGATTATAGCATGTAGGAAAAAAATGCGGTTAGTACTTTGGAATGTACTAAATATGCAGGTATGCAATGCAACAAGTAAATATAGTGACAAAGAATACTTACCCAAAATGACAAACTCCAAGCTTAAACAATATATTCAGTTGCAAAGTAAAGCATAAAGTAATGCTTATGAAAATGCATAGAGAAGCACAAAAGCAAATAAGTGTGGGAATAAGACCATTACCAACAAAACTATATGAGCTATAATATAGAGTTCGATGTCATGCTCCACATCGGCCCAAAGAGTGAGTCAACTTGCTAGGTTATAACTCCAGAAACGAAAATACTAGATGGATCCACTAGTCAGAAAGCATAAAAAAGCATAACCAAAATATCCTACGGTGGCACATAGTTATGAGATTAGAAGCTTTATATAAGACCCCTTAGGTTGAGTCCCACTCCTAACTCATTCGGTGCTAAGCCAAAATACTAAGGACACGGACAATGCATAAACGAAACAATCAAAACTTAATTTAGTTCGAAAAGTCTTAACTTGTCAAAACAATCATTTTCAAACTTGTACATAGAATAACTCTTTAGAAAAAGATTCAAAACAAAATGGAATGGGTTTAAGTCACCCAACATCATTTCATACTTGTATTCACTTATTTTTATCTAAAATCATAAGTTCATGTTATGCCATGAAAGCCAAATATCCAAAGTTTATAAGTCAACTTAAATCACGTTTGGGACTGGTTCATTAACCTTAAAATCATGAATTTAATATTTAAATAAAGTTACAATAATCATAGAAACAATTTAGGATTAAAAAATCATAATAACTCATTTGTGTATGTAAGACTTGAAAATATAGACTAGATTAAATAATACAAAACTGAAATGCTTGAATTAAAACCTTGATAAATATACATGACTAACATAAAATGTATGAATAACCATAATTTAAGCAAATATCAATTAGTATACAATTATACATAGATTGAAAAATTTGTGATTGAAAATTTAGATTTCGAAGAGGACATCGTGGTTGAAAGGAAACCAAGAATCAAACCCACATACCTTGCTTGATTAGCCTTGAGAAGATGAAGAGACTTGGTGGAGATCTTGAAAGAATACTTAGCCTAAGTGTTGAGAGAGTTTTGGGAGAGCAATGTAGGTTAGGGGATTTGGTTTCTTTGAAGAGTGACGGTGTCACGACCCAAGCCTAGGGCCTAGACGTGACACAGCGAATGGAGAACCGGAAGGTACCCCAAACAAGCCTCTTAACTTGTCATTACATATCCTTGGTCGTGGAGACATACAAATTATATAGATTGAGAATAGGAATAATGGGACTAAGGGAAAGCTTGCATAAACGCAATAATCAACAGCCAAGAGTCAAAGCTCATACATAAATACACAACACGTCCAACAAACAACTCTAAATATATAAATAGAGCAGGGCCAAGACAAAGCAATTGAGGTCACCCTAATAGTCTAACAGAGAATAACGTAGTGTCTCAATACATAGATAAGAGGAAAACATAAACCAAAGTCCCCGAAATGGAGGACTCACCAACTTGGAATAGCACCGTCTAGCCACGTGGAGGAGGATGATCAACTTAGGCATCGGTTCCTACATGGTGATATCATGTAGCAAGAGTATGCATTAGTACGTTTGAATGTACTAAGTATGTGGGATGCAATGCAACAAGAGACAAGTTTCATAATCAACATGCAGAACAATAGGCAATAGACATGATATAGCAATATGTCATATTTCATCAATGCATAAGTAATATATGCTTAGGTAATCCATGCTCATATAGATTATGATATGTGACGATGAGACCGAGCTAGCTTTACAAGGTATGAACCCCTCAGTAGGTTGGTGATGTTGTCACCCCATCACCTAGGCGGAGATGAGTATTAACCCTCATTCTAGCTTACCCGGGCTCTTGTTCCCCAGATCGGGCATGGTCTATGCAATTCTTTATATAGGATTCATCATATGCTCTACTGCAATACCTTATGTAGCAATAATCATGTACATAAGCTCATTTCATCATCATAACATCATTCATATCATATCTCATGCTTTGGACCTTCAATTCCTTAAGAAATCATAACCGGACATTTTATCAAACACCTTGGGGGTGTGTAATGAGGGTAAAAGAGCATGCAATTTGGAGATGAAATCATACAAGAAAATCAATGGTAAAACCTTTAGTCAACACCTTACAACACCCCGAAGACATTCATATCCAAACCCCTCATCAAGTCCAATATTAGATCCAAGATTTGAAGGTCAAAACATGCTAAAACAACCATACTTTCGTGAACTAAAATCACTGTGCAGTAAATTTCTCTATATACAAGACCGACATGTAAAATCAACTTTAAATCATGAATTATTAATAAAAGAGGGTTTAGGCACCATGGGTGGGAAGGACCCAATGGTTCAACATCACATACCTTAGCTTTTGTAAAGTTCTTGAAGAAGACTCTAATGGAGATTTGAAGCTTGGGTGAGATCCTTGAAGAAATCCTTGAGATTTGTCTTAAGTTTGGGACTTAAATTTCGGGTTAGAAATGAGTCTAAGTGTTTGGGGAAATATTAGGGAATGTTTTGCGTGATACGAGGGTGAAGTAAGGCTAAGTATAGGTGAAAATACGTTTGGGAAAACTTAGGTCTACCACTTAGAAAAATCTAGGCGAACAAGGAAAAGACAGTGCAGAAATAACACGTCTCCACATTGTGGAGAGGATGCGGAGGCTCTCTGGAAATCGCACCAATCGAAATTTCATAATTTGATTTCTTTGCTTTAAATTCAAAGTTAGACCCTTGTCACCTTAATTTGGACCCCCTGAACAAGAATATGAAGTCATATTTTCGAAATTCCAAATGGATTTTTAGATATATGAAAAACAAGATTCTGTGCACATCCATGACACGTTTTCGGGAACTTTTTGGGGTCATTTCAATATCTCTCCCTTGGAAACATTCGTCCCCGAATGTAGAAGAGATGTACAAGACAAGAATAATCCTGAATAAGTCAGCCCCAACATGAATGCAACATTACATTTAAAATATCACTTTCAGAATCTCACTAAAAGTGTGAAATCATCATAAATTGCCAACTTAAACATGAATGCACATGAGTGGCATAGGGGCTGAAATATAAGACTTTATAGCACATAGGGGACTTAAAATTAGTACCTTAGGCTTGAGTGGAGTGGAAGAGATAAGGGTACTGCTTTTGCATGTCCGCTTCGGCCTCCCAAGTAGCATTTTTGACTTGTTGGTTCCTCCAAAGGACCATAATGTATGCCATCACTTTGTTCCTCAATCTCTTTACTTGCCTATCCAAGATCTGAACCGGAACCTCCTCATAAGCCAAGTTATCCTCAACAACACCCACAACATCAAGAGGCATTATGTCATTAGGATCACCAATACACTTTCTCAACATAGAAACATGGAATACCGAATGAACCAAGTTCATTTCGCTAGCAATTTCAACTCATAAGCTACCTTGCCAACCCTCACTATCACCTCATAAGTACCAACATACCTTGGACTCAATTTCCCCTTCTTACCAAAACGAACCCCGCCTTTCATTGGAGAAACTTTCAAATAAACCCAATCCCCCACTTGGAATTCTAGGTCTTTTGTCCTTACATCGACATAGAATTTTTGATGACTTTGGACTGTCTGCAACCTTTCCCTAATCATCTTAACCTTTTCAAGAGCATCCATAACTAGATCCGGCCCCAATAAGGCCACCTCTCCAACCTCAAACCAACCCACTGGTGATCTTCAACGTCTCCCATAAAGAGCTTCAAAAGGAGCCATACTGATATAAGAGTGATAGCTATGTTGTAGGACAACTTAATCAATGGAAGATGGTCATCCAAACTACCTTTAAGCTCCAAGACACAAGCCCTAAGTATATCCTCAAGTATTTGAATTGTCCTCTCGGCTTGGCCATCTGTTTGAGGGTAGAAGGTCGTACTAAGGTGAACTTTGGTTCAAGGATCCCTTTGAAAAGATCTCTAAAAGTGTAAAGTAAATTGTGCACCACTATCGGATATAATTGATAAGGGAACCCCATGCAACCTCACCAACTCTTGGATGTACAACCTTGCATACCCTTCAACCCCATATGAAGTAGTCTTGACTGGTAAAAAGTGAGCCGATTTTGTCATCCTATCAACCACAACCCATATGGAATCGAAACCTTTTCTAGTCTTGGGCAACCCAACCACAAAATTCATATTAATCAATTCCCACTTCCATGTAGGAAGCTCTACGTCTTGGGTTAGGCCACCCAGCCTTTGATACTCGGCTTTGACTTGTTGGCGACTATGGTAACCAGAATCAAGTCACATCCCTCAAGTCATCTATACATTTTGGTGGAACAGGGGAGCATAGAATAGGAGGAATTATGGGCTTCATCTAGAATTCTCTCCCTCAAACCATCAACACATGACACACACAATACACCTTGGTATCAAAGGGCCCCATCTTCCCTTTGGGAAAAAACCTCTATCTTGCCTTCTTTCACCAAGGCCTTCAACTCAAGCAAGGAGGAGTCTAGATCTTGTTTTGCTATCACCTCGTCAACCAAAGAAGATTTAGAACCATCAATAACAATAATACCATCACCCACATCTTCTAACCTCACCTCTAGTTTAGACAATTTATGCACCTCCCTAGCCATCTCCCTATCACCACCATCCATATGAGCTAGGCTACCCATAGACAACCGACTCAAAGCATCTGCCACAACATTTGCCTTACTAGGATGGTAATGCACACTCATATCATAGTCCTTATGGAGTTATAGCCACCTTCTTTGTCTCAATTGAGCTTTTTGAGTGAAGACATATTGAAGGCTCTTATGATCGGTGAACATCAACATGCATCCCATACAAATAATGACGTCGAATCTTTAATGCGAACACTACGGCGGCCAATTCAAGATCATGGGTAGGGTAGTTCTTTTCATGCACTTTGAGTTACCTAAAAGCATAGGCTATGACCTTACCATTTTGCATTAGTACTCAACCCAAACCAACTTTAGATGCATCCGATTACACAACAAAACCCTCAAGCCCATCCGGTAGCTACAATATAGGAGTGGACACAAGTCTATCTTTCAATTTTGGAAACTTTTCTCGCATTCATCAGTCCACACAAACTTAGCCTTCTTTTGAGTCAATTTTGTCATAAGAGAAGCAATGGAGGAGAACCCATTCACAAACCTTCTATAGTAACCCGCAAGGCCTAAGAAACTTCTAATATCTAATGGGGTCAATGGTCTATGCCAATTCCTAATCACACCGGTTTTCTTAGGATCTATTTTTATACCATCCCCAGACACCACGTGACCCAAGAATGCAACCTCCTTCAACCAAAATTCACACTTGTAATATTTAGCATACAATCTTTCCTCCCTCAAACTTTGCAACACGACCCTCAAATGGCCCATATGCTCTTCCCTACTATGTGAATAAATCAAACTATCATCAATGAAGACCACAACAAAGGAATCAAGATAGAGCTTGAAGACCCTATTCATTAAGTCCATGAAGATGGCTGGCGCATTAGTCAATCCAAAGGACATCACCACAAATTCATAATTCCTATACCTAGTCCAAAAGGCCGTCTTTGGAATATCACACTCCCTCACCCTTACTTGATGGTACCTGGACTAAAGATCAATCTTAGAGAAAAAGCTATCCCCTTGCAATTGGTCAAACAAGTCATCAATCCTTGGAAGAGGATATCTATTCTTTATAGTGTCCCTATTGAGTTGCCGGTAGTCAATGCACATTCTAAGTGACCCATCTTTCTTCTTTACAAACAATATCGGTGCACCCCAAGGTGATTGGCTAGGTCTAGTAAATTCCTTCTCCAGCAAATCCTTTGATTGCTCCTTTAACTCCTTCAACTCTATCGGGGCCATACGATAAGGGGTAAAATGGAGATAGTTGGGTATCGGGAAGGAAATCTATGTCAAAATCTATCTCCGTTTCGGGAGGGACATCGGGAAGGTCATTTGGGAAGACATTAAGAAATTCACTTACAACCGGAACCAACTCATTGGAAGGGACTTTGGACTCAACATCTTTGACTCTCATAAGATGATACAAACACCCCTTGGAAATCAATTTCTATCGGCTTTAATACATGAGATGAAACAACCCCTCGCTACTACATCATGACTTTCCCACACAAGGACGGGATAGTTTGGAAATTGAAACTTGACCTACGGGTCCTATAATCAATAGAAGCATAGTATGCATGCAACCAATCCATCCCAAGAATAACATCAAAATCAACCATATCTAATTCAACAAGATCACAAGGTAAGATTTTATGCAAGATGCAAACTAGACAATTTCTTCCTAGCAACAATAGATGCACCAATAGGAGTAGACACCTCATATGACTCATACAACAACTCCGACTCAACATAGAACTTGTTAGCAACAAAGGGGGTAACAAACAAGAGGGTGGCACCCGGATCAATCAAAGCATATACATCAAGATCAAAGATTTTCAACATACCGGTAACAACATCAGGGACCTCACCAACCCTTTACCTTCCATGTAGAGCATAGAATCAATTGTGCCTGTGGACACCACCTTGAGGACCACCTTTACACAATGGAACCACATTTGCCCCTTAGCCTTTGCCCCGATTTCTAGGACAATGTACCTTCTTATGACTAAGCTCCCCACATTCAAAACATGCATTGGAACCCTTCTAACATGGGCCCTTATGACTCTTCCCACATGTAGTACACACATCAATGGTAGCCACACCACCAACATCTTGACACCTAGGGAAGTCATTGGCGAACCCCCTATTTGTAGCATGAGGAGGCCCTTGGCCTTGATAGAATCGACCACCCCTATGAAGCTTGCCCCCAATACGAGCTCTCTTGGCCTCATGGCCCCTTTTCTCAACTTTTCTTCTTCCATTTGCTCGGCACATGTCATTAACCGAGACAAGTCCATATCACTAATAAGCAAGGCTGACCGGCACTTTTCACTTACCAAATCGGAGACCCCCATAACAAACTTATTTATCCTTGACCTAGGGTTGGCCACCAAATGAGGAGCATACTTTGGAAGTTGATAAAATTTGAGGGCATACTCCCTCACACTCATACCACCTTGTTTCAAGTTCATAAATTCGACTAACTTTGCTTCCCTAAGCTCAAGCGGGAAGAATCGATTAAGGAAGGCCAATTTCAATTCCTATCCAAGCACCACAAAGCCATTACCCTTCTCACCTTTCCATTGATCAAACCAAATTTGGGTCACCCCCTTGAGTTGGTACGCCGCCAACTCCGCCTTCTCATTTGGCCCAACACCCATGATTGACAAGATTTTGTAGACTTCATCAATAAACTCTTGTGGATCCTCATCCACCATAGACCCATGGAAAACCAGAGGATTCATCCTCATGAAGTCCCTTACCCTAGCTCCCGGGGTAGTAGCATGAGGGATATGGGCCCCTTGTTGGACTTGGTTGGCCACCACTTGGGCAAGCATAGTAAGAGCATCCCGGACTCACCAATGGTAGGTTGCTCCTCGGGAGTTTGGGCCCATCTTCCTATAGTATTCGGCATGATCTAGCATAGAAAAGAACAATCATTAGAGAGAAATACTTATCGCAACTCTATAGCATGACTTAGGACATGAAGAAGGGAAACATTTCCTAAAATGCCTCATAGACTCCTATTCATAGTCATGGCGCGCTTCACAACCATGAATAGGAACTTAATTGACGTGGTGTGTTGGACTCCGAGGATCTATCAACCTAGTGCTCTGATACAAAGTTTGTCACGACCCAAGCCTAGGGCCTAGACGTGACACGGCGAATGGGGAACCTGAAGGTACCCCAAAAAAGCCTCTTAACTTGTCATTACACATCCTTGGTCATGAAAACATATAAAAACATATAGGTTGAGAATAGGGACAATAAGCTTGCATAAACACAATAATCAAGAGCCTAGAGTCAAAGCTCATACATAAATACACAATATGTCCAATAAACACCTCTAAATACATAGATAGCGCGGGGGCCAAGACAAAGCAACTGGGATCACCCTCATAGTCAAATAAAGCATAAGGTAGTGTCTCAATACATAGATAAGAGGAAAACATAAACTAAAGTTCCCGAAATGGAGGACTCACCAACAAGCTTGGAATAGCACCGTCTAGCCACGTGGAGGAGGATGATCAACTTGGGCATCGGTTCCTACATGGTGATATTATATAAGCAAGAGTATGCGTTAGTACGTTTGAATGTACTAAGTATGTGGGATGTAATGCAACAAGAGACAAGCTTCATAATCAACATGCATATCAGTAGGCAATACGCATGATATATCAATATGTCATGTATGGTCAATGCATAAGTAAAACATGCTTAGGTAATCCATGCTCCTATAGAATATCATATGTGAAGATGAGACCAAGCTAGCTTTACAAATATGAACCCCTTGGTAGGTTGGTGTTGTTGCCACCTCATCACCTAGGAGGAGATGAGTATTAACCCTCATTCTAGGTTGGTGATGTTGCCACCTCGTCACCTATGTGGAGATCAGTATTAACCCTGTAACAGCCCGGACCCCACACATGCATATATTGTCCGCTTTGCCAGCCATGGGTCGCCCATGCACCAGCGCACGGTTTTGTTTCTCCCAGGTT
>JAPFFP010000012.1:13497331-13544566 GCA_026153255.1 Solanum medicagineum | reverse complement strand
CTAAAAACTCTCTCATGAACTGTTGTGAAGACTAAGCTTGGGAATCAAAGGAGAACTCTTTTCTTCATCAAATTTCTTCTTGAATTTCCTCCATTAGCTAAGGTGTGTGGGATTGATTCTTGCTCTCTTTCAACCAAGAAGATCCAAACTCTATTACAATAAATTCCACGGAATTTTAGCTACTTTAAATATGGGTTTTCAATATTATTGTTTATTAAATTCAATTGATGTGTGGGCCATGTGTTATGAGTGATTTTAAAGTGACTTGATCCCTGATATGATGAATTGCATTGAAGTTATGAAAATATGAATGACATGTCCCCTATAAAACTTTAAGCATGGGTAATCTATATTATTATTTAAATGTGAATTTTACTTATGGATTTACTTGAAGTTCATAATTTATTGTTGATTTATGATTGACTCTATATTGCCCATGCTATTCTCATCTCATTCATGGCATATGTATACATGACTATGGTTTTTATGAAGTGTGTTAAGCCCAAGTATGTTTGTGTATACTATTTTGATAAGATCAAGAATGTGATTATATAAATGTCTATAATTATGGCTCTTTGAGCAATTATGAGTGTTTACACAACTATGATTATGGAGCAACAATTGAGGTTTGAGACGGGTTGGGTATCCCCAAGGGTCCATAGTCATCTCTCAAGAAGTTGCTCTAAATGATCAATCCCTATGCATGAAAGTATTACATGAAGCACGTTTTTGGCTATTTAGCCTAAGTATGAATGAATATGAAATATGATTTGGCCTTTAAGCCTAAGTGTGCATGTAAATGGTTTAAAAATCTTTATTATATATATATATATATATATTCTAGTAGGATGATGACCTAGAACTGATGGGATTGGAGGCAGTGTAGGCTATCCCCAAGGGTCCATACTCCTTTCTCTTGAACTATATGTCTAACATAGTTATGTTTATTTCCATTGTGGATAATGAATGATTATGGATCTACCTTTGTTAAGCAGGTCACCTTTTTATCTGTTGTGGGGAAGATCACAGAGTTCCAAGTTATAGCTCACTTGGTCTTATATCGAGTATAGTCCTATCCTCATAATATATAAAGTATTTTCTCATTCATGCATCACACATTTTATGGATTACTGATATACTATTCACTTGTTATATGATTCTTTCAATATATTCCCTTGTCATCTGACATTGAATACAGGTTTAATGAGTTCATGTTAATTGCATGCCCATATATTCAGTACATTCAGACGTAGTAATACATACTTTTGCCTACATGATCTATCCAATGTAGAGATTGGTGACTAGCTTCATCCACAGTTTGACAACTAAATTGGATTTACGAACGTGTTGTAGTAAGTCTTGTCTTCCAAGGACAAGCCCCCTATCTATCTACCTTATGTTGCTTTTGTTTTAATATTTACTTTGAGGGTGATCCCAGGACATCTCTTGGCCCCCGTCCTATCTTATTACTAGAGGCATTGTGGAACATCTTGGAGATTCTTGTCGTATCTATATGTTATGTGTTGTATTTGGAGCTTATGGTTATGGTTATCTATTATATATTGGTATTATGGATTGATTGACTATGAGAATTATGGTAAGTATTTAAGTTTTGATGTGGACATGTGGAAGATCCCAAGTCCCATATTGACCCCATAGAGTGAGTCATACTTACCCGCCCCTTAATTCTTATGTGCTATGTGAAGATGTTAATCCCTTACTTCTATGGCATCCCCATAACGTGTGTCCTACTTTCCTGTTCCTTAGAACTATGTGTTTACTATTTATATATGTGCTTCTGAACTGATGATATGTGAATGGATGTTATGAGGCTTGTTTGGGGACTTTCAGATTCCCATTCACCATGTCACTCCGAAGCCTAGGCTTGGGTCGTGATATTTTGGGATTGTGACCTAACATCGAGATGACCATGGTAGATAACCATTATTCCATAACTACGTTGCCGCCATAGGTTTGTGAATTAGATAATGGATCCATATAGCTAGGATTACATGGTTAGCCAAAAATTGATGGAGTTCCCGTATGACATATTTAAATTGAATACTGAAAAGGGTGGTGTTCCCATAAGGTTGTTGAAGTATGATTAATAGAAAAGGATGGAGTTTATGTATGGTGTTTATTAAGCATTTATCGAATATGGGGAGGTTCCCATAAGGTAAGTGCTTGGTTTACCTTGGTAAAGTAGACCACTCCTTTTTTCGTGAGGAAAGAACATCGGGATTCCAAGTAGTAGTGATGTGCTGCCAAAAAATAGCACTTTTGATGCTTAAAACTTTGAATTTTGTATGTTCTCAATGCGATGTTAGTTCATTTTATGTGTTTTTATTTTTATGTTTGCACGATTATAGGTTGGCCTTGATTTTGGGAAAAAGTGCAGAAGTTGCTAAATTATTGTTGTTATACGAGACCCTTTACGATTGTAAATCATATTTGGGTCGTAGGGTGGTTTCGTGAACAATTCCAGTGAGGGGCTAATATTCGAAGTTTATCCTACCAACATGTAGATGAGCCGTAGATGATTTTACGAGTCGTAGAAGATGGTTCATGTCCTAAGGATCAGAAATTAGGACTTTCTAAAGTTTAATCAAATGAAACCCCCTTTACGGGTCATAAATCACTTTATGAGTCGTAGAGGAGTGTCGTAGAGTTGAAGTCCAAATTTTCAGCAACTGAGGACGAGACCCCAATTATGGGTCGTGGAATGTAATACTGCCCGTAAACACCTTTCGTATGGCGTGCCGACCAGTTCTCCTATTTAGTTTAGCACTTGTATTTTACTTGTTATAAATAGGTTCTTTTAGGTTATTTTTCAGAAGTTTTCGCCTAGTACTCGTAAAACTCAGTAATTAAGGAGAGAAAACTGTGAGATCATCTTGGAGAGTCTTTGAGAACACTTGTGTTTGAATTTCATCTTTAAGCTTGTGATTCTTATTGAAGTTGGATTAGCGTGTTCTTAGTTTTACTGTGTAAGTGTTCAATTATATTTTCTCAATCCATAATTCGTGCATCTACACAAACCATGAGTAGTTAAATCCACAACTACGGTTGTGGGAATCATGAAGAACTAACAAAGTAAAATCGGATAATTCAAGATTCTTGGAAAGTGTATATGCATATATTTATTAATTCACTTCATTTTGCATGTTCTCTGATGGTGGCCAACATTAGAACCCGCCTAGTATTATTGACTGGACCAAGGTAGTAATGAATAGGAAAAGAGATTAATTAATAGGATTCGATTGATGTGTTCTTATCTAATCAACCAAACTGGGCCAAGGGGAGGTTGTACTGGGACTATTAGGTAACGGTTAGAAATGCATAATATAGAGATGGACCAAGTCCTCATAGTGAAATTCAACTCTTGCCTTTGACCAAATGGCTATGGCTTAGTGAATATAATGTGTCGTCCTGCATGTTATACACTAGAAAACAATTAGGTTATCCGGTGATATTGTGTTGGTGAATCATGGGGAACACAATACCCTAGTTTCTCTTCATATGTTCTCTTGTGATAGTTAGTTCAGTTATATTACTCACTGATTGTTGCAAACCCCCTCCCCCTTTAGGGAAGTAAGTTGGTTAATGAAACGACCACAAAAAGCGCCCGAAAATGTGCCTCGAAAGTGCCTGAAATCGTAATTTCCATATATATCAAAATACATGCGTGATATCAAAAATTCGACTTCATATTCGTGATCGGGGGGCAAATTGAGTGGGAAATGGGTCTTACCCTGACTTTATAGCAATCGTATCAAATTCGAAAATTCAAAGTTGCAATTTCCAGAGAGGTTTTTGCGCCCCTGGCACGACACGCATCCGTGTTATTTTTTCCCAGATTTTGTTGTCTGGTCCACGGCTTTTGGTTCTTGGTCCTAAGTTTTCCCATGTTAAAAACACCTATACTTTGTCATATTTCACCTTCATATCATACAATACATTCCCCCAATACTCCCTCAAACACTTAGACAAATATTTCATCCGAAATTCAAGTGCCAAAACTCATTCCGGATCTTAAGGAATTCACTCAAGCTTCAAGTCTCCATTCCAATCTTCATCAAGAAATTCTCCAAAGTTGATGTATGTAAGTTTCAACCATTGGGTCCTTTCACCCATGGTGCCCAAGCTTCCATTTTAAATCTCATGTTTCTAAGTTGATTTTACTTATGGGTCTTCTATTATGATTTTGACTATGATCTCTATTCGGGTTTCATGAATGTCCGACTGTTTATGCATATTATGAGCTATGAATCTATGATCCACTTTGAGATTTGATGAAGGGGTTTAATGTATTTTGCTAGATTATATTACCAAGTGTTGATGGTTTGATTTACAACAAGTTTTCTTGCATGATTTCACTCTTGAATTACATGACTAGCATTACACCCCCAAGTATTTGATAAGATAGATATTAGGGTTCTTGATTATTTGATGATCTATTACATGACATATAAGACTAGTGACTTTATCATGATGAAAGTAATGTATAAATGTATTTTATTTCATGGAAAATAACTATAGTGTTGCAAGTGACCATACCATAAATGAGGGGTATATACCTCATCCACCTTGTCGGGTGGTGGCAATCCCGTACTACCATAGATGAGGGGTATATACCTCATCCATCTTGTCTAGTGGTGGCAATCCCATACTACCATAGATGAGGGGTATATACCTCACCCACCTTATTGGGTGGTGGCAATCCCCTACTACCAAAGATGAGGGGTAGATACCTCATCCACCTTCCAAGCGGGTGACATGTCTTGGATTCCAAGTACTAAGTTGCTTCATCTATGATGATGGTCTCTTTCTATACATGTAATATGTTCTATATAAACATTTTTACTGCAAGCATCATTCATATATGTAACATTGCTTTTATGTTGTCCATTGCTTATGATATTGCATTTTCCCTATATTGCCTATCTCTTGTTGCATTGCATCCTACATAGTACATTCAAACATACTAATGCATACTCTAGGCCTACATAATGTTACCATGTAGGAACCGGAGCCCCACTTGATCATCCTCCACCTCCACTTGGCTAGTACGATTTCTCTTAAAGTAAGTTGGTGAATCCTCAACTCCAAGGACATACTTCTCTTGATTTATGCTATATATTGACTTTTTTTATGTTCGAAACATGTGGCTATGAGGGTGAGCCCAGAGATTGTCTTGGTCCCCGCCCCTATCTATGTATTAGAGGTGTTGTTGGAACCTTATGATATGTTAATGCTATACTATTGGCTTGTTATGCTTCTATGGTATCAAAGATGTCCCTTAGCCCCATATTCCCCTTTTCTATCTAATGTTGTTGCTTCAATGCTTCCATTCCCAAGGATGTGTAATGATATGTTTAGTGGATTGTTTGGGGTCCCTTCGGGTTCCCCATTCGGCATGTCACGTCTAGGCCCTAGCTTGGGTCCGACAGTTAACCATTCGAATTGTAATCAGTGAATTCTCTTTAAGTCTATGTATTTTTTGTTGGTTCAACCGTAATCTTTGTTACGTTCTATTTCTTGACAGAGACCGCTTTATCCTCTAAAAAATAGGTATAACTCGGGCGATATCAAGATTTTGGCACCATTGCTGGGGAATAAGGCTAGACTACGTGAATACATAAGTAATTCAGGTGTTAATCCTTAGTTCCCTTATTTTATTTTTGTTCGATGCTTTTGTTCCTTTTTAGGGTGTAAATGTAGTGTACGCCCAACATCTGGAGTCAAGGCAATCCCTTAACTCCATTTGACCCATAGATCTACAGAATGTTGAGTAGAATGGCCCAAGACAACGCCAACATGCAGCCAATGTAGCTCTAAATCAGAACAATAATGAGGATGCTGAGAATGAGAACCTATCTCGTCTGAAAGACATTGCTCCACTTCCTCAGGATTTCGATGCCAATGCTTGCTAGTGGAATCAATACAAGCTAAATCTTATGGGTTGCCACCACTACCAACAAACACAAAGTTCACAATCTCAAGTTGGTTACTTCAGATGCTGCAGAATCGTGGGCTATCTGCGGGCTTACCATCAGAGGATTCTCATGCCACCTACACAATGTGGCATTCGTCAGCAAGAGTGTGATGGGAACACAAAATCTGTCTATGAATGTTATGGGACTTTGCATTGACTCTTATGGGCAATGCAGCATTATGGTTATCTGAGCTCCTAAGGAGTTTGATCACAAGTTGGGCAGACTTGCATAAGGCCTTTTTGGAGAGGTACTTCCCTAGATAGAAGAAGCTCAAGTTGATGGACCAGATCAATAACTTTGTGCAACTTCCTGGTGATTCAATAAGCACTACGTACTTGGGAGTGGTTCACCAAATGTCAGAGGAGCGTCCCTGACCACAAGATAGTTAATGATGCTTTGGTAGAGATCTTCTACCATGCCCTTGATGAGAACAGTCAGGCTTGTGCTGATGCTATCATGGGGGGCATGTTCTTGGATCAGCCCGCAAGGATCGCAGTCAGAATGGTCCTAAATTCTACCACATAATCGTGACATGGGTTCAAGTAGTTCCAGAATTGAGGAGATGTTTGATCGCTAATTGAAGAAAGCTGAGACATAGGGTGAGACTTAGAGGGGTATGAAATTAGATATTTCGAGCGTAAATAAGAAAATATAGTCTCACTCTGTGGCTATCAAATAGCTGGAAAAACAATTGGCTCAAGTGTCAACTCATCTTAATCAGTGTCAGAGGAGACACTGCCTAGCAACGCAGTTTAGAATCCTAAAAATGAAGGGCCATGTATGGCAATTGATACTCAGGGTGGCAAGACCACCATTGATCCTCCCTGCCAGTTAATGAGGAAGATGTTCGAGAGGAGATGTATGCGGCCAACGATGCGGAGATAAGAGTAGATCGTGGCAAGGATGGGGTGATTGAAGCTGCTGATGCGCTATAGAAGTTAAAGCCCAATCCTAGGCCTCCTCCTCCCTTCCCTCAAAGAATCAAAAAGAGGGAGGAGAAAGGCAAATTCAAGCACTTTCTCTCCATGCTGAAACAACTCTCCATCAATATCCCTCTCATTGAGGCATTGGAGAAGATACCAGGGTATGCTAAGTACATGAAGGACTTGGTCACTAAAAAGTGCAATATGAGTCAAAAGCTCTCCCAAGAGCTTCAGCATTATAATGTTATTGCTACGAGGTCCTTGGTTCAGAAGAGAGAAGATCCAAGTGCTTTTACCATACCCTGCACCATTGGAGATGTGGAGTTTGCAAGGGCGCTATGTGATCTCAGTTCCAGCATTAATCTGATGTCCATTGCACTTTACAAAAAGCTTAGATTGGGAACCCCTACTCCAAAGCATGCAGTTGTTGATAGTGGATTGGCGGTGAAAAATCTGTGGGGATAGTGTATGATGTGCTGGTAAAAGTTGAAAAGTTCATATTCCCCACACACTTTGTGATCCTAGATTTTGAAGTTGACTTTGACGTCCCAATCATCTTTGCAAGACTGTTCCTAGCCACTGGGCAAACATTAGTGGATATAGAAGCTGGTCAACTCAGGTTTAGATTGAATGATGAAGAAGTCGTCTTCAATATCTTCCAGTCCATGAAGCATTCAAATGATTTGAAGAGTGAAGTCTGGGCAATTGGTTAAGTCTGATTAACCAATATGTTCAAGTCTTGCCACAACAATAAAGTTGGCGCTACTAGGGAGGCAACCCAAGGTTTTTGATGTAATAGTATAGTTATAGATTTATTTTCAGTTTTGGATGCATAGTTAGTTTGTTTTCTTGTATTTTGATTATAATTTTGGACATTGGGTTGGTTCCACATAGGGTAACAGTGTGTTCCATGAAGAGTATGAAGTTACAGGACTAAATCAGCCATTTTGGTTGAGAAGAGCATCAGGAAGGGTCTCTATGACTGGGTCTACGGGCTATAAAACACTTTATAACTCGTCACCCATCTCGTAGAGATTTTCAGTGAGCAGAAAAATTATTCACTCCAATCCATGAGCCAACATTACTATCTGTAGATCAAACTACGAGTCGTGAATGGGGCTCGTGGACCCCAAGTAAGTTTCCTGAAAATTTTGCTTAGTGTTGGGGTCTCTATGACCAACTCTATGAGCCGAAATCACTTTGCGACTCGTAGACTGGTCCGTGAAACCTAGTCTTGAAATCAGGGTTTGGATGTCCTATGAAACCATTGTTTACATGCCGTAAAAAACTCTACGGCCCGTAATCGAGGTTTCGTAGAGTCCAGGCCCATTGACATTTTAGTTGACACGACCAAGGTATAAATAATTATTTCAAATTATTTTGACTCCATCCTTGTCCTTAATTTCAAAATTAACCCTGCCAACCCCCCCCCCCCCCATGAATATGACCACCGTCGACAACCGTACAACTATTTTATGGCAACCTTCCGCAAACCTAGTGTTTCATGCCTAGTCACCTCCTTCATCTTCTTCAGCATCATAATAAATCTTGGTAAATTTTCAGTTAAATTAAAACCACTAGTTTGCCTTGTTTTTGATGATTGAATTGGAAATTATGTGGGGAATGGTATTTAGACATAAAATCCATGTTTGAATTTAGTTTGTGTTATGTAAAATTGGGTTGCCCATGTTTGAATAATGGTCTCTCGATTTTGGTATCATTGCTTGATTTCTTATGCAAATGTTTGTGCCTATTGGTTCAACTACCATGTGTTATTAATTGATTTTTGTGTGTGAATTGGTGGGCGATGCTATAGGTTCGTAATCTTGTTGAAAATTGAGCATAGTGGTCGGAATTTAGGGTAAATCATGCTTAATCACTTTTAATGGGGTATATGTGTTATAGAACAAGTTGGGGTTATTGGCTGTGGTATGGAAATCATGTGAGTGTATGTGTTTTTTATTTGATGCTGGTAATATGTTTGTCATAAAAAAATTATTTGGGGTCCTTGTAATGGGCTTAGAAACTCAAGTGACTGAGTTTTCTTATCCACGAGTGGCCTTTATGGGCCATGGATTATTCTACAAGACGCAACTACCCCTCATGCAAAATTCCAGAAACATGATATTTCTATGTATCCATCTGACGAGACCTTCTACCAGTCATATAGCACTTTATGGCTCGTAGATAAGTCTCGTGATCCCTGCATGGAATTGATTACTCACTGGAAATCTCTACGATCATGTCTATGACTTGTAAACTACTTTACGAGTTATACCTAATCTCGTAGACCTTTCCATTAACAAAACTTGTTTGAACCATTATTTTACGAAAGCTCTTTATGGCTCATAATATCCACTATGGCCCATAAAGGATCTTTTGTTGAACCATTCTGGAACTCAATTCAGATAACTTTTGCATTCCAATTTTTATTTGTGGGGGCTAAACTTGGTGCATATATGTTCATGTTTCAGGTACTATGGCCCCAAATGCCAAACGAGACGAGAGCATGGCCCTACAGAGGAGGCTCAGAGATGAGCATTCAGATGATGAGTAGGACGCTACACTTAGTGGCTCACTAGAAGTGATAGACGTCAGCCCAAACCTAGATGCGACTTGGCCACAGACCAAAGCCACTGCTAGAGCTGGCAGACTCAGGCTCTTATTGTTCGCACTAGCTAGTCCGAGGAGGGAAGCAGTGACAAGATCAGTTTACCACAGATGACTCTATCCAGAGAAGTAATCCAACTCTAAGGGAGGCTTGTGGATAGATCAGAGACAGAGTCCTCCGCCGCACCCTGATCATCAACATATACACTGATGCCTTACTAGCCGATGGTGCATCGAAGGCATATAAGAGATATAAGTGGAAGGTGTGCAGTTGACAGAGTGGGGCAAGCCAGCCTACACCATCTATGAGGAGCCCCGAGTCATCTCAGACAGACTCGACAGTGTCCCTAGCCTCCAGGACATGATGACTCGATATGGGCTTCAGTGGCTAACAAATACATTTGGACGACACTTCCTGACTAGGGTGAGGGAGTTTTATGCCTCATATCTGGCCAATGTTCAGAACACTCTTCCCAAGGGGAAGAAGCCCCTCGCTCAGCCCAGACTGACCAAGATGAGAGTGAGTGGCAGGCAGGTGGATATATCGGAGGCCACCATCCACCAGATGCTATTTGGATGAGAGTTGCCTGCCCTAAGATCCACCAAAGAGTTTGACTATAGAGTGGGGCAGACGAGGGACCCACTTGTGATGAAAGATCCAAAGTGATGAGCCACTTTGATGAGATAGGTGACCGGTTGCTGAGCAGGGTCCGGAACCACTAGTTTGTATTGGTTTGCTAAATAGCTACTTGATCCTATTTTGAAAAGTTGGTGTGGGTGTCTGAGTTTGAGATTTATGTGACTTTCCATCAGGCTGAGGTATGTGTGTTACTGTATTATCTATATGGATTGTGTCCATCACTTGAGGACAAGCAACAATTTTAAGTTGAGAGTGCTGATGTGATGCCAAAATACATCACTTTTCTATGCTTAAATTTTGTGTGTTCTCAATGCGATGTTAGTTAGTTTTATATGTTCTTTTGTTTATATTTGCAGGATTACAAGTTGCCCTTGATTTTTGGGAAAAGTGCAGAAGTTATTGATTTTTGATGTTATACGAGACCCTTTATAGGTCATAGATCATTTTACAGGTTGTAAGCTTGTTTCATGAACATTTCCAGTAAGGGGCTATTTTCTGAAGTTTGGTCAAGGTATCTCCCCTCAATATGGTAGTACGGGCATGTCACCACCCGACAAGGTGGTCAAGGTATCTAGCCCTCAACATGGTAGTACGGACATATCACCCTCCGACAAGGTGTGGTCAACTTGCAACACTATATACTTTTCATGAATTCAATACATATTACATACAATCCCTTAATCATCATAAAGTCACTTGACTTATAAACCATGTAATAGACCATTAACAACTTGAGAATCCTTGTCAAGATATTTTATCAAACACTTGGTGGGTGTGCAATGCTAGTTCAAAATCATGCAATTAAAGAGTGAAATAATATGATAAAACTCAGTGTAAATCAACCCACCAACACATAGTAAAACCATCATGTAAGATATCATAAAATCTATCAGCAAATTTCATAATAGACCATAGTTTCATAGCTCAAAACATGTATAGTCACAATAGACAAACCATCTCATAGTATAAGCTTGAAACAGGTAGACATGTGTTTTCAATCAACATTTCATAAAACCAAACATAGTTTATAGTCATAATCCACAATAGGTAATACCCATAAGTAATACAACTTGAAAACATGCAATATCCATAAAATGGGAAGGTTGGGCACCATGGGTGAAATGACCTAATTGTTGGAACTCACATACCTTAAACTTGGGTTTTCTTGATTTAGACTAGAAGGAGACTTGAAACTTGAATAGATTTCTTGAGATTCAAAATTAAGGTGGGACACTTGAATTTGGATAAAATATTTATTAAGTGTAGAGAGGTATTTGAGAAGGTCTTGAGTGATATATAGTTGAAAAATGGCCAAGTATAGGTGTTTTCATGCATATGTAGGCATGGGGCTATGACCCCAAGGCCCTTGGGCCGAAATAAACTTTTAAGGAAAAATTAACATTGATCCATGCCCTTGTCGCATCACAGCCAGAGCGCGGATCGCCACTGGAAATCAAAATTTTTGAAAAATTATTTTTTGCTATGGTTCCTCTAAAATTGGGGTTATACCCATTTCTCACTCAATTTTTCCCCTGATCATGAAAATGAAGACGGAGTTTTAATATCAGTAGGGATTTTGAGATATATGGAAATTACGTTTATGGGCATTTTCAAAGCACATTTTTGAGGCGTTTCAATATCTCCCCCTTGGGAACATTGGTCCCCGACTGTCAAAGAAACATAAATAAGAGAAGTAATTAAGAATATTTTTCAGCCCGACATGAATGCAACAACATATTTAAATATCATTTCAAAAATCTCAACATGAATGTCAAAAATCACCTTAACAACATATTTTCACCCACACATTTCTTCAACATTGACACATGGAAGACCGGATGAACCATATTTATATCAATGGGCAACTGCAACTCATAGGCTACCTTACCTATCCTCCTCAACACTCTATAAGGACCCACAAACCTTAGGCTTAACTTCCCCTTCTTGCCAAATCGAACCACACCCTTCATAGATGAGACTTTCATGTAAACCCAATCACCAACCTTAAATTCATGATCTCTCTTTCTCACGTCAGAGTGTGACTTTTGTCTACTTTAGGCTGTCTTCAATCTTTCCCTTATCAACCTCACCTTCTCCAAGGCCTCCATTACCAAATATGGAACTAGCAAAGCCATCTCCCCCACTTTAAACCATCCAATCGGGGACCTACAATGCCTACCATAAAGAGCTTCAAAAGGAGCCATACAAATATTTGAATGATAACTAATGTTGTAAACAGATTCAGGGTGAGTGAAAGATGTTCATCCCAAGTATCCTTAAACTCCAAAACCCAAGCTCTAAGCATATCCTCAAGAGTTTGGGTAGTCCTCTCGGCTTGGCCATCCATTTGAGGGTGAAAAGTCGTGCTAAGATTTACCTTGGTACCAAGACCTCTTTTGATGGACCTCCAAAAGTGTGAAGTGAATTGAGCACCACGACTCAAAATGATAGACAAGCGCAACCCATGCTATCTAACAAACTCATGAATATACAATTTGGAATAATCTTCGGCCCATACGTAGTTTTGACCAGTAGGAATTGAGCCGACTTTGTCATTCTTTTTACCACAACCCAAATAGAATCAAAATGTTTTCTAGTCATAGGTAACCCAACCACAAAATCCATGTTGAATTCTTCCCACATCCAAGTCGGAATCTCTATATCTTGGGCTAGGCCACCCGACCTTTGATGTTTGACATTCACTTGTTGGCAATTATGACATCCGAATATGAACTTGGCAATGTCTCTCTTCATACCACCCTACCAATACACTTCCCTCAAATCTCTATACAACTTTGTAGAACCGGGGTGAATAGAATAGGATGGATTATGAGCCTCATCTAAAATCTTCTTTCTCAAGTCATCAATACTAGGCACATACAATCTACCTTGGTACCTAAGGCACTATTTCCCCCTTGGGAGAAAACCTCCACTTTACCATTTCTCACCAAGGGCTTCAACTCTAGCAAGGCGGGGTCAAGATCTTATTTTGCCTTTACCTCCTCAATCAATGAAGACTTAGAACCATCTACAACCACTACATCACCGTTATCAAGTTCATCTAACCTAACACCCAATCTAGCCAACCAATGGACCTCTCTAGCCACCTCTTTGCCACTATCATCAACATGAGCTAGACTACCCATATACACCCTACTTAACGCATTGGCTACAACATTAGCTTTGTCGCGTTGATAATGCACACTCATATCATAATATTTAAGGAGCTACAACCACGTGTGTTGTCTCAAGTTAAGATCTTTTTGGGTGAACAAATATTGGAGACTCTTGTGGTCGGTGAACACATCAACATGAACCCCATATAAGTAGTGACGCTAAATTTTCAAAGTAAGTACCACGGTAGCCAATTCAAGATCATGGTTGGGATAATTCTTCTCATGTACCTTAAGTTGTCTAGAGGCATATGCTATTGCATTACCATTTTGCATCAAAACACACCCCAAACTAATTCTTAAGGCATCACAATACACAACAAATCCCTCCAACCCTTCCGGTACAGACAAGATTGGAGCGAAGACAAGCTTATCCTTCAATGTATGGAAACTCTTTTCACACTCATCAGTCCATGCAAATTTCGCCTTCTTTTATGTCAATTTAGTCATGGGAGAAGCAATAGAAAAGAAACCAGTTACAAACCTCTGGTAATAACCCGCCAAACCCAAGAAACTTCTAATGTTCGATGGAGTCAAAGGTCTAGGCCAATTTCTAATCACCTCCATCTTCTTAGGATCCACCTTAATACCATCACCCGACACCACATGTCCCAAAAATGTAACCTCTTTCAAAATAGTCACATTTCTCATATTTAGCATACAACCTTTCCTCCCTCAAGATTTGCAACACCACCCTCAAGTAACCCACATGCTCCTACTCACTATGGGAATAGATCAAGATATCATTACTAAAAACCACCACGAACAAGTCAAGGTAGGGTTTAAAGAGCCTATTCATAAGATCCATAAATATAGCCGGTTAATTAGTTAACCTAAAGGACATAACCACAAACTTAAAGTGCCCATACCTAGTCCGGAAAGTCATCTTAGGAATGCCACACTCCCTCACTTTCACTTGGTGATACCTGGACCGAAGATCAATCTTAGAGAAGTGACTAGCCGCTTGAAGTTGATCAAGAAGGTCATCAATCCTTGCTGGAAGGTACTTATTCTTTATGATGACCTTATTAAGTTGCCGGTAATCAATGCACATTCTAAGAGACCCATCCTTTTTCTTCACAAACAACACCGGTGCACACCAAGGTGACTTATTGGGGCTTATAAAACCCTTCTCCAACAAATCCCTCCATTGCTCCTTCAACTCCGGCGGGGCCATACGGTAAGGAGAAATAGAAATGGGTTGAGTATCAAGAAGAAGGTCTATACCAAAGTCTATTTCCCTTTCGAGAGGTATCGGGAAGCTCATAAGGAAAGACATCAAGAATCTCATTAACCATCGAAACCGACTCTATAGGAAGGACTTTGGACTCAACATCCCTAACCCTCACATGATGATAGAGACAACCCTTAGAAATCAACTTTTGGGCTTTGATGCAAGAAATGAATCAACCCACATCACAACTTTTCCACTTAAAGACGGGTTCATTAGAGAATTGGAATTTCACCCTACGGGTTCTACAATCAATAGAAGCATAATATGCATGCAACGAATCCATCCCAAGAATGACATCAAAATACACCATATCTAATTCAACAAAATTAAAAGGAAAGACTTTATGCAAAATGAACACGGGACAATTTCTATAGACTCTTTTAGGAATAATGGACACACCAACGAGGGTGGAAACTTCATAGCCTGACACAACAATTCGGGACTAACATGAAGCTTTTTTGGAACAAGAGGTGTAAGAAAAGAACGAGTGGTACCCAGGTCTATCAATGCATACACATCAAAGTCATAAACCTTTAACATAGAGATGATGACATTAAGCACCTCATCTACCCCTTGTCTCCCTTGAAGAGAATATAATCTATTTTTCCTTGGAGCACCCCCTTGTTGGCCTCCTCTCCCCTTTTGACCAGCATTTGCACCTTGGCCTTGTGGACGACCATCTCTACCTTTGTTTCTAGCACAAGGACAATCAATCACCTTATGACCCACTTTACCAAAACCATAGCAAGCATTAGAGTCCTTCAATGATGGACCACTACGGTTCCTACCACACCTTTGGCACATAGGGTTAGGCACCACAACGCCACCACATTGGACCCTTGGGATGTCATTAGCAAACCTTCTATTAAGAGCATTGGAAGACCCATGTCCTTGGAACTTGTGGCCTTGAGGAAACCCGCCACCCTTGGTATTTTGGAATCCACCTTCAAAATGGGCCCTCTTGGCCTCACTACTTCTTCTCTTTCTAAGTTTTTCTCCCTCTAGTTGTTCGACATACGTCAAGAGGCGGGAATCCATATCACCTATTAGCATGGCGGTACGACACTCGTCATTGACCAAGTCGGACACACCCAACACAAATTTGTTCATACTTGACCATGGCTCAACAACCAATTGTGGGGCATACTTGGAGAGTTGGTTGAACTTGAAGGCGTTCTTCCTCACACTCATAGACCCTTGCTTTAGATTCATCAATTCCATCAACTTCACCTCCAATAGCTCAATAGGGAAGAACCAGTTGAGGAATGCCGCTTTGAACTCTTCCCAAGGGATAGCATCACCATTCCCCTTCTCCATCTTCCATTGAGTGAACCATATTTGAGCCACCCCTTTGAGTTGGTAGGCCGCCAACTCTGCTTTCTCCTCTGAATTTACCCCCATAATGAACAACACCTTATATACCTCATCAATGAATTATTGAGGATCCTCATCCCCCTTGGACCCATGGAACTCCGGGATTCATTCTAGTAAAATCCCTCACCCTTAAGGCCAGAGTAGGAGCATGAGAAGCTTGGGCTCCTTTGTTGATTTAGTTGATCATAGCACGAGCCAACATGGTGATAGCATCTCAAAACTCATCATGGGCCACTCCTCCATCTTGAGGAGCTTGAGGAGTGGGAGGGGCCGATTGCTCCTCGAGTGAATGGGCTCTCCTTAGTCTTCCTCTTAGAATAGGCATGATCTAGAATATCAAAGAACATTCGTTAGAAGGAAAGCTTTACCTTAACTTCTATAGGATGACATAGATCATGAAGAAGGGGAACATTTCCTAAAACGCCTCATAGCCTCTTACTCATAGTTGTGGTGCACTTCATAACCATGAACAAGACTCTAATTGACGCGGTGTGTTGGATTCTGAGGACCATTAACAACCTATGCTCTAATACTAAATTTTCATAACCTAAGCCTAGAGCATAGATGTCACACTGCAATGAGGAACCCGAAGGAACCCCAAAACAAGTCTCTTATCTTATCAATCACACATCCTTGGTCGCGAAGCAAAACAACAATAACAAGAGATATAAATAAGGGAAAAGGGACTAAGGGAAGTCTTGATATTTATAAAACATTACTTAATTGTTCCAATAACACCTCTAACATAGGTTGGAGCGGGGGCCAAGTTACTTTTCGGGATCACCCTCATAATATAAAATGCTCAACATAAAGGAATATCAAAAGTAAGAGTAGCATAGCTAGTGTCCCCGGACCTGAGGATTCATCAAATCTTATCTTCCAAAATGCCAAAACTAGCCACGTGAAGGATGATCAAGAGGCGCTCCGGTTCCTACATGGTAAGATCATGTAGGCATAGAGTATGCATTAGTATGTTTGAATGTACTATGTATGTAGGATGCAATGCAACAAGGCATAAGGCAACATGGTCAAAATGCATAGTCATAAGAAATGGATAAGTATAATATCAATATGGCGTGCGTGATCAATACTTGAAGTATAACATACTTGTAAATCATATAACTTGCAAATTTATATTACATGTGTGGAAAGAGACCATAATCATAGACCAAGTAACTACTACTTGGATTCCGTGGCATGTCACCCCCTCGGTGAGGTGGTCAAGGTATCTACCCCTCAACATGGTAGTACGGGCATGTCACCCCCCAACAAGGTGGTCAAGGTATCTACCCCTCAACATGGTAGTACGGGCATGTCACCCCCCGACAAGGTGGTCAAGATATGTATCCCTCAACATGGTAGTGCGGGTATGCCAACCCTCAACAAGGTATGGTCAACTTGCAACACCATAGGTACTTTTCATGAATTCAATACATATTACATACAATCCCTTCATCATCATAAAGTCACTTGACTTATAAACCATGTAATAGACCATCAAAAACTTGAGAATCCTTGTCAAGACATTTTATCAAACACTTGGTGGGTGTGCAATGCTAGTCCAAAATCATGCAATTCAAGAGCGAAATAATATGAGAAAACTCAACGTAAATTAATGCACCAACACATAGTAAAACTCTCATATAAGATACCATAAAATCCATCATCAAATCTCATAATAGACCATAGTTTCATAGTTCAAAACATGCATAATCACAATAGATAAACCATCTCATAGTATAAGCTTGACATAGGAAGATATGTGTTTTCAATCAACATTTCATAAACCCCAACATAGTTTATAGTCATAATCAATAATAGGTGATTCCCATAAGTAATACAATTTGAAAACATGCAATTTTCATAAAATAGGATGGTTGGGTACCATTGGTGAGAGGACCCAATGGTTGAAACTCACATACCTTAAACTTTGGTTTTCTTGATGTGGACTAGAAGGAGACTTGAATCTTGAATGGAGATCTTGAGACCCGGAATCAAGCTTGGGACACTTGAATTTGGATGAAATATCTGTTAAGAGTTAGAGAGGGTTTTGAGAGAGTCTTGAGTGATATAGAGTTTAAAAATGGCTAAGTATAGATATTTTCACACATATTTGGGCATGGGACTGAGCCCATGGCCCTTGGACCAAAACAAAATATTCAGGAAAAATTAACACTAATCTGCTCCTTTGGTGTGTCGTGGCCAGGGCACGGATCGCTAATGGATATCAAAATTTTTGAAAAATTATTTTTCGCTATGGTTCCTCTAAAATTGGGTTATACCCATTTTCCACTCAGTTTTGCTCCCTAATCACGAATATGAAGTCAGACTTTCCATATCACACACGAATTTTGAGATATATGAAAATTACGATTATGGGCATTTCCAAGGCACACTTTCGGGGCATTTTTTTTTGGGCGTTTCAATTATATTTCTTGATAGACACCGCTTTATCCTCTAAAAAAGAGGTGTAATTTGGGCAATATGTCAGTTGTGGTCCTTTCCCATATACGTATGATATGTTATGTGACATGATGATTCCTCATGCATACTTTGATTTTGGCATTGCGCATACATATTGAGCTTATGTCTTATGATTTACGATTATGCATGTGGCAACCCTCGCTGGAGGATGCCATTTTTGTACATTCTAGGCTTACGTACCACTTACCAACATATGAAGAATGTAACACATGACCTATTAATCATATTTAACTAATGAATTCAAAATAGTTTAAGATATATCATTTTGTTCTAAAGGTTGGGCAATTGATTCTAGCTCAAGTTTTTGGCCTAAGTACCTTGCAAGTAATTTAAATTACCATATTGCGAGATATTTATATATTGCCCAAACTGTTGTAGCACGTTGAAAAGTCTAATATAAAATGCAAGGATACAAACTTTACTAGTTTTCGTTTCATACAATCATCTTAACACAGCTGATATTTTAATATAGAAAGGCTCGCCGACTCAAATTTAACTAAATAAACTAAAACTTAAAGTTACAACCCATGGTTCCATAATTTACATTAGCCTTTCAAATTTATACATATATATGCAATGGGAGAATCATGTACATGTCCCAAAACTACTATAATACATATGTCTAGGTGCAAATGTGATCTTCTGCATAGCTCCTAAAATTTATCTTCAATGGTCATCCTCAAGCATCATCTTTGGTACTCCCTACGATAGAAACAACTATCGTTAAGCATGAAGCTTAGTGGTGTAAAAGCTAAAAGCTGAGAATCTTAAATCTCTCAATTTACCCCTCTTAAGTCAAAGAGAAACACAATTAGAATATAGTAAATAGACCAAGTGAACAAATACACCAATAGTATCCAGTAGGGTATTTAAAGATCTAAGTATCAAGGGTTCCAGGAACAATTTTAACACGACATTCAAATGACAAGTTTCGCCTAGTACATAAGTCATTCTGTGACACCAACCATAATCAAGTATCAAGAAGGACCGAAGCCCTGTATCAAGAAGGGTGAAAACCCAATTATCAAGAGAACTAAGAACCATATTAAGAGTGACTTTCTAGTTCGTACATAAAATGGACTGCATCCACAACTTAGGACGAACCAAAAATTCATAATCAAGATGCCAATTGATCCGAACAAGATGCATGTCAATGGTGACAAAGTCACAGCCACGAGAAGGACAAAGTCCACAAGGATGTCAAGTGATCAGGCAATTCGTACAAATGGGCGAATTAAACAAGTTCCTTACAAGTCCCAAAATACATCAATACAACCAGATAAAATGACAAGAACATAGCTGAGATACAAAGATAAGATTCAGATGTACCAGAAGGTAACAAAGGCACAAGAACAAGTTTTTATATGAACCTGAACCTTTTAGCATGCAACCGACCCTACCGATTTCAAGTCGTGGATCAATACAACATCCGTTTCTTCAATCAATTTCCTTAGGATTGTACAAGAGTGTGAACACAATAATACTCATTTACATTCTCATTTAACATTCAACACTTTTAACAGGTAGCAACTAACAAGAGAAATGTCAAAACTGAGTCTTATTTTTGCAAATCATGCTCTTCTCGGCAGTTTAATGCAACTAGATTTTGGATTGGTAAATGGACAAACTAGGCTTTCATGTCTACATGAAAACTAGGTATATGAATATAGGTTGCAAAAAATAAAGAATCACTTCAGAATACTCTTTTATACTTATGATCGAAACACTAACAGCACACCCTCAGGGATTTTTATGTCAAAACTCTAGACAGAACTTGTCCTAACTTTCATCCACTATTTTGAATCCAAACTACCAAATTAGGTCCCTAAGATAAACAAAAGAGTTGTAGGTTATACATGTATTGGGGTTGCAAAAAACTAATAAGCATCACAAGTTATAGCTCACACCTCAAGATGTAATTAAAATACTAACAACACATAGAAGGCTTCTCAGACAGAAAACTTGCCAGAACTTTCAATGTGTTTCAGGCCTTTTTTGGATATCATACAAGCAGATTCAGATTTTTACATAAATATAAAAGTTGTAGGTGTGTGAATTATCCTTCCAAAATATATCTACACACTAAAAATATAGCTATATACAACAAGATATTTCACAATTACTACATACTACTCAATTTCCAGACATAATTCATTCACTTAACAAATGATAGAGGATTTCTTAACTATCTCCAATGAATATTTCATGTGTGTTTGTGAAACATAAGGATAGGAGAGAGTTTATAAGGTTAATAAACTGACTTACTTTGGGGGAAAACATATTTTATTTCAAAAGAGTCTTAAGAGAAAAAAGGTCCAATAAGGTGGTTGCCCTACTTTTCTCTTTTTCTTTCCTTATTTATTTGTCACACATAATAATTATTAGTAAGGATTTTTTAACATGTATAATTGTATATAAATAAATAAATTTCACTAAAATTAACTCCTCCCTTATTCCTTTCTACGATTCAAGAATACCTATTTCTCTAACGACACAAACTCAAGTCAACGAGTTGTGAAGTAGGGGTTGTCTCCATCTTGAGGGAATACCCTTTTAAAAAGTGACTGTATTATTTATTAAGAAGGGAATTACCACTCTCTCCCCTTAAGAAATTTCGTCTCAAAATTTACCTTTTGCTAGTCTCGAAATAACTGCGGATATTGGGTCCTCATATCTTCTTCCCTCTCCCAGGTGGCTTCTTCTCCTGTATGGTTCCTCCAAAGTACCTTTACTAAGGGAATTTTCTTGATTCTAACTTATTTTATTTCCCAAGCTTTAATATGGACATGTTCCTTATCATACGTCAAGTCTTGATTAACCTCAATAGATTCAACTGGTAGGACATGAGAGGGGTCAACAATATCTTCTAAGCATTGACACGTGAAAGACATTTTGGATCTTGTCCAATTCAGGTGGTAATGCCAATTTATATGAAACTGGTCCCACTCTTTCAAGTACCTCACAGGGTCCAATAAATCGAGGGCTAAGTTTTTCCATTTGCCCAAATCTCATAATTTCTTCCATGGAGATACTTTTAAGAATACCTTATCACCAACTTGATACTCGATATCACGCCTTTTAAAAGATCAGCATGTGATATTTGCCTATCCGAAGTGATCGTTAGATGATCCTTGATCACCTTTGCCTTGTCTTCTGTCTGCTGCACAATTTCAGGACCAGTAAGTTTTCATTCACCAACATCACTCCAACAAAGAGGAGTCTGACATTTTCTTCCATATAAGGCTTCGTAATGAAGCATTCCAATACTCGATTGGTAGCTATAATTGTAGCAAATTCTACTAGAGCCAAATGTTTATCCCAACTACCCTCAAACTCCATGATGCAAGCTCGAAGCATATCCTCCGGAATTTGTATCACTCTTTCTGACTGACCGTCTGTCTGAGGATGAAATGAGGTGCTGCAATTTAACTTGGTACCCAAGGCCTCTTACAAGTTAGACCAAAATCTAGATGTACACCTAGGGTCTTTGTCAGAGACAATAGAGATAGGGATTCCCTACAACCTTACAATCTCATTAAGGTATAGTTCTGCTAACCTCTCAAGTGAATAATCCATCCTGATTACTAAGAAGTGCGCACTTTTTGTTAATCTATCCACTACCCATTTGCATCATGGTTCTTTTGAGTGCGAGGAAGTCTAGAAAAAGTCCATTGTTATTCTCTCCTATTTCCATTATGGCATTGGCAAGGGTTGGAGGAGCCCAACTTGAACTTAATGTTCTGCTTTTACTTGTTGACAAACCAAATATTTTGAAATGTACTCCACAATGTCTTTCTTCAAACCATTCCACCAGTAGTGTTCTTTAAGGGTTCCGTACATTTTCGTACTTCTAGGGTGCATGGCATATGACGAAGTGTGTACTTCCTTCAAGATTTCTTCTTTCAATCTCATCATTAGGGATACACAACCTATTTTGATAAGATAAGACACCATCCTCTGTTAATGAAAAATCATGTTTTTCTCCATCTTGAACTTTTTTGGTCAGCTTCATGAGTTTCTCATCTAACTTTTGTGCTTGTCTAACTTGCTCAAGCAATACTGGTTTAACTTACAGTTGGGAAATAATCGATCCAAATGGGTGAAGTGCAATAAGAGCATTCATTGCTCTTAACTCAACAAACAAAGGTAGTGGACTCAAGGATAGGCTTGCAAAGGACTTGCAACTTAAGGTATTTGCAGCCACATTAGCTTTTCCTGGATGATAATCGATCATGCAATCATAATCCTTAATAAGCTTAAACCATCGACATTCCCTTAGGATCAACTCCTTTTGTGTACCCAAGTATTTAAGGCTTTTGTCATTGCTGAATATGTAACATTTTCTCCATACAAATAATGCTCCATATTTTTAAGGCAAAATACTATAGCAGCAAGTTCTAGATCATGAATAGGATAATTCAATTCATGTGGTTTTAATTTCCAAGAGGCATATGAGATAACTTTCTCTTCTAGCATCAGAACACACCCTAGACCACGATGAGATGCATCGCTATATATCACATACTCCTTCCCCTCTATGGGTAGAGTAAGTACTAGAGCTTATGTCATCAAGGATCTAAGAGTTTCAAAGCTCTCTTGGCATTTGTCACTCCAGGTGATCTTTTCCTCTTTCTTCAAGAGATTTTTCAAAGGGGAAGCTATAATGGAGACCTTTCACGAACCTCCTAAAGTATCCTGCCAAGCCAAGGAAGCTACTTACTTCGATTGGGCTTTTCGGAGGCTTCCATTCAACAATTGCTTGGATTTTACTAGGATCCACATTTACGCCTTCAGCTGACACGACGTGTCCCAAAAGGTTACTTTATTTATCCAAAATTGACACTTGGAAACTTTTGCATAAAGTTCTTTCTCCTTCAAAATTTGCAACACAATTGGGAGATGCTTATCATGATCCTCACTACCCTTGGAATACACTAAAATATCATCTACAAAAACTACCACAAATTGATCTAGATACGGCTTGAATATTCAATTCATTAGATCCATGAATATTGTGGGAGCATTAGTCAATCCGAATGGCATCACCCAAAATTCATAATGACTATACCAAGTTCTAAAAGCAGTTTTAGGAATATCTTTCTCCCTGATGCGCAGTTGATGATACCCTGACCTCAAATCAATCTTTGAGAATAGATTAGTACCCCTCAACTGATCAAACAAATCATCAATCCTTGGCAATGGATATCTATTCTTGACTGTTATTTTGTTGAGTTGTCTGTAGTCAATACACAATCTAAGAGTTCCACAAATAGAACATGGGCTCCCATGGAGAGACATTGGGACGGATAAAACCCTCCTAAAGAAGTTCTTGCAACTGAATTTTCAACTCTTTTAGGCTGCTGGAGTCATCCTATAAGGAGTAATAGAA
This sequence comes from Solanum medicagineum, assembly GCA_026153255.1. NCBI lineage: Eukaryota > Viridiplantae > Streptophyta > Magnoliopsida > Solanales > Solanaceae > Solanum > Solanum medicagineum. The sequence continues at coordinate 13,520,743 of JAPFFP010000012.1, read as the reverse complement.
ATAGGAATAGATCCTGGAATAAGCTCGATTGGAAATTCAACTTCCCTTTCTGGGGGTAACCCAGGAAGATTTTCTGGGAAGACTTCTAGAAAGTCACACACAGTAGGAATATCCTTAAGACTAGGGCTCTCCAAGCGTATATCAACTATGTGAGCAAGTTATGCATCATAAACTTGCTGGGTCATCGTTCTTGCCAAGGCCGCAATATAAAATTAGACGTCAATGATCTTTCACCTTGTATAATAAATGAGAAAATGCAGGGTCCTTAAAAGTCACATGCTTTGATCTACAGTCCACTGCCACATGATATTTATAAAGCTAGTCCATCTCAATAATAACATCAAAATCTTTGAAGGGCATTTAAATCAAATCCACCAGGAAAACTAGGTCTTCGATCATGAACAAACAAGATTGGTAAATTCAATTACAAACAACTCGGTAGCCCAAGGGACTTTCAACTAGCACATTATAATCAAGTCTCACAGGTTTCACATTTTCAGGAAGAACAAGGGATGAACAAATATAAGAATGTGTAGAACCAGGATCAAATAATATAAACACACAAAAGCCAAATAAGTGAAATTTACCAACAACCATGTCTTGGACATCTTGTCATCCCTCTGTTTCATAGCATAAGTTCTTTCGGCAAACCTTGGTCCACTAGGTTGATTTGTTCCACATGCTCCAGCCGCTTGGATGTTTTTTGGTCTTGCACCCCTATTAGTTTGGGAAAGAATAGTAGCAAGTTTCTACACTAAGCTTTCGATGCGAAAGGAAGGAACCTATTTAGGACAGTCCTTCACTTTATGTTCAAAACTGTCGCAGTTAAAACACGCACCAGAAGCTCTCCTGCAAACACCATAATGATTCATCTGACATTGTTCACACGTAGGAACACGAGTTTTTACTTGACCATTATTTGGAGTGCTACCTGTCGAATAATTTGATCTACTTTGCTTGTGTTGAGGTGACTTGTTAATACCACTAGCCTTAGCATCATCAAACCTTCCCCTTTTGTATGGACCTCCAAAATCTTATCTAGGTTTTCGGAGTTTATTTTCATGTCTACTAGCTTCTTCCTTATCAAGTCTTTCCCAGGTAAGAGCAGTGGAAACTAATTTACAGAAGTTCTCATGTTGCAAGATCGCAAAATTCTTTCTAATAGAATCATTTAAGCTGTATTCAAATCTCCTGCACTTATCTTTCTCTTCTTTAATAATATCTCCAGCATAACGAGAAAGCTTAAGAACTTTTTTTGATATTCAGCAATAGACATGCCCCACTGCCTCAAACGTTGAAATTCCTTTTTCTTAGCATCACAGTAGGCAGGTGGAACATATTTCATACGAAACTCCTTAACAACATCATTCTAAGTAAGAACTGGAGGTTTTACCTTGGCATTTGAAACACTCACCCACCAATCATAAGCACCCTTTTGTAATAATGAAACAACATACTTAAATTTTGCAACATTTTAACACTTTACCTTCTCCATGCACTCCAGCCATTGTTCAGCATTAGTGGCATCAAAAGAGCCTTTAAATTCTAGCCCACCTATTTTTCTCATTTTCTCGAAGTTTATCTCATTAGGATTATGAATTGTTTCAGCCATGTGATGGAAGAATTCAGCCATTTGTTGGAAAGCAGGATTCATAACTTGAGTATCATGGCTCATCTGAGGATGCAGGATAGGTCTTACACCTTGGTTTCCCACTGTAGACCCACTAGTATGGGGGATGTATTGATCTGAGAGATGTTCGCCAACCCCTTCTAGTGGAAAACGTTCGGAATAAGAGTTATCCGATCTTTCCTGTGTCGCTTCCATAGGTTTATTAGAGGAAGAGGTCATAATTTAATTCCTTCAAAAGAGAAGATCACATTGCATTAGGGACATGTACATGATGCATATGCACTTTACTGGCACTAAAATAGTGTTAATAGCGTAAATGGACAAATAACGTAGCTTGGACCTTTTACAAAATAGACAAGTACACAAGTAATTCACATCAAAAGTCATAGAATCACAAGCCTAGGCTCTGATACCAGTACTTGTGGCAACACTCATGGGAGGATGCCATTTTTGTACATTCTAGGCTTACGTACCACTTACCAACATATGAAGAATTTAACACGTAACCCATTAATCATATTTAACTAATGAAAATCAAAATAGTTAAAGGTATAGAATTTTGTTATGAAGTTGCGTAATTGAATCTAGCTCAAGTTTTTGGATATTTATATATTGCCCAAACTATTGTAGCACGCTGAAAAGTATTACCGCTATTAAAATGCAAGGACACAAATTTTACTAGTTTTTGTTTGTATAAAATATAGAAAAGCTCGCTGACTCAATTTAACTAAACAAGCCAAAACTTAAAGTTACAACCAATGGTTTCATAATTTACATTAGCCTTTAAAATTTATACGTACATATACAATGGGAGAATCATGTACATGTCTCAAAACTACTACAATACATATGTCTACATGCAAGTATGATCTTCTGCATAGCTCCCAAAATTTATATTCAATGGTCATCCTCAAGCATCATCTCGGGTACTCCCTACGATAGAAACAACTATCGCTAAGCATGAAGCTTAGTGGTGTAAAAGCTAAAAGCTGAGAACCTTAAATCCCTCAATTTACCCTTCTTAAGTCAAAGAGAAACACAACTGAAATATAATAAATACATCAAGTGAACAAATACAGCAATAGTATCCAGTAGGATATTTAAAGATCTAAGCAGCAAGGGTTCCTGGAACAATTTTAACACGACATTCGAATGACATGTTTTGCCCAGTATGTAAGTCGTGCCGTCAGACCAACCATAATCAAGTATCAAGAAGGACCGAAGCCCTAGATCAAGAAGGGTGAAAACCCAATTATAAATAGAACCAAGAACCATATTAAGAGTGACTTTCTAGTTTGTACATATAATGGGCTGCATCCACACTTAGGACGAACCAAAAATTCACAATCCAGATTGCAATTGATCCAAACAATAGGCATGCCAATGGTGACAAAGTCACAGCCACAAGAAGGACAAAGTCCACAAGGATGTTAAGTGATCAAGCAATTTTTACAAATGGGTGAATTAAACAAGTTCCTTACAAGTCCGAAAATACATCAACACAACCTGATAAAATGACAAGAATATAGCTGAGATACCAAGATAAGATTCAGAACCAGAAGGTTACAAAGGAACAAAAACAAGTTTTTACACGATTCTAAACTTTTAGCAAGCAACCAACCCTACTGATTTCAAGTCATTGATCAATACGACATCTGTTTCTTCAATCAATTTTCTTATGACTTGTAAAAGAGTATGAGCATAATAATACTTATTTACATTCTCATTTAATATTCAGCACTTTTAACAGGTAGCAACTAACAAGAGAAGTGTCAAAACTGAGTACTATGTTTGTCGATCATGCTCTTATTGACAATTTTACTGTCTTGCATGCAACTAGATTTTGGATTGGAAAATAAACAAACTAGGCTTTCCAGTCTACATGAAAATTGTAGGTATATGAATATAGGTTGAAAACGATCAAGAATCACTTTAGAATACTCTTTCTACAAGTATTTATGATTGTAATACTAATAGTACACCCCAGGGATTTTTATGTCAAAACTCTGGACAGATCTTGTCCTAACTTGCGTCCACTGTTTTGTATCCAAAACTACCAAATTTGGTCCCAATATAATCAAAAGACTTATAGATACATGTATTGGGTTGCAAAGAACTAATAAGCATCACAAATTATAGCTCACACATCAAGATGTTATTAAATACTAACAACAGTACATAGAAGGCTTCTCAGGTTAAAAACTTGCCAGAACTTTCAATGTGTTTCATGCCTTCTTTGAATATGATACAAGCAAATTTAGATTTTTACATAAACATAAAAGATGTAGGTATATGAATTAGATTTTCAAGACATATTTACACACTAAAAATACAGCTATAGACAATGATATATTTCAAAATTACTACACACTACTCAATTTAAAGACAGAATTCAATCACTTACCAAATGATAGAGGATTTCTTAACTATGCTCCAACGAACTGATGTTTTTCATGTGTGTTTATGGACATTAAGTATAGAAGAGAGTTTATAAGGTCTGCTAAGGTCAATAAACTGACTTATTTTGGGGAAAAACATATTTTATGTCAAAAGAGTCTTAAGAGAAAAAAAGGTCCAAAGAAGTGGCTACCCTACTTTTCTCTTTTTCCCTCCTTATTTATTTGTTCACACATAATTATTATTATTAAGGATTGTTTAACATGTATAATTGTTATACAATAAATAAATTTCACTAAATTGAACCCCTCCCTTATTCCTTTCTATGATTCCAGAAAATCATTTCTCTAATGACACAAACTCAAGTCAAAGAGTTGTGAAGTAGGGGTTGACTTCATCTTGAGGGAATACCCTTTTTAAAAGTGACTACATTATTTAGTAATAAGGGCATTACAATGCATCTTGTTTAACCATGGCTTATGTTCCTTGTTGCATTGTAACTCGCTAGCTTAGTACATTCCAAGTACTAACACATACTTTTTGCCTACATGATCTAACCATGTAGGGACTAGAGCCTCTTTCAATCCTCCTCCTCTATGTGGATAGATGGTTTGAGCGAAGATTTGCTATTGGTGAGTCCTCCACCTTTGGGGACAATATCCATTTACTTTCATGCTTTTAATTAGACTTCTCTATTTTTGGATACTATTTTTTGAGGGTGAGCCCGAGCAATGTCTTGGCCCCAATTCTATCCTTGATTAGTGGTGTTGTTGGATATGATTATGTTATGTAGGTATGGGCTTGACTCCTTTTGCTTATGTAATTATGGAAGAATTTCCCTTAGTCCCATGCTGCCTTCTATGTGTTATTTTCCTATTGTGTTGTTATGATGGAAAATCCCAAGTCCTTCTTGCCCCTATAGATGGAGTAATACTTACCATCCCCTTACACTTTACTTGTTATGTGATTTATGTTAATCTCTTCCCAGTAACATCCCCATAGCTATAGTCCAAATTCCTGCTTCCCCTACAATTATTTGCTACTTGTTTATTGATTATTTATGCTTCCATGGCCAAGGATGTGCTATGCATGCTTAAGAGGCTTATTTCCTTCGAGTTCCCCATTCGCCGCGTCATGTCTAGGCTATAGGCATGACTTGTGACAAGATTGGTATGAGAGCACTAAGTTCATAAATGTTCCTTAGAAATCCAATACACTGCATCGAGTAGAGTCTTGTTCATGATTGTGAAGTGTGCTACAACTATGAATGAGAGCTATGAGGTGTTTTAGAAAATGATTCACTTCTTCATACTCTATTTCATGCTTTAGATTTGACACAAGGTTCCCTATCTCTAATGGGTGATCTTTTGCTCTTCAGATCATGCCACCTAGATGAGGGCACAAAGAGATCCCACCTCTGAGGGTGAACTGGCCCCTTCGACCGGACAAGCTCCCTAAGAAGAAGAAGAAGAAGTCACCCATAGCGAGTATCGAAATGTGGTCACTCTTTTTGCAAGGGTTGTGGCCAAACAAGGAGTTAAAGACCCTCATGCTCCTACCCCTGCTACAAGAGCTAGGGATTCCACAAGGATGAATCCCCCAAAGTTCTTGTCTCAAAGGTAAAAGTAGACGCTCAAGCATTCATCGATAAAGTGTAAGTCTTGGCTATCATGTGGGTAAGTTCATAAGAGAAAGGTAATTAGCGCCTTGCTCAAACATGGTACAATCAGTGAAGATGGAGAGAGCAAATGATGAGCCTATTCCTTGGGAGGAATTAAAGGTTGCTTTCTTGATCGCTTCTTTCCAATTGAGTTGAGGGAAGCGAAGACGACGGAGTTCATGAACCTCAAGCAAGGGTCAATGAGTGTTAGGAAGTATTCCCTTAAATTCAATGATCTTTTGAAGTATGGTCCTCACATGGTTGCATCATGTCATGGCAATGATGTGTAAGTTTTTTCAGGTGTGGCCAACTTGATTTATGAAGAGCATCGTACCATCATGCTCACTGGGAACATGGACATATGCACGCTCATGACATATGCCAAACAACTTGAGGGAGAGAAGCTTAGGAAGAGAAGAATAGGGGAGTCTAAGCTGGCTCGGCTTGATGGTGGATTCCAAGGAAATAAAGGTGGTTGTTTCCAACAAGGCCACAAATCCATGGCCAAGGGTCCTCTAATATCCAAGGCTAAAGGCTTGTCAATGATAGGGCTCCTAACCTAAAGCTCAAGGTGGCAATGGCGGCCAAATCATTCTTTGGTGTTGGACGTGTGACAAAAATCATGGTAGTAGATGCTATAGAGATATGGGCGCTTGCTTTGGGTGTGGCAAGATGGGCCACAAGATAGCGGATTGTCCGAAGAAGGGTAGGGATGGCCGTCCTACAAGACAAGGTGCTCATGGTGATCAAAGGGAACAAGGTTCCCAAAAAGGAGATGCTCCACATCACAACTAGGTTTATACTCTCCAAGGGAGAAAAGAGGTTGATGAGATGTCTGATGTTGTCATTGGTATGTTAAGGATCTACAATTTTGTTGTATATGCTTTATTGGAGCCGGGTTTCACACTTTCTTTCATTACGTCATTTGTTTCTAATAGACATCATATATGTCTCGAATTATTATGTGAACACATCAGTAAGTCCATTCTTGTTTGGAGAGTCTATAATGGTTGTCCTGTGTCTATATTGCATAAAATCCTACCCTGTGATTTTGTTGAACTAGACATGGTAGATTTTGACATCATTTTGGGATGGATTGGTTATATGTATATCATGCCACTATTAATTGTAGGACTCGTACGGGTATATTCAATTCCCTAATAAAACCATCATTAATTGGGAAGGTCGTGATTCGGTGGTTAGGGGTAGGTTTATCTCTTATATATTAAGGCTCAAAGGTTGATTTCCTGAGGTTGCATTTATCATCTTGTACAGGTTAGGGATGTTGAGTTTAAAGTCCCTTCTATTAAGTCGGTTCTGGTGATCAGTGAGTTCCTTGATGTCTTTCCTGATGAACTTCCCAGTATTTCTCCCAAAAGGGAATAGACTTCAGTATAGACATCCTCTTCGACACTCAACCCATTACTATTCATCCTTACCGAAGGCCCTGGCAAAGTTGAAAGTGTTAAAGGACCAATTGAAAGACTTATTAGAGAAGGGATTTACAAGGCCTAGTAAGTTGCCTTGGGGAGCACAAGTGTTGTTTGTAAGAAAGAAAGATGGCTCACTTAGAGTGTGCATCGACTACCGGTAACTCAATGAGGTCACCGTAAAAAACAAGTATCCTTTGCCAAGGATAGATGACATATTTGATCAACTTCAAGGAGTCAACCACTTCTGAAAAATTGACTTTCGGTCCAGGTATCATCAATTGAGGTTAAGGGAGTGTGATATTCCCAAAACGGCTTGTTGGACAAGATTTTAGCATTTTGAATTTGTGGTGATGTCCTTCGTCCTAACCAATGCTCCAACGATATTTATGGATCTCATGAATAGGGTCTTTAAACATTACCTTGACATGTTTGTGGTGGTGTTCATTGATGATATTTTGATTTAATCTTGAAATATAGTGTTTGAAACATTGTGGGAAGAAAAGCTATTTGCCAAGTTCAACAAATGTGAATTTTTGGTTGAAGGGAGTGGAATTCTTAGGGCACGTGGTTTAGGATGAAGGTATTAAAGTGGATCCAAAAAAGATGGAGGTGATATGAAATTGGCCTAGACCCTTGACTCCAACAGATATTAAGAGTTTCTTGGGCTTGGCGGGTTAATATTGGATATTTGTGAAATGTTTCACTTCAATCGCTTCTCCATTGACAAAGTTGACACAAACGAAGGCTAAATTTTTCATGGATCAATGAATGTCAAAGAAGTTTCCAAACTTTGAAAGATAAACTTACGTTCGCACCTATTTTGACTCTACCAAAGTGGTTAGAAGGATGTGTGGTGTATTGGTGATGCTCCAAGAGGCTGTTTGGGATGTGTATTGATGTAAAATGGCAAAGTAGTCATTTCCTATGCTCCTAAGCAACTAAAGGTGCATGAGCGCAATTACCCACCCATGATCATGAATTAGCGGCTGTGGTGTTTTCCTTGAAAATATGATGTCACTATTTGTATCGGGTCCATGTGGATATGTTCACCGACCATAAGAGTCTCCAATATGTGTTCACCCAAATAGACCGTAATTTGAGGCAAATAAGATGGTTGGAATTTCCTTAAGGATTATGACATGAGTGTGTACTATCATCCCGGCAAGGCTAATGTTGTGACCGAAGCTCTGAATAGAGTGTCTATGGAGAGGTAAGGGATAGTAAGAAAGAATTTTCAAGGGAGGTCCATCAGTTGGCTAGGTTGGGGGTTAGATTGAATGAAGCTGAAAATGGTAGCGTGCCGATGATAGATGGTTTTAAGTCTTCCTTGACTAAAGAAAACATATCTAACAAAGGCCTTGACCCTGCTTTGGTGGAATTGAAGTCATTGGTGAGGGATGGAAAGGTGGTGGTTTTCTCCTAAGGGGGAGATGGTGTTCTTAAGTACCAAGGTAGGTTATGTGTGCCCCATGTTGAGAGTTGAGAGACTTTTTCCTGAAAGAGGCACAAATTCATCTTATTCTATTCATCTCGGTTCCACCAAAATGCACAAAGATTTTAGAGATGTGTAAAATGTAGGGTAGTATGAAGAGGGATACTGCCAAGTACGTAGTCAGTTGCCATAATTGACAACAAGTCAAGGACGAACTTCAAAGGCTAGGTGGCCTAGCACAAGACATCGGATACCTATATCACGACCCGAGCCTAGGGCCTAGACGTGACACGATGAATTGGGAACTTGAAGGAACCCCAAGCAAGGCTCTTAACATATCATTACACATCCTTGGTCTCGAAAACAATTAAACAAAAATAAAAGAATAGAAATAAGGGAAAAGGGACTAAGGGATGTCTTTCATATCTTAAAAACATTAAGAGAGTCAAGAGAGTCAAAGCTCATAGTATCATTGCATAACTTATCCAACAATACCTCTACACTTAGAATTGAGCGGGGGCCAAGACAACTTGCCGGGATCACCCTGATAGTCAAAAGTATACAAATAGATAATGAAAGTCTTTACATAACTCAAGAACAACAGATATTGTCCCTGGAGTTGAGGACTCACCATACTTGCATTGTGAAGATAGTACTAGCCATGGGGAGGATGAGGATGATCATGAGGAGCTCTGGTTCCTACATGGTAACATCATAGGTATAGAGTATGAGTTAGTTGTTTGAATCTACTAAGTATGTAGGATGCAATGCAACAAGATGATAGGCAACACAATCGAAATGCATAATTAGGCAATAAATGAGCATATAGTTATATGGCATGCATGAATGATGCTTGAAGAAATATGCTTACATAGAATATATTACATGTGTAGTAAGAGACCATCATGTCCAAGGCCTACCACCCCCTTGGAGAGGCAATTGAGGTATCAACCCCTCAATTGGATGATGGTTGTCACACCCTTCCATCCATGGTGATTAAGGTATCAACCCCTCAATTGGTTGATGGTTGTCTCACCCTACCATCCATCGTGATTGAGGTATCAACACCTCAATTTGGTTGATGGTTGTCTCACCCTACCATCCATGGTGATTGAGGCATAGCATCCCCTCAACAAGGTGTGATCACTTGCAACACTATAGATACTTTTCCTGAAAACAAAACATATATATCTTCCTTTCATCATCATAAAGTCACTCAAGTCATGGGTCATGCAATGGATTATCAATAGCTCAAGAACCCTAAATCGGACATTTTATGAAAACACTTGGTGGGTGTGCAATGCTAGTGTAAAACCATGCAATTCAAGAGTGAAATCATGCAAGAAAACTTGAAGTAAATCAACCCACCAATACTTGGTAATACCCTCATGCAATGTACATTGAAACCCTTCATCAAATCTCAAAATAGATACTAGATTCATAGTGCAAAACATACTTAAACAATCACACTTTTATGAAACCCCAACATAGTTCATTGTCAAATTCATAGTAAGTAAGACCCATAAGTAAATCAAATTAGAAACATGCAATTTATTATGTAAAAACGAAGCTTGGGCACCATGGGTGAAAGGACCTAATGGTTGAAACCCACATACCATAACTTTGGAGAATTCCTTGATGAAGATTGAGATGAGAACTTGAAGCTTGATTGAATTCCTTAATATCCGGAATGAAATTTGGCACTTGAATTTTGGGTGAAATATTTATCTAAGTGTTTGAGGGAGTATTGGGGAATGTCTTATATGATATGAAGGTGAAATATATCTAAGTATAGGTATTTTCATGCATGGGAAGATTTAGGCCCAAAACCCGAAAGCCTTGGACCGAGATAAAGAAAACTAGCACAAAAATACACAAAGGCGCGCCCAAGGCACGTCGCACCAAGGGCCCGAAAACCTCTCTGGGAATTGCAACTTTGGATTTTCGAATTTTTATACGGTTGCTCTATAATGAAGGTTAGACCCATCTCCCCACTCAATTTTTCCCCCTGATCATGAATATGAAGTCGGATTTTTGTATCACGCATGAATTTTGAGATATATGGATTTTACGAATTCCGACACTTCTGAGGCACATTTTAGGGCACTTTTTGGGGTCGTTTCAATATCTCCCCCTTGGGAACATTCGTCCCCAAATGTCAAAGAAATGTACATAATAAGAGTAATCATGAAGAAATCAGCCCCAACAAGAATGCAATAATGCACTTAAACATCATTTTAATAATCTCAACATAAGTGTCAAAATCACCATGAACTTGTCAACATAAACATGAATGCGGCAACAACATAAAGGGCTGATAAATGAGACATGAAATCACATAGAAGACTTAGACTTAGTACCTTAGGCCTGAGTAGAATGGAAAAGATAGGGATATCTCTTTTGCATGTCCACCTTGGCCTCCTGTGTAGCACTTTCGACTTGATTCCTCCAAAGGACCTAACGGAGCCATATCCTTGTTCCTCAATCTCTTCACTTGTCTATCCAAGATCTCTACCGGAACTTCTTCTTGAATCCTTCAACAACACCCAAAACATCCAATGGGACAATAGAATTCGGGTCACCCACACATTCCTCAACATGGATACATGAAAGACCGGATTAACCAAGTCCATTTCACTAGGCAACTCCAACTCATAGGCCACCTTACCAATCCTTCTCAAAAAACCCTATAAGGACGTATCTTGGACTCAATTTACCTTTTTTACTAAAACAAACCACATCCTTTATGGGTGATATCTTCAAATAGACCTAATCACCAACCTTAAATTCGAGATCCCTTCTCCTCACATTGGCATAGGACTTATGACAACTTTGGGCTGTTCTCAACCTTTCCCTTATCAACATTACCTTCTCCATAGACTCCATGGAACATTCGTCTTCGAATGTCAAAAAAACGTACATAAGAAGAGTAATAATGAAAAAATCAGCCATAACAAGAATGCAACAATACACTTAAACACCATTTTCGAAATCCCAACACAAGTGTTAAAATCATCATGAACTTGTCAACATAAACATGAATGCATACAATGACATAGGGGCTAAAACATAAGACTTGGAATCATAAAACGACTTGACGTGTTATCATAAGGTTAAATAGAATGAAAGAGGTACGGATATCACTTTTCCATGCCCGCTCCGGCTCCCCGAGAGACACTTTCAACTTGACGATTCTTCCAAAGTGCCTTAACGGACACTGCACCCTTACCAATCAACTGCTTCAATACTTCCATCTAATACCTCCAGCGGGACCTCTTCCTAAGGCAACTTATCCTCCACAACACCCACAATCTTACGAGTTCTATAGCACTAGAGTCACCACCACATCCCGTCAACCTAAAAGCATGAAAAACCAGACAAACCACAACCATATCCCTAGGTACCATAAACCACCATCTCCTCCTTCGGAGACAACTTCCACTCTATCATCTTTCTCTTAAAACTTTCAACCCTAATAAGGCGGAATCAAGGCCTTGCTTAACTAGACCTCTCCAACCAAAGGAAATTGGAACCACCAAAAACATTATACTACCATTCTACTTTCTTCAACCTAACTCCCAATCTAGCCAATCGATGGACCCCACTAGTCACCTCTTTACCACCATTATCCACAATGCTAGGCTACCCATAAACACCGTGCTTAGAGCATCCACCACAACATTAGCCTCAATAGGGAAAATAATGCACACTCATATCACAATCCTTACGGAGTTCTAACCACCTTCTCGTTATCCTCAACTCACACCTATCATATTTAGCAAACAACCTGTCATCCCCCAAAACTTGCAACACCACCCCAAATGAATCACAAGCTCTAAAGAAATCAATACTCCCTTGCTAGAGGCCACCAAAACATGCAAAGGTAAGGTTTTAAGACCCCATTCATGAAACCCATAAACACAACCAATGCATAAGCCAACCTAACAACCCCACCAATATTCAAAATGCTCACTCCTACTCCGAAAAGACACTTAAGGATATCACCTACCCTCATCCTCACTTGGGGACAAAACCCGAACCAAAGATCAATCTTAGAGAAGTGACTAACCCATCATAGTTGACCAAATAGATCATCCATCCTTAACCATCATATTACAACCTTACGGGTCCTACACTCATTGGAAGCATGCTATGCAAGTAGCCAAACCACCTCAAAACCTCTAACCTATCAAGCTAGGGTCAACCAAGATCACAAGACAAGACTCTATGAAACAAAAACATGGGCAACCCTTGTAGACCCCTACTAGCCACTATAGACTCATGCAACCATCTGGGACACACACTGAATCCTACTAGGACAAAGGAATAATACAAGAGATAGCAACTCCCAGACCTATCAACTCACCTTACCCAAAACGTCGGTCACAACAATGACCTTACTTAGGGTCAACTAAGTCATTGGAGGAGCAATAAAAGAGAACCTACTCACAAGCTCTGATAATAGACAGCTAAACCCAAGAAGCTCCTAATACCCAAGGAAGTCAAGGTCTAGGCTAATCCCTAATCACATTAATACCATCACCTAGCATCACACAACCTAGGAAAGCAACCTCTTACAATCAAAATCACCATTTCTCCTATTTAGCATCCAACCATCTTCCTTAAACTTTGTAGTACTACCCTCAAAAGACTCGCATACACTATCTCATTAGGGAACACAAACCATCAAATCATCACCAAACCACCATAAGCCTATTAGAGTAGGGACTAAAGATCTTAATCATGAGACTTATAGGCATAACCGGTGTACTAGTCAAACCAAAAGACACTACCCTGATTTCAAAATATCGAAAGGGGACATTCAAGGCACATCTACCACCAACAACAATTCTATAAACAAAACAACTTAGGTTCAACACTTCCAATTCTCACAAGATGATAAATGCAACCCCTTTGGAGATCAATTGTACCCTAAGACATGAAATGGACCTACCCCCTGCTATCACTTGACCACCACATCATGACTCTTCCACTTAAGCATGGGTTCATTAGAGAATTGGGATCTAATTCTACGAGTCCTACCATCCACGAACACACAACATGCAAGCACCCATTCCATCCCTACTATGACATTGAAATCAGTCACGCCAACTCCAACAAGCCACAAAGCAAGACCTAATTCAATACAAACCCAAATAATGACCTATGCACCTTCTAGCAACGATATACTCCACAAAAGGATAGAAACCAACACAGCAACTTGGGCACACAAAAAGCCCCACTAGCAACAACAAAAAAAGAATAGAGAAGAAATAGTGGCACTACGGGCCATTATTGCAAGTACATCGAAGCCAAAAAAAAATATCAACATACCGGTACCAACATCGGGCGCCTCATCCCCTCCTTGAGCCTCTTGATCAACATCACCACCCTTACTCTTGTATTGACCATATAGGCAACCCAAAATTCTGTGGCCTATCACATCACACCCAAAGCATACACCCGTGTCCCTCAAACATGGGCCACCATGGTCCATCCTATAGGTAGGGCACATGGTATTAGTTGTCTCCCCATCACCTCTTTTGCTCTTATTGTATTTACAAAGGCAATCGTTAACCTTATGACCCGTCTCCCCACAACCATAACAAGCATTAGTTACTCTCAAGCATGGACCATCATGGCCTCTACCACATTTTGGGCACCTAGCATAAGGTACCCCACCACCACCACCTCTACACTTAAGACTTTTGAACTTACCATATTACGGGACCTCTTAGCCTCACTACCTCTCCTCTCACCACTAGAAGTCTTAGGAGCACCCACATGTTAATCGAGGTGAGTTGCCAATTTCGCCGTCTCTTTGGCCACTTTCCATAGAGCATTGAAACTCTCCGCGTTCATCATAGCACCATCCTGAGTAACTTGAGACATATCCTGAAATGTAGCGGTTAGGGGTGTCACGCCCCGGGAGGGTACCCTTGGCGCTGGCATTCGAAGAAAATTGCTAGCCTCTGAGCGAACCACTTGGCCTCATCATCACATCGTACTCAACAGCGGAAGAAATAACTCAAATAGACACAATATCACTAATGAAAACTCATAGTTTTAAAAGAACAATGTTTGAAATTATACAATACTTTTGACAATTCACTCACTCAATGTCTATGAAGTCTCTACTCAGCAATCCAGACGGTGCCATGACAAGCTATAGACACCTAAAATAGATAAAGTTCTTAATAAAAGATAGAAGATAAAAAGGGATTCTCCGGAAAGTAAGGAGAGCTCACCAACTTTGAAGTGTACTAATCTGGATTTCACCGATGCACGGGCTAAAGTCCCCTATCTCCAATATCTACATCATGAAATGATGCAACGCCAAAGGCGTCAGTACATGGAATGTACGGTAAGTCCAACGACTCAAATATAGTATTATTAATAATAAGCTCAAGAATACTCACCTAGACTCCTCAACTCATGCTCAGCTCAGTATATAACAGTTTAAAACATTTCATGCATTCAAGCATAATACATATATACATGGTGAAAGAAAGCTCAAGTTTGTAAATCTCATACCCAATCAAAGTTGCTTAGGAGTTTCTCTTAACCGACATAAGCTCAAGTATGTAAATCTCATGCTCAATCAAAGTTGCTTAGGAGTTTCTCTTAACCGACATACCTCCCACCACTTTAAGTTAGGTGATGTAAAATGAATTGGCATCATTGCCACGCCTGCACTATACGTTCCACGGCATAGGACGATCATCTCTCTCTTGGATACAGGGTAAATGTCCACTTATGGGACAAAAGTCACCAGAACGATGTTGTGTGACTATCTTACGCTGACAACGTAGTTTTGTGGGTTAGAGTAAGAGTATACTCGCTCCCCGCTCGGTGCTCGATACTCCTCCCAAGACTAAAACATGATCAACTAATCATTTAACTCAATCTTCAATACTCAATCAATCAACTCAAACCTCAACCTCAATTCGTCTCAAAGATTCATCAATTCATTCAATCACATACAAGTACTCAAGTATAGTCAACTCAATTATTTTGTAACTTATCACGCTCAAGTCAATTCAAACGGCCATTTGGACTCTTTTAACTTTACTCATCACTTCATGTAAATAAGTTTATAATTTAACATGCTTTCATGTATAATGACTCAAGTATTGTCATTTTGTAATGTTAACCTCAACTTAGTTTTATTAAACTCATTTCATATAGAACATAGATCTCAAGACATAATATAGTTTCAAATAGTAAAACTCTCATATAATAGAAAAAGAACAGATACAATAAAACTCCTTCATCAATAACTTCTTCTAAATCCTTGAATAAAGCGACATGTAAGATCTTTTAATTTAACTTTACATGCTCAAAGTTTATTTGTAATGCATTATAAATAATATTCTCATAATACAACACTTAAAAGTACGTAAAAATAAATTTATTTATATAAAATATCTTATCATAAAAGTTATTAAAAAAATAGGAGCAACTTACAAGAATAAAATTGTCGAAATCGTCCAACTTGACTCGAAAATGACTCAAACCTTTCCTACTCGACTCGAGACTGATTTTCAACACTTTATGTGTCAAAACTACTAGAAAAACAAAAGAAAATATAAGAGGAAAATAATTGGAAGATGTTGAAAATTGTCTGAATTTGTCCCAATTTAAAGGCCAAAAAGGCTTGTGAAGGACGCCCATCCTTCACTGAAGGAAGGCCGTCCTTCAGTAATGGTCGGCCCCACCACTATAAAAAGTGAAGTTTTGTCATAAGACTCCTTTCGTCAATCCAAGAAAACTTTTCTTTCGCAAAAATTTCAAATTCCTATCCGAACTCCTCGAAATAATTAATTTGTAAACTTTCCTTTCTTAAAAAATCCTCTTTACAACTGTTTCAACTATTCCAACAAAAGTTAGATGAAAATTTGGGGTTGTTACATTATCTCCCCCTTGCGATCATTCGTCCTCGAATAAAGAGAATATAGGTTAAGGCACGAATCTTGTCATGAACTCTAATAATCAATCATCCCTCGACTGACTCATGAAATCAATCAAATAAGAAATGCAGCAAATATAATAATTACATCACATTAATAAGTCATACCAATCCTCACTCAAATTCTAGAACTCTATCTAGGAATGAAAGAAAAACTTAATGAATAGATATAGAAGAAATTATTACCGTCAATCCTATTGTCATCTACAGAGTAGAATAAATGGGGTTATCTGGCCTTTATGTCATCTTCCGCCTCCCAAGTAGTTTCTTTTGTGAATTGATTCTTCCACAATACTTTAACAGATGCAATTTCCTTATTTCTCAATTTTCGAACTTGATGATCAAGAATTTGGACAGTAATTTCTTTATAACTCAGACTATCTTTCACCTCAATACTCTCTACAGGCACTACCAACCACGGATCTCCCAAACATTTCTTAAGCATAGAAATATGGAAAACCAGGTGGATAGTTGCTAATTCTGAGGGTAGCTCCAACTTGTATGCAACTTCGCCCACTTTCTTTATGACTCGGTAAGGGCCAATGTATCTCGGACTTAGCTTTCCTTTCTTCCCAAATCTCATCACTCCCTTCATGAGCAACACTTCCAAATATACCCAATCATTGATCTCAAACTCTAAGTCTCTTCTTCGGACATCTGTATAAGATTTCTGTCGACTCTATGCAGTTCTCAACCTTTCTCGAATAGTCTTCACCTTTTCCATAGCTTGGTATACCAGTCTAGTCCAATCATCTCAGCTTCACCTACCTCAAACCATCCAATCGGTGATCTACACCTTCTACCATAAAGTGCCTCGCATGGGGCCATCTGAATACTCGAATGAAAGTTGTTGTTGTAAGAAAACTCTATTAAAGGCAAATGGTCATCCTAATTACCTTTAAAATCAATAGCGCATGCTCTCAACATATCCTCAATGTCTGAAGTACGCTCTGTCTGGCCATCTGTCTAAGGGTGGAAGGTTGTACTTAAATTCACCCTAGTACCCAATCCCTTTTGGAAGGATCTCCAAAATAGAGAGGTGAATTGAGCTCCTCTATCCGAGATAATGGACAATGGAACTCCATGCAACCTCACAATCTCACGAATGTACAACTTGGCATATTCCTCTGTAGTGTTAGTTGTCTTGACTGCCAAGAAGCGAGCAGACTTAGACATTCTTTCAACTATCACCCAAATAGAGTCATGTTGTTTTCAAGACCTTGGTAAACCAGTAATGAAGTCCATAATGATAATTTCCCACTTTAATTTTGGAATTTCAATGTTCTGAGCCAAACCACTCGGTCTCTGACGCTTAACCTTAACCTGCTGACAATTGGGACACTTTGCAACAAATTCTACAATATCTCTTTTCATCCCATTCCACTAATACACTTCTCTCAAGTCGTGAAACATCTTGGTGGACCCAGGATGAATGGAATATCTGGAGTTATGTTCTTTCACCATGATTCTCTCCCGAACATTGTCAATGTCAAGAACACACAATTTGCCTTGATACCTAAATACCCCATCTCCCCCTTTGGCGAAAGTCATAACCTTCTGCTTATGTACATCCTCTTTCAGGTGCAATAGCACAATATCTTGGTCTTGGTTTTCTATCACCTCTGACACTAAGGATACAGCAGACCCATTCTAGACATTAAACCCTCCCTCATTATTCTCTTCAAGTTGTACTCCCAATCTAGCCAATCCACGCACCTCTTTAACCAACTCTTTCCTTTCTTCCTTCACATGAGCAGTGCTTCCCGTAGACAACCAGCTAAGAGATCGGCAACCACTTAGCCTTACCTGGATGGTAAAGAATGCTCATATCATAGTCCTTGAGCAACTCAAGCCATCTTATTTACCTCAAGTTAAGCTCCTTCTGGGTGAAGACATATTGTAGGCTTTTGTGGTCCGTGAACACATCCACATGCACTCCATACAAGTAGTGGTGCCAAATCTTAAGAGCGAACACTACTACAGCCAACTCTAAGTCATGAGCGGGATAGTTCTTCTCATGCACTTTGAGTTGTCTAGAAGCATAGGTAACAACCTTCCCTTTTTGCACCAACACACATCCCAATCCTACTCTCGAGGCATCACAGTAGATAACAAACCCATCAGTCCCATCAGACAAGGTCAACATTGGTGCAGTGATCAACCTCATCTTTAGCTCTTGGAAACTTCTCTCACACTCATCGGAACATTGAAACTTGACCTTCTTATGAGTCAATCTAGTTAAGGCATGGCTATGGAAGAAAATCCTTCAACAGACCTTCGATAGAACCCAGCCAACCCCAGAAAACTTCTTATCTCAGTCGTTGAGGTTGGTCTTGGCCAATTCTTAATCGCCTCAATCTTTTGAGTATCCACTTGAATTCCATCTCCCGAAACCACATGACCTGAGAAAGCCACGGATTTGAGCCAAAATTCACACTTATAAAACTTTGCATACAATTCATGATCTCGAAGCATCTGCAAAGCAATTTTGAGGTGTTTGGCATGCTCCTCCTCATTTCTAAAATACACCAAAATGTCATCGATGAACACAATTGCGAACGTGTCAAGATACTATCTGAATACACTATTCATTAGGTCCATGAAGGCCGAAGGTGCATTTGTCAAACCAAACGACATTACGAAAAACTCAAAATGACCATATCGGGTTTGAAAAGGCATCTTTGGGATGTCACATTCTCTCACTTTCAACTGGTGATAGCCTTATCCGAGGTCTATCTTGGAGAAAATAGTGGCACCCTGAAGTTGGTAAAACAAGTCATCGATTCTCGAAAGGGGATACTTATTCTTAATTGTCACCTTATTCAGCTAACGATAGTCAGTACACATCCTCAAGAAACCATCCTTCTTTTGCACAAATAAGGCCGGAGCGCCCCATGGAGATACACTCATCCTTATGAATCCCTTTTCTAGCAAGTCCCTCAACTGTTCCTTCAACTCTTTCAACTCTGAAGGGGCTATCCTATATAGCATAATGGAAATCGGCTTGGTGTCAGAAAGAACATCAATCCCGAAGTTGATTTCCCTATCAAGAGGGATCCCAGGCAAATCCTCAGGAAACACATCAGAAAACTCATTTACAATCGGGACTTACTTAAGAGAAAAGGGCTCAACATCATCCAATTTAACTCGCACAAATGTGATAGATACATCCCTTAGAAATCAATTTTTGAGCCTTGTGGTTAGAAATAAATTTACCCTTTGGCACAACAGAATCTTCGTTTCACTCAATGACAGGCTCATTTGGAAACTAGAATTTGACTGTTCAAGTTTGACAATCAACAGAGGCATAGCAGGCATGAAGCCAATCCATACCAAGGATTATATCAAAATCAACCATCTCCAACTCAACCAAATCAGCAGAAGTATCCCTATGATGAATAGATACCACACAATTTTTATAGATCTTCTTAGCTCGAATAAACTCACCAATAAAAGTAGAAACAGAAAATAATTCAAGCAAGCACTCAGGGAAAATCTCTTATAAATGACAAAGTGACACCAGGATTCATCAAAACATAACAATCGGATCATACCCATCATAACATCCGGTGCAGCTTCTTGGTCCTGTCAATTCCCCATTGCCTATGGACGATTTGTCCCTCCGCCTGGTCCTGTTACAACACACTTTGGATACCCCTCGCTGGTGGTGCTATGGTAGAGGATTGGGCCTTATTGCTCCACATTGGACACTCCCTCTAAAAATGACCCTACTGGCCACATTTATAACAACCATTCCCTCCATCCCTACATTCTCCCAGATGCATCTTGCTACATTTCCCGCAAGGTGGCTTCCCTTTAGAGCCAAGAGTCACGTTGGCTTGCGAACCCTGTGCCCTAAAGTTTGGCTGGCCTTGGGACTTTTGATCATACCTGTGGCTCGGAGTTGGTGCACTAGCTGAAGAAGGTGCATATCCCGAGGTCCTCTTTTTGAAGTAGGACTTATCTTCCTTGTCCTTCTTGTGCTGGCTGAGCTCTGGCCCTATTGACCTAGCCTTCGTACTCAGATGCTCCTCTCTATCCTTCTTCTTGTCCTCCTCAGTTTGCTGAACATAAACCATTAATCTAGAAATATAATCTCGGATTAACAATGTCACCTTACATTCTCTATTCACATTCTTACCTAGCCTAGATAAAAACTTCCTCATTCTTGCTCTAATAGTTGGACCATCTCTGTAGCGTACCTGGACAACTGGATAAATTTCAAGCTATACTCCACCGTCAACCCCTCTTGTTTCAAGTTTACAAATTCCTCAACTTTCACCTCTCTCAACTCCTGAGGAAAAAAGTCATCGAGGAAGGCATTCTCAAACTCATCTCCAATAGTAGGTTCAGCTTTCGCACCTCGACTCTCTTCCCGTTGATTAAATTTAGCCACATCTTTGAGCTGATTAGCAGCAAGTTCAACTCCCTCAGTCTCGGTCGAATGCATAGTTTTCAACACCTTCCACATCTCATCAATACATTTTTGAGGATCCTCCTCAACTTTGGACCCAGTGAAAACAGGTGGGTTCATCCTAAGAAAATCTCTCAACCTGGAAGCAACCGTTGGCTCGTGAGGATAACTAAGCTAACACGCCGGAGTTGGCTGCTGGCACAACAGGGTGGTGCCTTACCGCACCGCAGGCGGACGCACAAGCTTGAACTAGGAGCTGGCGAACTTCAGTTCTCACCCTGGGCAGCTACCAGTTGAGTAAGCATGGCGATAGCTCCTCTGAAGTCAGCCTCGGTAATGGGAGAAGGTGGAGCAGTAGGTGTCACAGGAACATTAGTAGTTCTTACCGATTGATCTCAGCTACTCGTTTCCCTTCGAGGAGGTACCTCAAAAGTGGGGTCCTCAGTGTCGTTAGCTGAAGCATTCCTCTAGATTACGGTATGCCTTAAAGGAATGATCTGTGATCGCGTAACGCATGAATTAGAGAAGAATTTTATAGAGTTTTCAACTCTATCACACAAACTCAGTATGTCAAAGAAGTGTAACCATTCCTAATGTCCTATAGATTCCTGTTTATGAAGTGTCATGAATAACACACCTATAAACAAGACTCTACTAGACACATCTTCATAGACTCCCTAGGACTCTTGAACTCTTGGCTCTGATACCAGGTTTGTCACGCCTCGAGAGGGTACCCTTGGCATTGCTGGCACTCGAAGACTATTGCTAGCCTCCGAGCGAACCACTTGGTCTTATCGTCACATCGTACTCAACAACGAAAGAAATAACTCAAATAGACACAATATCATTAATGAAAACTCACTCATAGTTTTTAGAGGAACAAGGTTTGAAATTATACAATACTTTTAACAAGTCACTCACTCAACACCTATAAAGCCTCTACTCTGCAATCCAGACGGTGCCATGACAGGCCATAAACACCTAAAATAGATAAAGTTCTTAATAAAAGATAGAAGATAAAAAGGGCTTCCCCGGAATGCAAGGAGAGCTCGCCAACTCTGAAGTGTACTGATCTAGATCTCAGCGATACGTGGGCTGAAGTCCCCTATCTCCAATATCTACATCATGAACGATGCAGAGCCAAAGGTGTCAGTACATGGAATGTACAGTAAGTCCAACAACTCAAATGTCGTAATATTAATAATAAGCTCAAGAATACTCACCTTGACTCCTCAACTCATGCTCATCTCAGTATCTAACAGTTTAAAACGTTTCATGCATTCAAACATAATACATATATACATGGTGAAAGTAAGCTTAAGTTTGTAAATCTCATGCTCAATCAAAGTTGCTTAGGAGTTTCTCTTAACAGACATACCTCCCACCACCTTAATTTAGATGACGTACAATGAATCGGCATCATTGCCATGACCGCCTTATACGTGCCACGGCATAGGACGATCATCTCTCTCTTGGATCCAGGGTAAATATCCGCTTATGGAACAAAAGTCACTAGAACGATGCTGTGTGACTATCCTATGCTGCCAATGTAGTTTTGTGGGTTAGAGTAAGAGTATACTTGCTGCCCGCTTGGTGCTCGATACTCCTCCCAAGACTAAAACATGTTCAACTCATCATTTAACTCAATCCTCAGTACTCAACAAATCAACTCAAACCTCAACCTCATAGAGTTATCTCAACTCATCTCAAAGATTCATCAAGTTATTCAATCCCATACAAGTACTCAAGTACAGTCAACTCAATCAACATGTAACTTATCATTCTAGCCTCAATTTAAACTGCCATTTGGACTCTTTTAACTTTACTCATCACTTCATGAAAATAAGTCTATAATTAAACATGCTTTCATGTTTAATGACTCAAGTATTGTCATTTCGTCATGTTAACCTCAACTTAATTTCATTAAACTCATTTCATATAGAACGTAAATCTCAAGACATAATATAATTTCAAGTAGTAAAATTCTCATATAAGAGTAAAAGAATAGATACAATAAAACTCCTTCATCAATAACTTCTTCTAAATCCTTAAATAAAGCGACATGTAGGATCTTTCAATTTAACTTTACATGCTCAAAGTTTATTTGTAACGCATTATAAATAAGATTCTCATAGTAGAATACTTAAAAGTACGTAAAAATAAAATCATTTATGTAAAATATATCATCATAAAAGATATAGAAAAATAGGAGCAACTTACAAGAATAAAATTGCCGAAAACATCCAACTTGACTCGAAAATGACTCGAACCTTTCCTACTCAACCCGGGACAGATTTTCAACAGTTTATGTGTCAAAACTAGTAGAAAAATGAAAGGAATATAAGAGGAAAATGATTGGAAGATGCTAAAAATTGTGAGAATTCATCCCCAATTTAAAGGCTAAAAAGGTTCACTGAAGGATGGCCTTCCT
Source organism: Solanum medicagineum (assembly GCA_026153255.1). Taxonomy (NCBI): domain Eukaryota; kingdom Viridiplantae; phylum Streptophyta; class Magnoliopsida; order Solanales; family Solanaceae; genus Solanum; species Solanum medicagineum. The sequence goes on along the minus strand of JAPFFP010000012.1, from coordinate 13,497,377 downwards.
TCACTGAAGGATGGCCTTCCTTCACTGAAGGATGGCCTTCCTTCAC
>JAPFFP010000012.1:13458754-13497231 GCA_026153255.1 Solanum medicagineum | reverse complement strand
TCTGCCGAAATTCCGGCAGGTTTCCAGGTCGGATAAATTGGGAAATTCAAGTTAGCATGCGTCTAAGTGCCCCTATCAGGTACTGGTCACAACCCTAGGTTGGAATGTGACAAATCTTTGGAGACTCTAGACTTTGGTGAAGTATAAATGTAAGTTAGCTCTCTCAACACAAATCAGTTCTAATTACCTGATACTGAAAAATAACTCAAAAAATAAATATGTTAGTCCCTGTTCATAATAAATATGCAAAATATCTCACAGAAAGGTAAAGACATAATAGTTGCTTTACTTAAAGATGTACTAGCCCACATATATAGGAAGGTGACTAAATAGGTGAAATTTTGCCTATTTAATTTTGAGATTTGCGAATCAGGGAGATATGCCAAGGTTCTCTCGCATCTTCTAAAATTTATAATTCTTTGTAGGAATGAAGAAAAAATAAGCTTTTCATAATGAGGGACCGAGCCTTGGAAGGCTTCCTACGTATCTTGCAAGAGAGAGAAATCAGGCTTTACGTAGTTCGACTAGCTTGAATATTTTTTCAGAAATGAAAAATTTACCTCTTGTCAGATGAGAGAGTAAAATATAGAATTTGGGAGTAGAGTTCAAATTTTGTTGAGAAACACAAGACTTGAAGAGTGTTTGGATGAACTTTTGATAGTGACTTGATTTTGGTGCTTAGGGGGTTCTAGGAACTTTCGAAAAAGAGTGGACTAGAATTCTTCAAACAAAGCAACATAATCACACATATAGTTATAGAATATAGCACATAAACAGATATGGCACGTCCTAAACAGAAGATATGTGGCCCTTTTGAGCCAAGGGTAAGCCTAACTATTTGAAGAATGTATACGCAATTTGAAACGTCCCATTGACCAAAATATTTATACGAGCCTTATGAATAAACTAAATGGGGATACATGACATGGGGAAAGGGGAGTACAAAAGTCAGTCCACGCAGGGGTATAGTCCTAAGCTAAGTTGTCATGGAAAAATCTCTTCTTCTTGGCGTCTCTAGACGTGTTTGGATGAAGTAATACCTCGTGAAGATCTTTCTTTGACCAAACTATTAAATAAATTACCAACCCAAGGGACAATGGTTCGCCAAAACATATACATTCTTCGAATATGAACACATAAGCATGATTGTCCATTTGGGCCGAGGGCTATTAGGGACTCAAGGTGGTCTACTAATGGGCCCAATACGCCTCAGGTATTAAGTGGACCTAGGCAAACACTTAGAAATAGAGATTTGGTTTAGCTCTATCTTATGTTTTCTAAGATTTGGCTTACTAGACAATAAGTTTCCAAGCGGACAACTTGAGTAAGGAGGCTACGTGGCCACACGAAAAAAGATCCGGACACTCCGCACATATGCCAACTCTCCTAAATTTTGAAATATTTTAAAGAAGTTTACGGATGCGCAAAGCACACCTCGCGTGTATGTGTGATAGTGTCAACTTTCTAGAATTGAAGGAAGTATGAGTGCATTGATAGTTTACATTCGAATTTAAATAAATAGAACAAATAAAGAAATTAAAATTACTAAACGTTACAAATCAAATTGTTAGTTAAACAACCTAATCTATAGAACCTAATTAAATTCCCAGCAGAGTCGTCATTTATGTTATATGTGAAAATGACTTAAAGTTTCGAAAATTTGATTTATTACTTAATTGATTTAAGTAAACCAAATTCTCAAAATCGAAACAGAGTCGCCACTTGATTTTTTAGGAAACATCAGGGAAAACCTTAAAATATTTTTAAAAGACTTAAACAGAAAAAATCTTTTAAAAATTCAAAGAAAAGGTTCGGGTTCACATTTTCACTTCAAGAAGGTTTTACGCACTTAAAATGACCGCTAACATGCGGTTATCCGATGATTTGAAAATTATTTGACTAACATTGAAATAAATTTTTTTTTAAAAGATTTTGAGAAATTTTAACAACAATAATAATAACAATAACAATAACAATAAGAATAACAATAATAATAATAACAATAATAATAATAATAATAATAATAATAATAAATAAGAAGAAGAAGAAGAAGAACAACAACAACAACAAGAATAATAATAATAATAATAATAATAATAATAATAATAAATAATAATAATAATAATAATAATAATAATAATAATAATAATAATAATAATAATAAAAAACTTTCTACTCTTCTTTTGTTATTGATCAATAGCTTTATAATGCATTTATTTAATGTATTCTTGATTTTCTAGAAAGTTTTCTTTTATTAGTGATGTTCATAAGATAAGCAATTTTTTGTTACTATGTACGGACATGGATTGAAGTAAGTATGATTTTTCATTCTAATTTTATTCATTTGTTTTATAATAAAAATAAATACATTTGATTACATATATAAGAAATAAAATATTTTCTTTTGAGAATTTTAGTCAAGCATTTTAGCTTTTTAAATGCTATATCAATTTTATTACTATTTTATTAAAATAAGTTCACATATCATTATATATGTTTTTGTGATAATTTATTAAATAATTTGATGTTCCAAGAATTTTTTTTATGAAAATAAAATTATTGAGCAACTGATAATTTTGAGTTTTAGTTGATATAGAATTTAATCAATTCACTAATAAGCCTTTTGGTTTAGCATAAAATAAAAAAAACTTTTATACATAGCATCTTAAAAACAATCTTAATTATACGTTAAGTTTTAAACAATATCCTAATATTTATATGTATATTTGAATTTATATAGATGTATATTCAGATGAATAACAACGATTTCTTATGAACCACTTATATTATTCTTTTTGTCAATTGTCACTTGTAATAATTAACATCATAGTCAAAGAAAAAATTGTATTAGTTACGAATTGTTTCGTCGCAAATAGTTGAATTATTCAACTACAAATTTTAAGTTGTTACTATATAACACCTTGTATATTTCGTGACAAATCATTGTTGTCACTAATTATTTATATTTTTAATAACTAAAATTAATGTCACAGTTAAATATAAAATTTTATAGCTAAAGCTTATAACATTTAACTACGAATTCTAATTCTTCACTATTGCAATAACGTATTTTTCGAGACAAATCTTTTTCATATCCAAAAATTAATTAGTTTTAAGACAAAACATAATTTGTCACAAATTAGATACATTATTAATGATGAAATAATGTGTCATCAATAAATATAAATTCGTGGCTAATTATACTCAATAAATGGTGCCAATTCATTTTTTGGCGGGAAATTTTAGTCGACAAAACCTTGCTATAAATTTTTATGTTTCGTCAAAAGTATGTGTCTCACATATCTAGGCATGAAATGTAATTTTTGTCACTAAAATTGAAAAATCAGTGGCGCATTTCATTTCGTAGCTATATATCATATTTGTTGTGGTATATCCTACCCATGATCTTGAACTAGCCGCCGTGGTATTTTCATTAAAGATTTGGCATGATTACTTATATGGGGTGCATGTTAATGTGTTCACCGATCATAAGAGCCTCCAATATGTCTTCACTCAAAAAGATCTTAACTTGAGGCAAAGGAGATGGCTAGAACTTCTTAAGGACTATCATATGAGTGTGCATTATCATCAGGGTAAGGCTAATGTGGTGGCGGATGCTTTGAGTAGGGTGTCTATGGGTAGCCTAGTTCATGTTGATGGTGGTGATAGGGAGGTGGCTAGGGAGGTCCATCGTTTGGCTAGACTGGGAGTTAGGTTGGAAGAGGTGGACAATGGTATTCTTGTTCTTGATGGTTCTAAATCTTCATTGGTGGAGGAGGTGAAAGCTAAGCAAGATCTGGATCCCTCCTTATTGGAATTGAAAGTCTTGGTTAGTGATGGGAAGGTGAAGGTTTTCTCCCAAAGGGGAGATGATGCACTTAGATACCAAGGAAGGTTGTATGTGCCCTGTGTTGATGGCTTGAGAGAGAGAATTCTTAATGAGGGTCATGGTTCTTCCTATTCTATTCACCCTGGGTCTATTAAAATGTATAGAGATTTGAGAGAGGTGTAGTAGTGGGGAGGCATGAAGAAAGATATTGCAAAATTTGTGTCCGGTTGCCATAGTTGTCAACAAGTCAAAGCCGAACATTAAAGGCCGGGTGACCTAACCCAAAACATAGAGGTTCCTACTTGGAAGTGGGAAGAGATTAATATGGACTTTGTACTTGGGTTGCCCAAGACTAGGAAGGGTTTTGATTCCATTTGGTTGTGGCTGATAGAATGACGAAATCAGCTCACTTTCTATCGGTTAAGACCACATATGGGGCTTGTCACGACCTAAGCCTAGGGACTAATCGTGACACGGCACATGAGGAACCTGAAGGGACCCCATGCAAGCCTCTTAGCATGTCATCACACTTTATTGGTCGCGGAAGCAATAAAACATAACAAGAAATAGTAAATCGGGGTAAACGGGACTGAGAAATAACTTTATAACATCAACAGTCAAAAGGAGTCAAAGCTCATAATATAGATACATAACATGTCCAACAACACCTCTACTATATAAGAAAAGAGCGAGGGCCAAGACAAAGCAACCCGGCTCACCCTCATAGTCAATACATAAGTCAAAGAGAGGAAGTATTTATACATAGCAAGAGATCATAAGTAACATCCTCGGAATAGAGGATTCACCAATACGCTTGAGCGAAGTCGTACTAGCCAGTGGAGGAGGATACTCAAGTAGGACTCCAGTTCCTACATGGTGACATCATGTAGGCATAGAGTATCTGTTAGTACATTTGAATGTACTAAGTATGTAGGATGCAATGCAACAATAGATAGACATCATAATCGAAATGCTTAATTAGACAATAGATGAGCATATGGCAATATGACATGAATGGAAGATTCTTGAATTAAATCATACTTTTATAGAACATAAACTATGTGGAGGGAGTGACCATTTCTTAGTGCAATCCAAGGCATATCACCCACTTGGAGAGGTGCATGAGGTAGGAACCCCTTCATGAGGTTATTGAGGTACAAACCACCCCAACAGGTTAATGGGTACAAACCCCCAACATGGTTGATGGAGTAGAAACCCCCTAATAAGGTTGACGGGTATAAACCCCCAACATGGTTGATGGATAGCCTCACCCTACCACCCGTGGTGACCAAAGTACAAACCCCCGATAGGTTATCAAGGTACGAAACCCTAGACACGGTTACCCGATGCACAATCCCCGAGTAGGGCATGGTCACAAGCCAACACTATATAGAAGAATATCATTTATACATTCATCCCTCTCATCGTCATCTAGTCATCATATACATACATACATTTCATCATCATTTCACCATCATTCCATCCTCATTTCATCATCGTATAACCATGATATACATACATACATTTCATCATCATTTCATCATCATTCTATCATCATTTCATCAGCCTATAGTCACTCAACTCATAAGACAAGCATTGGGCTCTCAACTCCTCAATAAGCCATAGCCGGACATTTTATCAAACACTTAGAGTGTGTGTAGTGCTAGTGTAAAATCATGCAATTCAAGAGTGAAATCATGTTAGAATATTCAATGTAAAACCTTTAATAGATACTTGATGACACCTTCAAACAATATACATCAAAACCCTTCATCAAATCTTACAATAGATCTTAGATTCATAGCCCAAAACATGGTAAAATAGTCACAATTTCTTAAATCTCAACATAATGTGCAGTGATTTTCATAATATGTAAGACCCATGAGTAAATCAACTTCAAATCATGCAATTTTGAGGAAAGGAAGCTTGGGCATCATGGGTGAAAGGAACCCATGAAAAAACCCACATACCTTAGCTTTGGAGATAAACTTGATGAAGATTGGAGATGAAAACTGGAAGCTTGAATGCAATCCTTAAGATCCGGAAAGGGTTTTGAGTCTTGAGTTTAGGAGTAAAATATTTGGCTAAGTGTTTGAATGAGTATTGGAGAATATTTAGAATGATATGAAGGTGAAAAATGGCTAAGCATAGGCATTTTCACGTTTGGGAACACTTAGGACCTAGACTTAAAAGTCTTGGACCGAAGTCAAAACTGGACCAAAAATAACAGAAGTACGTGCCCTTGGCGCGTCGCGCCAGGGGCCCGAAAAACTCTCTGGAAATTGCATTTTGGAAATTTTGAATTTTGATACGGTTGCTCTAAAATTGGGGTTGGACCCATTTCTTGTTCAATTGACCCCTTGAACAAGAATATAAAGTCGGATTTTTGATATCACACACGGATTGTTAGATATATGGAAGTTATGATTCCAGGCACTTTCGAGGCACATTTCGGGCTTTTTTTAGGATCATTTCAATATCTCCTCCATGGGAACATTCGTCCCCGAATGTCAAAGAAACGTATATGCAAGAGACAAACATGACCACTTCAGCCCACATAGAGATGCAACAATACACTTAAACGTAATTTTCAAATATCTCATCGTAAGTGTAAAATCATCATGAACTTGTCAATTTAAACATGAACATATGCAATGACATGAGGGCTGAACTTATGACTTGAGATCATATAAAGGACTTAGATCAATACCTTAGACTTGAGTGGAGTGGAAAATGTAAGTATATCGCTTTTGCATGTCCACTTCAGCCTCCGAAGTAGCACTTTCCACTTGTTGATTTCTCCAAAGGACCTTAACGGAAGCCATCTCCTTGTTTCTCAACCTCTTCACTTTCCTATCCAAAATCTGAACCGAAAACTCTTCATAGTCAAATTGTCTTCAACCACACCCACAACATCAAGAGGAACAATAGCATTCGGATCACCCACACATTTCCTAAACATAGACACATGAAACACTGGATGAACTGAATCCATTTCTCTAGGCAATTCCAACTCATAAGCTACCTTGTCAACCTTTCTCATCACCCTATAAGGACCCACATATCTTGGACTCAACTTGTCCTTCTTACCATAATGGAACACACCCTTCATAAGTGACACCTTCAAATAAACCCAATCACCAACTTAGAATTCAAGATCCCTTCTCCTCATATTGGTATAGGACTTTTGGCGACTTTGGGCCGTCTTCAACCTTTCTCTAATCATTCTAATCTTTTCAAGAACCTCCATAACCATATCTGGTCCCAACAAAGCTACCTCATCAACCTCAAACCAACCAACTGGTGATCTACAACGTCTCCCATAGAGAGCCTCAAATGGATCCATACCGATACTAGAGTGATAGCTATTGTTGTAGGCAAACTCAATCAACAGAAGATGATCATCCCAACTACCTTTAAGCTCCAACACATATTCTCTAAGCATATCCTCAAGGGTTTGGATGGTCCTCTCGGCTTGGCCATCCGTTTGAGGGTGGAAGGCTGTCGAGAGCTTAACTTTAGTACCAAGACCCCTTTGGAAAGACCTCCAAAAGTGTGAAGTAAATTGAGCACCACGATTCGATATGATGGACAAAGAAATGCCATGCAACCTTACCAAGTCATGAATGTACAACGTTGCATAGTATTCAGCCCCATATGTGGTCTTAACCGGTAGGAAATGAGTCAATTTTGTCATCCTATCAACCACAACCCAAATGGAATCAAAATCTTTTCTAGTCTCGGGCAACCCAACCACAAAATTCATATTTATATCTTTCCACTTCCAAGTAGGAATCTCAATGTGTTAGTTTAGGCCACCCGGCCTTTGATGTTCGGCTTTGACCTGTTGACAACTATGACAATCGGAAACGAATTTAGCAGTGTCCCTTTTCATGCCTCCCCACCAATACACATCCCTCAAATCTCTATACATTTTGGTGGAACCGGGGTGGATAGAATAAGAAGAATTATAGGCCTCATCAAGGATTTTCTCCCTCAAACCATCAACATAAGGCACACATAACTTACGTTGGTACCTAAGGGCCATCTCCCCCTTGGGAGAAAACCTCCACTTTGCCCTTTTTCACCAAGGTCTTCAATTCAAGCAAGAAGGAGTCAAGATCATGTTTTTCTATCACCTCATCAACCAAGGTAGACCTAGAACCATCAACAACAACACCATCATTACCAACCTCTTTCAACCTATCCCCTAGTCTAGCCAATCGATGGACCTCCCTAGCTATCTCCTTATCACTACCATCAACATAAACTAGGCTACCCACAGACACCCTACTCAAGGCATCCGCCACCACATTTGCCTTACGGGGATGGTAATACACACTCATATCATAGTCCTTAAGAAGTTTTAGCCACCTTCTTTGTCTCAAGTTGAGATCTTTTTAAGTGAAGACATATTGGAGACTCTTATGATCGGTGAACACATTAACATGCCCCCACATACAAATAATGTCGCCAAATTTTCAAAGCAAATACTACAACGGCCAATTCAAGATCATGAGTAGGGTAGTTCTTTTCATGCACTTTGAGTTGCCTAGAAGCATAGGCTATCACCTTACCATTTTGCATTAGCACGCAACCCATACCAACTCTAGAAGCGTCACAATACACCACAAATCCCTCAAGCCCATCTGGTAGTGACAATATAGGGACGACACAAGATTATCTTTCAAGGTTTGGAAGATCCTCTCACATTCATTGGTCCACACAAACTTAACCTTCTTTTGAGTCAATTTTGTCATAAGGGAAGCAATACAAGAGAACCCATTCACAAACCTTCATTAGTAGCCCGGTAAGCCCAAGAAACTCCTAATATCCAATGGAGTCAATAGTCTACGCCGATTTCTAATCACATCGATCTTTTTAGGATCCACCTTTATACCATCCCTCGACACCACATGTCCTAGGAAAGCAACCTCCTTCAACAAAAATTCACATTTTTCATATTTAGCATACAATTTCTCCTCCCTCAATCTTTGCAAAACAATCCTCAAATGATCCCTATGCTCTTCCTCACCACGAGAATAGATCAAAATATCATCAATGAACACCACAACAAAATAATCAAGGTAGGGTTTGAAGACCCTATTCATAAGGTGCATGAAGATGGCCTCAGCATTGGTCAACCCAAAAGACATCACAATAATCTCATAATGCCAATATCTAGTCTGGAAGGCCGTCTTGGGAATATCACACTCCCTCACCTTCACTTGTTGATACTCGGACCGAAGATCAATCTTAGAAAAATGGCTAGTCCCTTCCAATTGGTCAATCAAATCATCAATTCTCAGAAGAGGATATCTATTCTTGATGGTGACCCTATTGAGTTGTCGGTAGTCAATACACATCCTAAGGGACCCATCCTTATTCTTCACAAACAACACCGGTGCCCCCCAAGGTGATTGGCTAGGTCTACTGAACCCTTTCTCCAACAAGTGTATCAATTGCTCCTTCAACTCCACCTGGGCCATACGGTAAGGGGGAATAAAAATGGGTTGAGTATCGGGGAGAAGTTCTATGCCAAAGTCTATTTCCCTTTCGGGAGGAACACCAGGAAGGTTATTAGGGAAGACATCAAGAAACTCATTTACAACCGAAACTGACTCTATGAGAAGGACTTTAGACTCCATATGCCTAACCTTCACAAGATGATAAAGATACCCCCTAGAGATCAACTTACGGGCTTTAATGCAAGAGATGAATCTACCCTTAACCACCACATCTTGACTCTCCCACTCAAGTACGGGTTCATTTGGAAATTTGAATTTGACTCTATAGGTTCTACAATCAATAGAAGCATAGTATGCATGCAACCAATCCATCCCAAGAATATTGTCAAAATCAACCATGTCTAACTCAACAATATCACAAGGTAATATTTTATACAAAATGCAAATAGGACAACTTCTATAAACTTTTCTAGCAACAATAGATGCACCAATTGGAGTAGACACCTCATATGACTCATGCAATAACTCGGGGTCGACATGGATCTTTTTGGCAACAAAGGGGGTAACAAAAGAAAGAGTGGCACCCGGATCAATCTGTGCATACTCATCATAGTCAAAGATTTTCAACATACTCGTAACGACATCGGGGACCTCATCCACCTCTTTCTCCCATGCAAAGCATAAAATTGATTGTGCCTTGGGGCACCATCTTGTCATCCACCTCTCCCCAAAGGAACTGCATTATCACCTTGTGGACGAACCTCTTTGCCCTTGTTGCAATTTCGAGGGCAATCCACCTTTTTGTGACCCATCTCCCCATAATCAAAGCATACATTAGTATCTCTCAAACATGGGCCCTTATGACCGCTTCCACACCTAGGACACACCTCATTAGGAACTACAACACCAACACCTTGGGCCCTAGGAAATTCATTGACAACCCTCCTTTGAAATGAATGAGAAGACCCTTGTCCCTTATGGGACCGGCCACCTTGTTGGAACTTACCCTCAAAACGGGCCCTCTTGGCCTCATGACCCCTTCTCTTCCTAAATTTCTCCTCTTCCATTTGTTCGGCATAGGTCATCAAACGGGATAAGTCCATATTACCAATCAACATAGCGGACCGATATTCTTCACTCACTAAGTCGGACACCCGCATCACGAACTTGTTCATTCTCGACCTTGGGTCGGCAACCAACTAAGGTAAAAACTTTGAAATTTGGTTGAACTTGAGGGCATATTCCCTCACACTCATTTCCCTTGTCTCAAATTCATAAATTCCACCAATTTAGCTTCCCTAAGCTCAAGAGGGATGAAGCGATTAAGGAAAGCAACTTTGAACTCTTCCCAAAGCACCACATAGTTGACTCCCTTCTCTTCTTTCCATTGGTTGTATCATATTTGTGCTGTCCCTTTGAGTTGGTAGGCCGAAAACTTTGCGTTTTCTTCCGGTCTCACACCCGCGATATCCAATATCTTGTAGACCTCATCAATGAACTCTTGAGGATCCTCATCTACATTAATTCTCATGAAGTCTCTTACCCGAGAGGCCGGTGTAGGAGCATGTGGGGCTTGGGCCCCTTGAGTGTCTTGATTAGCCACCACTTGTGAAAGCAAGATGAGAGCATACCTAAGCTCTCCATTGGTCGGTTGGTCCTCGGGTATGCGGGCTCGTCTCTCTCTCGTGTTAGGTATGATCTAGCATAGCAAAGAATAAGCATTAGGGAAGAAAACTTATTTCAACTCTATAGCATAACTTAGAACATGAAGAAGGGAAACAATTCCTAAGATGTCTCATAGTCTCCTACTCATAGTTGTGGTGCACAACACAACCATTAATAAGACTCTATTCGATGCGATATGTTGGACTCCGAGGATCTAACAACCTAGTGCTCTGATACCAATTTTGTCATGACCTAAGCCTAGGGCCTAGTGATAATGTTCTAGCACCAATAAGAAAGCGGTCACTGTCAGCTATTAACCTAACCGAAGGTTAGGGTCGAATACACAGGGAATACAGGGCTTGACTATAAGAACTCACTATCAATCATTTTGAGTATTTATACCTGAAATCTCCAAATGGGGGGCTTCTAACTTGGAAATAAAAATAATATAAACACTATGCTATTATGCGAGGGAACACTCAAATTTATGGACAACTTGGGAGTTGTGTTCCCCATGGTTTGTTGACTCGATTACCCTAGACAATATAACTACAGTTGGAACTTCACATGCAGGACGGTAACTTAGGTTCTTCCAACCCCCTTTTGAAGCTGAAGGTCGAATTTCACCATAGCGCTTGGTCGGCAACCTTGGTACACCAACTAACCATTACCTATTGTCCCTGTCAACCTCCCCTTGGTCAGGTTTGGTTGATTAGATGAGAACATATCAACCGAATCCTATCATCTACTTTTCTTTTCCTATTCATTACTACCTTGGTCGGGATCGTGATAGTAGGAAGGGTTTGGTGTTGGCCACCACCAAACAACAATCATAATGAAGGAAAATAAACAATACGTGCAAAACCCCAATCATAAAACTGAAATAAATCTAGGTCATCTTAAATCAACTACCCATGGTTCCCACAACCCCAAGTGCTTAGCTACTTATGGCTAAGGCATAACCAACAAATATGCAAATACAAGACATTGTTGAGAATTTTACCCAAAGCAATGAATAGTGATAACACCACAAGTTGCAAACCACAAGCTTGATAGATTAAGAATGAATACAATGTATGTTTTCACTCCCCAAAAGTGAGTTTTCCAAGTGAAAATTAAAATCTACACTAAAACCCTACAGAATCTAGAGAGAATATTCAAAGGCTTTTCTCAATATTTATGTCTAGGATCCCCGTTCAAATAAACCCTAACATAAAGTGTATATAGTAGGTACAAATTTAACTCTAAAAATTACACAGAATAAACAGCTGGCAGCGGGTATGTCTCACAAGTATGACCTGTGGGCGGTGACCTACGAGTAGTAATCGGGGTCTCGTATCAGGCACTTGGTGTTTCAAACTTGACTATTACGACCCACTAGTATGAGTCGTTGCTTGAGCTACGACTCGTATGCTCTTCTCGTAGTCTAAGCCTTCAGTTTTTGGCCCAAAATTGTGTCTCTCTTTTTCTTACTACAATTCCACCTATACGAGTCATATTGAGACCTACAACTCGTAGGGTGGCATCGTGAGGCTGAACTCCACTTAGAAAATTTCTGATTTTTTCTCTTTGTTTCTAGCTACGAAATCACCCTACGACTCGTAGCTTGGGCTACGACTCGTAGGTGAGTTCGTATGTGCTGTACTTTAGCAAAATCTGCAATTTTCTTCCAAAATTATGCCAACCTACCTTTTCTGCAATAACAACACAAAAACACACAAAAGAAATCTCTTATTTTAGGCGTCAAATGTGTTGTATTTTGACAACACATCACCTAGTCATGACACGGTGCATGGGGAATCCGAAGGGACCCCATGCAAGCCTCTTAGCATGTTATCACACGTCCTTGGTTGCTAACAAGAATTAGTAATTCAGGGTAAATAGGACTGAGGGACAACTTCATAACATCAACATCAAGGTCAAAAGGAGTCAAAGCTCATAACATAAATACATAACAATGTCCAACAACACCTTTACTATATAAGACGGGGCCAAGACAAAGCAACCGAGCCTATCCTTATAGTCAATACATAAGTCAAAGTGAGAAAGTCTTAATACATAGAAAGAGATCATAAGTAACGTCCCCGAAATGCAGGATTCACGAATAAGCTTGGGCTAAGTCATACTACCTATGTGGAGGAGGATGCTCAATTGGGACTCCTGTTCCTACATGGTGACATCATGTAGGCAGAGATTATGCATTAGTACATTTTAATGTACTAAGTATGTAGGATGCAATGCAACAATAGATAGACATCATAATCGAAATGCTTAATTAGACAATAGATGAGCATATGACAATATGACATGAATGGAAGATGCTTGAATTAAATCAAACATTCATAGAACATAACCTATGTGGAAGCAGTGACCATTTCTTAGTGCAATCCAAGGCCTATCACCCGCTTAGAGAGGCGCATGAGGTATGAACCTCTTCGTGAGGTTGGTGATGTACAAACCCCCTCAATGAGTTTATCCCCAATATGGTTTTTGGAGTACAAACCCCCCCAACAAGGTTTATGGGTACAAACCCCCAACATGGTTGATGGATAGTCGCACCCTACCACCCGTGATGACCGGAGTACTAACCCCCAATAGGTTATCAAGGTACAAACCCCTTGACAAGGTTACCTGGCGCACAACCCCCGATTAGGGCATCATCACAAGCCAACTCTATATAGAAGAATATCATTAATACATTCATCCCTCTCATCATCATCTAGTCATCATATACATACATACATTTCATCATCATTTCACCATCATTCCATCCTCATTTCACCAATATTCCATGCTCATTTCATCATCGTATAACCATGATATACATACATACATTTTATCATCATTTCATCATCCTACAGTTACTCAATTCATAAGACAAGCATTGGGCCCCTAACTCCTCAATAAGCCATAACCGGACATTTTATCAAACACTTAAAGGGTGTGTAGTGCTAGTGTAAAACTATGCAATTCAAGAGTGAAATTATGCTATGAAATTTAGTGTAAAACCTTCAATAGATACTTTGTAACACCCTCAAACAATATATATCAAAATCCTTCATCAAATATTACAATAGATCTTAGATTCATAGCCCAAAACATGGTAAAACAATCATAATATCATAAATGCCAACATAGTGTACAATGATTTTCATAATATTGAAGACCCATGAGTAAATCAACTTTAAATCATGTAATTTTGAGGAAAGGACGCTTGAGCATCATGGGTGAAAGGAACCTATGAAAGAAACCCACATACCTTAGCCTTTGGAGATGAACTTGATGAAGATATGAGATGGAGACTTGAAGCTTGATTCCAATCTTTAAGATCTGGAAAGGGTTTTGAGTCTTGAGTTTAGGAGTAAAATATTTGACTGAGTGTTTGAATGAGTATTGGAGAATGTTTAGAATGATATGAGGGTGAAAAATGGCTAAGTGTTAATTTCATGATAAGCTTCTATAATGCTACATATTGACCACAACCTTGATGAGGGATTGGTATCTTGACCACTTTGATGGATGGTGTTAAGTCCATTAACATTGTTGAGGGATTGATAACTTGACCACTTTGATTGAGGGTGTTAAGTCCATTAACTTTGTTGAGTGGTTGATACCTTGATCACTTTGATGGAGGGTATTAAGTCCATTAACCTTGTTGAGGGGTTAATATCTTGACCACTTTGATGGAGGGTGTTAAGTCCATTAACCTTGTTGAGGGGTTGATACCTTGACATCTTTGATGGAGCATGTTAAGTCCATTAACCTTATTGGGGGGTTGATACCTTGACGACTTTGATGGAGAGTGTTAAGTCCATTAACCTTGTTGAGGGTTGATACCTCGATCACTACCAAGGGGGTGTTAAGCCTTAGATTCCTAGTATAATGATGGTCTCTTCTTATCTATGTAATACGTTCTATATAAGCATGATTTACTCTAAGCAACATCCATACATGCCATTTTGCTATTATGCTATCTATTGAGTATTATTATGCATTTTGACTATATTGTCTATCTCTTGTTACATTACATCCTACATACTTAGTACAATCAAACGTACTAATGTATACTCTATGCCTAACCATGTAGGAACCGAAGTTCCATTTGTCCATCATCCTTCTCCACGTATCTAGTACGATTGTCTCTCAAGCTAATTGGTGAGTCCTCTATTCTGGGGATGTTGGTATATATTCCTCATGCTATGTATTGATACTCTCTTCTTTATTGATACTTTAACTATGAGGGTGAGCTTGGTTGCTTGTCTTAGCCCCCACTAAGTATCCATGTTTAGAGGTGTTGTTGGACAAGTTGTGTGTTATGCTTGGGCTTTGACTCATCTATGATATTTAAGTATTACTTCCTCTTTCTATCTCGCTCCTTAGTCGCAGTTCCCCTTGTTTATGTTTGTCTCTTATTGTCATTTTTAATTGCTTCCGCGACCACGGATGTGTAATGTTATGCTATGAGGCTTGTTTGGGATTCCTTCGGGTTCCCCAGTTTTCGGTCACATATAGGCCCTAGTCCGGGGCGTGATAACCTCTCCTCTTACCATTTTAAGTCTCAGGAGCATTCACTTGTTGATCGAGGTGAGTTGCCCATTTTGCCGCCGCTTCGACCACTTCCTATAGAGCATTGTGAATCTCTGCATTAATTACATCACCGTCCCGACTAGCTTGAGACATATCCTAAAATGTAATGGTTAGGGATTAGCAATAAACTCTAAGGGACCTAACTATTTTCATGACATAGATTATGAAGAAGTGAAACATTTCCTAAAATGCCTCATAGCCTCCTATTCATAGTCGTGCCACGCTTCACAACCATGAGTAGGACTCTAATTGGCGCAGTGTGTTGGATGCCTAGGAGCTAACAACCTAGTGCTCTAATACCAAGTTTATCATGACCTAAGCCTAGGGCCTAGACGTGACACGACGCGAGGTGAAACCCAAAGGGACTCCAAGCAAGCCTCTTAGCACATCATTACATATCCTTGGTCGCGAAAGTAATACATAGCAATAAAAAAATAGAAATAGGGATAACCAGAGCTGAGGGACATCATTCATATCATAACTACAAGAGTCAAGGGAGAGTCAAAGCTTATGACATTACACATGACATGTCCAACAACACTTCTACTACATAGATAAGAGCGGGGCCAAGAAAAGCAATCGGGCTCACCCTCATGGTCAACGTATACATAAAAGAAAGATAGTTTTAGAACATAGAAAGAGATCATAAGCAACGTCCCCAGAAGGGGGGACTCACCAACAAGCTTGAGTGAAATCGTACTAGCCAAGTGGATGGAAATGCTCAAGCGGGGCTCCGTGTCCTACATGGTGACATCATATAGGCATAGAGTATGCATTAGTATGTTTGAATGTACTAAGTATGTAGGATGCAATGCAACAAGTGATAAGTACCATAAACAAAATGCATAACATAGGCAATGAGTAAGCATATAACAAAATGACATGTATGAATGATGCTTGTCGAAAACTATGCTTATATAGAACATAATCCATATATAAGAAGATACCACTATCATATTTGTGGATTGTTGCACCCTACCACCCTTGGTGATTGAGATACCAACCCCATCAATTGATTGGTGGATCGTTGCACCCTACCACCCCTGGTGACCGAGGTACAAATCCCCCGACATGGTTATCAAGGTACAAACCCCCCGACATGGTTGGCGGATTGTTGCACCCTACCACCCTTGGTGACCAAGATATAAACCCCCGACATGGTTATCAAGGTACAAACCCCTCGATATGGTTATCAAGGTACAAACCCCTCGATATGGTTATCAAGGTACAAACCCCTCGACATGGTTACCCGACGCGCAACCCCTGAGTAGGGGCATGGTCACATTCCAACACTATATAGAACAAAACCATATACATATTTCATTTCATCATTATATAATCATTCAACTCATAAGACATGCACTGAACCTTCAATTCCTCAAGAAATCGTAATCCAGATATTTTATCAAACAGTTGGCGGGTGTGTAGTACTAGTGTAGACCATACAATTCAAGAGTGAAATCATGCTAGAAATTCAATTTAAAACCATCAATAGATACTTGGTAACACCCTCAAGCAACATACCAATACCCTTCATGAAATCTCACAATAGATCTTAGATTCATAGCTCAAAACATGCTAAAACAACCATAATTTCATGAACCCCAAGATAGTGTGCAGTGAAATTCATAATAGATAAGACCCATGAGTAAATCAACTTTAACTCATGCAATTTTAGGTCAAAGAGATCTTGGGTATCGTGGGTGAAAGGAACCCATGAAACAAACCCGCATACCTTAGCTTTTGGAGAATCCTTGAAGAGGATTAGAGATGGAGACTTGAAGCTTGAATAAGAACCTTAAGATCTGGATGAATTTTGGGACTTGAAATTTGGAGATGAAATATTGTCTAAGTGTTTGAGAGAATAATTGGAAATGTCTTGAATGATATGAGGGCGAAATAAGGCTAAGTATAGGTATTTTCACCTATGAGGAGGTTTAGACACAAGACCCAAAAGCCTTGGACCAATTTAACAAAACTGGGCACTTTAAATACTGAGGCATGCCCCTAGTACGTCGCGCCTGGGGCGCGAAAATCTCACTATTTTTTGCCACTTTGAAATTTTGAGATTTGCTACGGTTGCTCTACAATCGGGACTAGAACCATTTTCCACTCAATTTGACCCCCTGAACAAGAATATGAAGTTGGATTTTTGATATAACACATAGATTTTGAGATATAAGAGAATTACGATTCCGGGCACTTTCGAGGCACATTTTTGGGCACTTTTTGGGGTTGTTTTAGAAGTCGACTTTGAAGTACCAATCATCTTGGAAGGGCCTTCCTAGCCACGGGTCGAGCAGTAGTGGATATGGAGGCTGGCTAACTCAAGTTTCAATTAGATGACGAAGAAGTTTTCTTCAATATCTGTCAGTCGATGAAGAGGCCAGACGACTTGAAGATGGATGTTTGGACACTTGGTGAAGTTTGAGTAACCAAGTTTTCCAAGTCATGCCGCAATAATAAATCAGGATCTACTAGGGAAGCAACCTAAGACATTTGATGTTATATTGGTAATTTTGATTTCTTTTTAGCTTTTGGACTTGTAGGTAGTTTAATTTTTAGTATTTTGGTTGTTATTTTTGGACATTGGACTGATTGTATATAGGGTAACAGTGTGTTCTGTGAAGAATATACAGGTACATGAATAAGTCAACCATTTTTTCCTGAAAAGCCAACAAGAAGTGTTTCTATGACTGGTTCTACGGGGCCGTATGTAAAACTACAACCCGTACATGGACTCGTACAACACTTTCAGTGAGCAAATCTTTATGCGCTCTTGACGAACCAACTTTACGACTCGTAGAAAAAAATATGGACCGTGAACGGGGCTCTGGAACCCAGGTAAGTTTTCTACTTTTGACTAAGTATTGGAGGTTTCTATGACCAACTCAATGAGTCGTATTTTATTGTACAACCCGTAGACTTATCCATGAGACCCATCTCCCAAACTAGGGTTTGGGTAATCTACGAAACTACGATCTATGGGCCATAAAATCTTCTACGGCCCGTAACTGGGGTTTCGTAGAAGCCTGGGTCCAACAATTTTGCCCATCTAGGTCAAATCATATATAGGGGGGTCAAATAATTTTGACCCCCACTATTCCCAAAAATTACCCAAAATTCGTCCAGCCATCACCTGTTTTTCCAGTAACTATTTCTGGCCACCTTCGGCGACCCTAGGGTTACCCTCCTCGACTCCCCCTTCAATTTTTCATGTCTCTTTGTAAGTTCTTGGTCCTAAAATCTTTTAAATACCAAAATTGATGCGATTAGATTGAAATTAATTGATGGGCATGGTTATCCGATTAGTATGGATTCTAGTCCATAGTTGCCATTGTATATGCTTAGGATATAATTGTGAATAATGTGTTGCCGATGCTTGAATAACGTTAAAATCCAAAAAATATGTGTGGGGCCATGACTTGTGTGTTTGAATATTATGTGAAAACCATGTCATCACATGTCGTTTGAATTGAATAAACTATATTACTTAAAAATCGATATGTGATTACATGTGTGTGCTTTGGTGTCTAAACATTTAAACGGTGTCGGATTGCTAAATAAACATGTAAAGTGAGATTCAGTGGGGTCACGTGTGATCATTCCATGTGGGGTATTGGGTATTTGTTTAAACCATGTGGGGGTACGCCATGTCTTGCTTCGATGCTGATTTAAATACTTAACATATCATGTGGGATCCATGTGATAGACTTGGAAAATCCAAAGTTTTGGATATTTTACACTACGAGGGTCTTCTACAACCCGTGGAACATTCAACAAGCCATAGTTTTCCCGCATATGAAATTCTAGAAATTTGAAGTTTTTGAGATTCTATCGGACGAGACCTTCTACGAGCTATATATCATTCTATGACTCGTAGAATGGTCTGTCGACCGCTGCTTGTGAAAATTCAAACTGGAACACATCTATGACTCAGTCTACTACTCGTATAATATTCTATGAGTTGTACTTGGTCTCGTAAATGCAATTCCAATAGCCAAAGTTAGTGCACTCTGTATCTATGAGGGGGTTCTACGGCTCGTAATTTTCACTACAGCCCATAAAAGTGCCTTCGTAGACCCATCTATAACAATGTCTGAAACGTATTTGCTTTTCATTTCTTTACTCATAGGCTAACCTTGTTTGCTAAATGTGTGTGTTTCAAGTACTATGGCCCCAAAGGGTAGGAGAGATAAGATTAGGGCCCTACAACAAAGACTACGAGATAAGCTTTCAGAGGATCAGGGCACCTCCGAGGCTAGTGGATCACTTGAGAAGCTCGATGTCCAGCCTGACCTAGATGCTAAGCGAACACAGACACGGGCTACCACCAGACATGTTGGGCAACCCCAGATCCAGGCTGTCATTGTCCGCTCTCCTCAATCTAAAGAAGGAGGCGACAAAGATAGCAATTCTATTTAGATAAATCCTTGCAGAGAGGAGTCCGAGTCAAGATCTGGTGACAACTCAGAGATGGAGTCCTCTATAGGACCTCAAGCATCACAATCACCACCAGATGCTCTATTTAGCCAGTAATGCTTTGCGGGCATGCGAGCCATCTACACGAAGGGTATGTAGAAGAACGAATAGGGCCGACTAGCTTTGTCCATTTTTGAGGAGCCCCATATTTTTACTTCAGGATTGGATAGTGTCCCAGGATCATATACAAGCTTTATTGGCTAGCACGATCATCGGTGAAGTACTCCTAGGACATGGTCTGGGATTTCTATGTATCATATGCTGCCCCCATTCTCAGCTCTCTTCCCAAGGGGAAGAAGACCCTCACTCAGCCCAGATTGACACATACCAGGGTGAGGGTTCGGCAGGTGGATAGCTCAGGGACCATCATTTGTCGCATGTTATTCGGGCCTGAGTTCCCAGCCTCCATATCTATAGTAGAGTACGATAGGAGATTGGGGCAGACTAGGGTTAAGGCCCTGATGAGAGACCTAGCATGTAGGGCCAGTTTGATGAGATGGGTCATCGACCAGATTGCAGAGCAAGGCTTGGACCCTGAGTAGATAGCTATATCGGCAGAGCCTATTGTGAATGCCTCACTTCACTTCACCGTCAATTTTTCGTGTCCTATGGTGAGATCACAGGTTCGGCCTACACTAACTAATAATACATTGATGCCAGACTATGTTGTATTGGTTTCCAGTATCTTGGCAGGCTGTGAGATTGACTGGGACAGCCTGATAGCAGAGTAGATACATGAGGCGGCCATAAAGAGATCCACCTCTATCCCTTTCCCATGCTTGATCTATGGACTTTGTATAGAGTTTGGGATAGAGATTCTACATCATCTGGACTCATTGATAGAGGCTCAGCAGACTCTAGATGCCAGCCTAATCAAGGCTGATAATAATCTGGTGGCCCTCCAACGAGCACCATGCCCTCCAGCTCAGATGCCAGAGATATTCACTGTGGTGCCACCGCTTGAGCTCCATCCACCACCATTGTTGCTACTAGTACTGTTAAGAGGCCCCCATAGATTGAGGCTGATAAGAATAGGGGTCCCACGACTACTACCCACCCACTGGCGTGGTTTATATGTCAGTAGCCACCATCCAGGCTATAGCACAGAGGATGGCCCACACTGAGTCATGGCTGACTTAGTTATTATAGCAGATTTAGCCTCGAATTTGCCAGGCCATTTCAAAGTCCGAGGCTCACATGCAAGCATTCCCAGTGGCCACTATCCATGACAGACTCACACATATGGATAGTTATGCAGATGCATTTGGGAGGTGAGTATAGCAGAGCCTCAACACAACATGGCTTGTAGATATGATGGCCCTTCAGAAAAAGATCCAGCAGCTCCAAGTTGATATGACAGCAACATTGGCAGGACTGGTCACGTTCCGAACGGTCGATCGCTCGATGCAGGTGGTTGATTTATTTGCTCCCGAGGACCTGTCACATACTTTCCTTAGGAAGAGGCCCTGCATTGATGATCCAAACACAGTTAGACTGTAGGTGGGGATGACAAAGGAGTAGGACTTAGGGCTTGCTAGGATATGCTCAATGCAGGATGAGAAGTTGAGGCAGGCTGTGGCAACCCCCGCGGGAGGATGCCACTTTTGTACATTCTAGGCTTACATACCACTTACCAACATACGAAGAATTTACACGTGACCTATTAATCATGTTTAAGTAATGAATTCAAAATAGTTAAAGGTATAGGATTTTGGTTCTGAAGGTTGTGCAGTTGATTCTAGCTCAAGTTTTTGGCGTGAGTACCTTGTAAGTAATTTAAACTACTATATTGCGAGATATTTATCTATTGCCCAAACTATTGTAGCATGTTGAAAAGTATTACCGATGTTAAAATGCAAGGACATAAAATTTACTAGTTTTCGTTTCATACAATCATCTTAATATAACTGGTATTTTAATATAGAAAACCTCGCCAACTCAAATATAACCAAACAAGCAAAAACTTAAAGTTACAACCTATGGTTCCATAATTTACATTAGACTTTCAAATTTATACATACATATGAAATAGGAGAATCATGTACATGTCCCAAAACTACAACAATGCATGTGTCTAGATGCAAATGTGATCTTCTGCATAGCTCCCAAAATTTATCTTCAATGGTCATCCTCAAGCATCAATTCGGGTACTCCCTACGATAGAAACAACTATCACTAAGTATGAAGCTTAGTGGTGTAAAAGCGAAAAGTTGAGAACCTCAAATCCCTCAATTTATCCTTCTTAAGTCAAAGGAAAACATAATTGGAATATAGTAAATAGACCAAGTGAACAAATACATCAATAGTACCCAGTAGGAAATTTAAAGATCTAAGTATCAAGGGTTCCTGGATCAATTTTAATACGACATTCGAATGACAAGTTTCGCCCAGTATGTAATTCATGTTGTCACACCAAACATAATCAAGTATGAAGAAGGACCAAAAAGCCTTGTATCAAGAAGGGTGAAAACCCAATTATCAAGAAAACCATGAACCATACTAAGAGTGACTATCTAGTTCATACATAAAATGGACTGTATTCACACTTAGGACGGACCAAAAATTCACGATCAAGATGATAATTGATTCGAACAAGAGGCATTTCAATGGTAAAAGAGTCACACCCACAAGAAGGACAAAATCCACAAGGATGTCAAGTGATCAGGCAATTCGTATAAATGGGTGAATCAAACAAGTTCCTTACAAGTCCCAAAATACATCAACATAACCAAATAAAATGATAAGAACATAATCGAGATACCAAGATAACATTCTGATGTACCAGAAGGTAACAAAGGTACAAGAACAAGTTTTTACACGAACCTAAACCTTTAAGCACGCTACCAACCCTACCGATTTCAAGTCGTGCATCAATACGACATCTATTTCTTCAATCAAGTTCCTTAAGATTGTACAAGAGCGTGAGCAAACTAAAACTCATTTACATTCTCATTTAACATTCAGCACTTTTAACAGGTAGCAACTAACAAGAGAAATGCCAAAACTGAGTCCTATTTTTGCAAATCACGTTCTTCTTGGCAGTTTTACTGCCTTGCAACACAACTAGATTTTGGATTGGTAAATAGACAAACTAGGCTTTTCAGTCTAATAAAAACTACAGGTATATGAATATAGGTTGCAAATGATCAAGAATAACTTCAAAATACTCTTTATACAAGTATTTATGATCGGAACACTAACAACACACCCCCAGATATTTTTATGTCAAAACTCTGGACTGTTTTGAATCCAAAACTACCAAATTAGGTCCCAACATAAACATAAGAGTTGTAGATAAATGTATTAGGGTTGCAGAAAACCAATAAGCATCACAAACTACAGCTCATACATCAAGATTTTATTAAAATACTAACAACAACACATAGAAGGCTTCTTAGATAGAAAACTTGCCAGAACTTTCACTGTGTTTCACGCCTTCTTTTGATACCATATAAGAAGATTTAGATTTTTACATAAGCATAAAAGTTGTAGTTATCTGAATTAGCTTTCCAAAACATATTTACATGCTACAAACACAACAATATACCGTGGGATATTCCACAATTACTACACACTACTTAATTTAATGACAGTATTCAATCACTTACCAAATGATAGACGATTTCTTAACTATGCTCCAATGAACTGAGGTATTTCATGTGAGTTTGTGAAAGGTAAGGATAGGAGATAGTTTATAAGGTCTGATAAAGTCAATAAACCGATTTACTTTGGGGGAAAACATATTTTATGTTAAAAGAATCTTAAGAGAAAAAAAAGGTCCAAGAAGGTGGCTGCCCTACTTTTCTTTTTTTCCCACCTTATTTATTTTTTCACGCATAATAATTATTATTAAGGATTTTTTAACATGTATAATTGTATATAAGTAAATAAATTTCACTAAAACAAACCCCTCCCTTATTCTTTTCTATGATTCAAGACAACTCATTTCTCTAACGACACAAACTCCATTTAAAGAGTTGCAAAGTAGGGGTTGACTTCAACTTGAGGGAATACCCTTTTTAAAAGTGACTACATTATTTAGTAATAAGGGCATTACAACTCTCTCTCCCTTAAGAAATTTCATCTTGAAATTTACCTTGTGCTAGTCTCAAAATAACTGCGGATATTGGGTCCTCATATCTTCTTCCCTCTCCCAAATGGCTTCTTATCCTAAATGGTTCCTCCAAGGTACCTTTACTAAGGGAGTTTTCTTGTTTCTAAGTTCTTTTATTTTCCGAGCTTGAATATGGACAGGGTCCTCATCATACGTCATGTCTTGATTAACCTCAATAAATTCAACTGGTAGGACATGAGAGGGGTCAGAACGATATCTTCTGAGCATTGGCACGTGGAAGACATTTTAGATCTTATCCAATTTAGGTGGTAATGCCAATTTATATGCAACTGGTCCCACTCTTTCAAGTACCTCATAGGGTCCAATAATATCGGGGGCTAAGTTTTCCCTTTTGGCGAAATCTCATAATCTTCTTCCATGGGGATACTTTTAAGAATACCTTATCACCAACTTGATACTCTATATCACACCTTTTAAGATCAGGATATGAATTTTGCCTATTCGAAGTGATCTTTAGATGATCCTTGATCACCTTTACCTTATCTTCTTTCTGCTGCATAATTTCACGGCCAGTAAGTTTCTTTCACCAACTTCACTCCAACAAAGAGGAGTCCGACATCTTCTTCCATATAAGGCTTCATAAGGAGGTATTCCAATACTTGATTGGTAGCTATTATTGTAAGCAAAATCTACTAGAGCCAAATATTTGTCCCAACTACCCTCAAACTCAATATGCAAGCTCGAAGCATATCATCCAGAATTTGTATCGCTCTTTATGACTGACCATTTGTCTGAGGATGAAATGAAGTGCTGAAATTTAACTTGGTACCCAAGGCCTCTTACACGCTAGACCAAAATCTAGATGTAAACCTAGGGTCTCTGTTAGAGACAATAGAGATAGGGATTCCGTGCAGCCTTACAATCTCATTAATGTATAGTTTTGCTAACCTCTCAAGTGAATAATCCATCCTGATTGCTAAGGAGTGAGCACTTTTCTTTAATCTATCCACTATTACCCATATTGCATCATGGTTCTTTTGAGTGAGAGGAAATCCAGAAACAAAGTCCATTGTTATTCTCTCCCATTTCCATTCTGGCATTTGCAAGGGTTGGAGGAGCCCAACTGGAACTTGATGTTTTGCTTTTACTTGTTGACAAACCAAATATTTTTGAAATGTACTCCGCAATGTCTTTCTTCATACCATTCCACCAGTAATGTTCTTTAAGGGTCTGGTACATTTTCGTACCTCCAAGGTGCATGGCATATGATGAAGTGTGCGCTTCCTTCAAGATTTCTTCTTTCAATCTCTCATTATTAAGGACACACAACCTATTTTGATAAGATAAGACACCATCCTCTACTGATGAAAAATCATGTTTTTCTCCATCTTGAACCTTTTTTAATAGCTTCATGAGTTTCTCATCTAACTTTTGTGCTTCTCTAACTTGCTTAAGCAATGCTGGTTTAACATGCAATTGGGAAATAATCGAGCCAGATGGATGAAGTACAATAGGAGCATTCATTGCTCTTAACTCAATAAACAAAGGCAGTGAACTTAAGGATAGGCTTGCAAAGGACTTGCGACTTAAGGCATCTGCAACCACATTAGCTTTTCCTGGATGATAATTGATGATCTAATCATAATCCTTAATGAGCTCAAGCCGTCGACGTTGCCCTAGGTTCAGCTCCTTTTGTGTACACAAGTATTGAAGGCTTTTGTGATCGGTGAATATGTAACATTTTTCTCCATATAGATAATGTCTCCATATCTTTAAGGCGAATACTATAGCAACAAGCTCCAGATCATGAGTAGGATAATTCAATTCATGTGGTTTTAATATTCGAGAGGCATATGAGATAACTTTCCCTTCTTGCATCAGAACACACCCTAGACCACGAAGAGATGCAGCACTATATATCACATACTCCTTCCCCTCTATTGGCATAGTAAGTACTAGAGCATGTGTCAAAGGATTTAAGAGTTTCAAAGATCTCTTGGGATTTGTCACTCCAGATGAACTTTTCCTCTTTCTTCAAGAAATTGGTCAAAGGGGAAGCTATAATGGAGAAGCCTTTCACGAACCTCCTATAGTATCCCACCAAGCCTACGAAGCTTCTTATTTCGGTTGAACTTTTGGGAGGATTCCATTCAACAATTGCTTGGATTTTACTAGGATCCGCCTTTACGCCTTTGGCTGATACGACATGTCCCAAAAAGGTTACTTCATTTAGCCAAAGTTCACACTTGGAAAGTTTTGCATAGAGTCCTTTCTCTTTCAAAATTTGTAACACAATTCGGAGATCCTTATCATGGTCTTCACTACCCTTGGAATATACTAAAATATCATCTATAAAAATTATCACAAATTGATCTAGATATAGCTTGAATATTCGATTCTTTATATCCATGAATATTGCAGGAGCATTAGTCAATCCCAATGGCATCACTCAAAATTCACAATGACCATACCGATTTCTAAAAGCAGTTTTAGGAATATCTTTCTCTCTAACGCACAGTTGATGATACCCAGAGCCCAAATCCATCTTTGAGAATAGATTAGCACCCTTCAATTGATAAATCATCAGTCCTTGGTAGTGGATATTTATTCTTGACTGTTATTTTGTTGAGTTGTCTGTAGTGAATACACAATCTAAGAGCTCCATCCTTCTTCTTTCCAAATAAAACAGGGGCTCCCATAGAGAGACACTGGGAAAAATAAAACCCTTCTCAAGAAGTTCTTGCAACTAACCCTTTTAGTTCTACTGGAGCCATCCTATAAGGAGTAATGGAAATAGGAGTAGATCTCGAAATAAGCTCGATTGGAAATTCATCTTCCTTTTCCGAGGGTAACCCAGGAAGATTTTCTGGGAAGACTTCTGGAAAGTTGCACACAGTAGGAATGTCTTTAAGAATAGGGCTCTCCAAGCGTGTATCAACTATGTGAGCAAGATATGCATCACAACCTTGCCAGATCATCTTTCTTGCTAAGGCTGCAGAAATAATATAAGACGTCAATGATCTTTCACCTTGTACAATAATATAAGAAAATGAAGGGTCCTTAAAAGTCACATGCTTTGATCTACATTCTACTACTACATGATATTTATAAAGCCAATCCATTCCAATAATAATGTCAAAATCTTTGAAAGGCATTTCAATCAAATCCACCGGGAAAACTAGGTATTAGAGCATGAAGGGACAAGCTCGGTAAATTTGATTACAAACAACTTGGTAGCCCAAGGGACTTTCAACTAGCACATTATAATCAAGCCTCACAGATATCACATTTTCATGAAGAACGAGGGACGAACAAATATAAGAATGTGTAGAACCAGGATCAAGCAATGTAAACACACATTAGTCAAATAAGTGAAATTTAACAACAACTACGTCTTGTCCATCTACATCATCCCTCAGCTTCATAGTATAAGCTCCTTGCCATAGCCCTTGTCCCACTAGGTTGATTTGCTCCACTTGCTCCAGTCGCTTGGATGTTTTTGGGTCTTGCACCCCTATTAGTTTGGGGAGGAATAGTAGCAGGTTTCTGAACTAAGCTTTCAGTGCACAAGGAAGGAACCTGTTTGGGATAGTCCTTCACTTTATGATCAAAAATACCGTAGTTAAAGCAAGTACCAGAAGCTCTCCTGCAAACGCCATAATGATTTTTCTCATATTGTTCACACGTAGGAACACGAGTCTTGCCTTGACCATTATTTGGAGTGCTACTTGTAGAATAATCTGATCTGTTTTGCTTGAGTTGAGGTGACCTGTTTATACCACTAACCTTAGAATCATCAAACCTCCCCCTTTTGTATAGACCTCCGAAATCTAATCTAGGTTTTCAAAGTTTATTTTCATGTCTACTAGCTTCTTCCTTATCAAGTCTTTCCCAGGTAAGAGCAGCAGAAACTAATTTATAAAAGTTCTCATATTGCAAGATTGCCACACTCTTTCTAATAGAATCATTTAAGCCATCTTCAAATCTCCTGCACTTATCTTTCTCTTCTTTAATAATGTTTCCAGCATAACGAGAAAGCCTTAAGAACTTTTGTTGATATTCAGCAATAGACATGCCCCGCTGCCTCAAACTTAGAAACTGCTTTTTCTAGCATCATAGTAGGCAGGTGGAACATACTTCATACGAAATTCCTTAACAAAATCATTCCAAGTAAGAACTGGAGGTTTTACCTTGGCATTTGGAACACTTACCCACTAAGCATAAGAATCCTTTTGTAATAGTGAAACAAGATACGTAAATTTTGCAACATCTGAACACTCCAATTGGTCAAACACCCTCTCTATGCGAGCCATTATTCAGCATCAGTTGGATCAACAAAACCTTCAAATTCTACCCCACCCATTTTCCTCATTTTCTCGAAGTTTATCCCATTAGGATCATGCATTCTTTCAGCCATGTGATGGAAGCCATTTGTTGGAAAGCAAGATTCATAACCTGAGTACTATGGCTCATCTGAGGATGCAGGATAGGTCTTACACCTTGATTCCCCACTTCAGACCCACTAGTGCGGGGGACATATTGATCTGAGAGATGTTCGCCAACCCCTTCTATTGGACGAGGTTGGGAATAAGAGTTATCTGATCCTTCCCATGCTGCTTCCATAGGTCAATTAAAGGAAGAGACCATAATTTAATTCCTTCAAAAGAGAAGATCATATTGCATTAGGGACATGTACATGATGCATATGCACTTTACCGACACTAAAATAGTATTAATCATGTAAATGAACAAATAACGTAGCTTGGACCTTTTACAAAATAAACAAGTATACAAGTAATCCACATAAAAATTCCTAGAATTACAATCCTGTGCTCTGACACCAACACTAGTGGAAACCCTCATGGGAGGATGCCACTTTTGTACATTCTAGGCTTACATACCACTTACCAACATATGAAGAATTTAACACGTGACTGATTAATCATATTTAAGTAATGAATTCAAAATAGTTAAAGGTATAGGATTTTGGTCTGAAGGTGGTGCAGTTGATTCTAGCTCAAGTTTTTGGCGTGAGTACATTGCAAGTAATTTAAACTACTATATAGCGAGATAATTATATATTTCCCAAACTGTTATAGCACACGGAAAAGTATTATCGATGTTAAAATACAAGGACATAAAATTCACTAGTTTCCGTTTCATACAATAGTCTTAACATAATAGGTATTTTAATATAGAAAAGCTCGTCGGCTCAAATTTAACCAAACAAGCCAAAACTTAATGTTACAACCCATGGTTCCATAATTTACATTAGCCTTTCAAATTTATACATACATATGCAACAGGAGAATCATGTACATGTCCCAAAACTACTACAATACATATGTCTAGATGCAAATGTGATCTTTTGCATAGCTCCCAACATTTATCTTTAATGGCCATCCTCAAGCATCATCTCGGGTACTCCCTACGATAGAAACAACTATCGTAAGCATGAAGCTTAGTGGTGTAAAAGCTAAAAGCTGAGAACCTTAAATCCCTCAATTTACCCTTTTTAAGTAAAAGGAAAACACAATCGGAATATAGTAAATAGACCAAGTGAACAAATACATCAATAGTACCCAGTAGGAAATTTAAAGATCTAAGTATCAAGGGTTCCTGGAACAATTTTAACATGAGATTCGAATGGCAAGTTTTGCCCAGTATGTAAGTCATGCCGTCACACCAAACATAATCAAGTATCTATAAGGACCGAAGCCCTGTATCAAGAAGGGTGAAAACCCAATTATCAAGAGAACCAAGGACCATATTAAGAGTGACTTTCTAGTTCATACATAAAATGGACTGCATCCACACTTAGAACGGACCACAAATTCACAATCAAAATGGCAATTGATCCAAACAAGAGGCATGCCAATGGTGACAAAGTCACAACCACAAGAAGGAAAAAGTCTACAAGAATGTCAAGTGATCAGGCAATTCGTACAAATGGGCGAATCAAACAAGTTCCTTACAAGTCCCAAAATACACAAACATAACTAGATAAAATGACAAGAACATAGCTTAGATACCAAGATAATATTCATATGTACCAGAAGGTAACAAAGGTACAAAAACAAGTTTTTACACGAACTTGAACCTCTTAGCACGCAACCGACCCTACCGATTTCAAGTCGTGGATCAATACAACATCCGTTTCTTCAATCAATTTCCTGAAGATTGTACAAGATTATGAGCACATTAATATTCATTTACATTCTCATTTAACATTCAAACTTTTAAAAGGTAGCAACTAACAATAGAAATGCCAAGATTGAGTCCTATGTTTGCAAATCACGTTCTTCTTTACAGCTTTACTGCCTTGCAACGCAACTAAATTTTGGATTGGTAAATGGACAAACTAGGCTTTCCAGTCTACATAAAAATTGTAGGTATATGAATATAGGTTGCAAATAATCATGAATCACTTCAAAATACTCTTTATACAAGAATTTATGATTTAAACACTAACAATACACCCCCATGGATTTTTATGTTGAAACTCTGCACATAACGTGGCCTGACTTGCGTCCACTATTTTGAGTCCAAAATTACCAAATTAGGTGCCAACATAAATATAAGAGTTGTAGATATATGTATTAGGGTTTCAAATAACTGATATGCATCACAAATTACAGTTCACACGTCAATATGTTATTAAAATACTAACAACGGCACATACAAGGCTTGTCAGATAGAAAACTTGTCAGAACTTTCAATGTGTTTCACGTTTTATTTTGATACCATACAAGTAGATTCAGATTTTTTTATAAACATAAAAGTTGTAGGTATGTGAATTAGCTTTTCAAAATATATTTATACACTACAAACACAACTATACACAAAGAGATATTCCACAATTACTACACACTACTCAATTTAAAGACAGAATTCAATCACTTACCAAATGATGGAGGGTTTCTTAACTATGCTCTAATGAGCTGATGTATTTCGTGTGTTTTTGTGAAAGATAAGGATAGGAAAGAGTTTATAAGGTCTGATAAGGTCAATAAACTGACTTACTTTGGGGGAAAACATATTTTATGTTAAAAGAATCTTAAGAGAAAAAAAAAGGTCCAATAAGGTGGCTGCCCTACTTTTATCTTTTTCCTTCCTTATTTATCTGTTCACATATAATAATTATTATTAAGGATTGTTTAACATGTATAATTGTCTATAAATAAATAAATTTCACTAAAATAAACCCCTCCGTTATTCCTTTCTACGATTCAAGAAAATCAATTTCTCTAACGACACAAACTCCAATTAAAGAGTTGTGAACTAGGGGTTGACTTTATCTTGAGGGAATACCCTTTTATAAAAGTAACTGCATTATTTAGTAATAAGCGAATTACACAGGCTCGTGAGCTTGAGATAGTGAGGGGTGTTGGACCCTCTGGACATGCTTCTACTACTGAGGAGGCCACTAGGCAGGTTTAGGGTGGCTAGACTCAGCCAAAGAGTGGCGCTTAGGTACCCAGGTATATTTTTTGACCCTGTGCTTTACTATTCTATTTTGTGCATTAAGGACAATGCAAATCTTTTTTGATGGAGTGTGAAATAGTTATATGCCTCAGTGATGTCTTAGTAACCTTCGCCTATAACTATCCAAAATCTTAAATCCTAGGGGTTTTCTTGCCTACGTTCTTTTTCCCCAAGGATATATACTTTTTGTTGAATCTGCATGTTTAGGATCTGTAGGTAGTATTAGTATCATATACTACTGACGTCTATGACCTATGTTTGTTTTGTATGAAAATATTATACCTACCAAATATTTTATTAGTTAGTCTTGATAGCAACCATGTATGTTTGATTGTTTGACAGTGCTTGTTCTGATAAGTGAGGATATATTGTGATGAAAAGCATGACCTGAGACTCTTTATTAATATGTAATAAGTGCCATGTGTATGTGTGAGCTTGCTTTGCTAAATTCTTATGCTACGTTTCAATTCAGAACTAGCCCTGTTACTCTGACTTAGGTTGTAGGTTAGTTGGTTAGGAAAGGATCTTAGACCACTATTTATATTAGTCCACTTAGCCTAAATAACCAATCAAATGTGTAATGTAACTGTTGATCACAATGTTTGAGCCTTGAATGTACCCTTTTCTTTGTAAAAACCTAAGTTACCTAGCCTTGTTAAATGTAAAATCCTAAAATTGACCCTAGTCCTTCCTTGAACATTATGTACCTTGACTGAGACAAAAAGCTTAAGTTAAGGGTGAATATCAAAGGTGGCCTTGGTTCCTAGGTTGGATATTGTGTACCTCAGTTTAGGCTAAAAGCATAAGATAAGCATGGTTGATGTAAGGGTACACACACAAAATAAGGTGGAAGCTAGTGAAACATGGAAAAGGGAATAAAAATGTGCTTTGGGTGCAAGAAAAATGAGTGGATGCCTAATCAATGATCTAAAAAGAAAAATAATGTGAAACAAAAGGCAAGAACCTGAAAAAATGAGAATAAGACATCCAGAAAAGCTTGAAATAGAATAAAGAGAGAATGAAGTGAAAAATGATAGTGTTGGTAGGCAAAAGTGTAGAAAAATAGTGTCAAGGAGGTCCTTTAGTCACTATGTTCCGAAAACATCGTACCAAAGCCCTCTTAGCCTACGTTACAAGCCAATAAAGTCCTGAAGTGATCCTTGTCCAAGTAGTGAAGGTCATAGTCATGAGTATAGGGGAAAGCATATGGTTATTAAGCGTGGTGTTTGAATGGCTTTTATGAGAGTGAGCGATTGTTTATAGTCCAAAGCATTGATTCTAAAAATATCATCATGAGTGGCACATGGGACTTCTTTCTTTGAGGGCACTTGCATTGCATTGTTGATATTAGACTAACTCAGTGATTGTCACTTATTGCTAATTGTCTTGCTTGTCATATTTGCACTTTCACATGTATTGATCTGCATTGGTGTTCTTGTTATCTATCTAATATGCTTTTAAAGAGTGTTGTGGGTACCTGTGCTTGAGTTTGATATGATGTATGCCATTAGATTGAGGTCTGTGTATTACTATACTGCTTATATATATTGAGTCCATCGGTTGAGGACAAGCAACAGTTTTAAGTTGAGGATGTTAATGTGTTGTCAGAATACATCACTTTGATGCTTAAAACTTGAAATTTTGTGTGTCTCAAAGTGATGTTTGTAGGGTTTTTTTTGTCTATTTTGTAGGATTACAGGGTTATATGATTTTTTGGCTAAGAGAGCAAAATCTAAAGAAATTGCTATTCTACGACACCCTTTACGGGCCGTGGAAGTTTCCACAAGTCGTAGAGTAGGTTTCGTAGAAAAATCCAGTGAAGGAGAGATGTTCTAAAGTTGAGTCTACGAACATGCAGATGAGCTGTAAAAGATTCTATGAGTTGTAGACTATTGTTATACCCTGAGGATTAGAAAGTTGGGAGTTACTGAAAAGTCATCAGATAAAATCCTCCATGATTAGTAAAACTTTATATGGCCTATAGATAGGTCTCATAGAAGTCATCCCTAGATTTTCATAAGGAATCCACGAATCCCCAACTACGGGCTATGGAACTTTAAACAGCCTGTAAAGTTGCCCGTAGAGCCTACCGACCCAGTTATCCTATTTTTATTTGATTTTATCTTTTAAATACTATAAATAGATCTTTTAGGTTATTTTTCATATGAAACATCAGAGAGACAGTAAGAAAGAGTGAAAAATATTGTAAGACACTTGTGAAACAATATTTTGTGTTTGCAATTCATACTTGTGATCTTTGTTGAAGATCTTAGATTTCTAGTTCTTAATTTCATTATGTAAGTGCTTAATTATGTTATTCAATATCATGATTCTTGCATCTACACTGATAATGAGTAGCTAGATTCACATGTAGGGTTATGAGAACCATGAAGAACTAACAAGGTAAAATCAAATAATTTGTAATATGTATTAATTAATTCTCTTCGGTTTGAATGCTTTTTTATGGTGGCTAATGTTAGAACTCACCTAGTGTCACTAACTAGATTAATGTAATAATGAATAGGAAAAGAGATTAATTAACAGGATTCGATTGATGTTTCTCGTCTAATCAATCAAACTGGATCAAGGGGAGGTTATACAGGAATAATATGCAAGGGTTAGTGATGTCACACTACAGGGATAGATTAAATCGCGTAGTGAAATTTACCTCTCGCCTAGATCAAATGGTTTGGTAAACTTATCTTACTGTTATCCATGCTACATACTAGAAAAGAATTCGATTATCCGGTAATACTGAGTTAGGGAATCATGGGGAACACAATACCCTAGTTACTCTTCGTACCGATTTCACACTTGTCTTAGTGTAGGATTTCTTTCTATAGTTTTACAAACATCCCCCCTTTAGGGAGATAAGTAGATTAATAAACTCGAACTACTTGAAGTTCTTCCCTGTGGGATCGATCCTAACCTCTATTAGGTTATATATCTTGACAATGACCACTTTGACCTTCATTCAAAAAGGAGATGTAGCTTAGGCGACATCAATGACTTCTTGATAAGAGTTTCAAGTAAGTGTATTAGAGTGGTATGAAGGAGTAGTATTATCTAAAGGAAAACCCCTATGAAGCTATAGAACATAAATCTCGTAGATTAGAGTTGTATAAGTATGACCATCTTGTGGATATCACCTTGTGATTTTTAGTTAGGCTTGCACATGATAATAGTATGCAATTAGACTTAGGCTTGGATTGGACCCAAATATTTCGATAAGCTAAGTGTAGTACTAAGAAAGAAGAGCATAGCCGAGATAAGATACTAAGCTTAAAGGCTATTAGTCATATCACTTAAATCATGCTAATCCAATCTATATATCTGGTGGGTAGTTTCTTTTTCAAGCTGTGAGAAATCTTTATGGAAACATTTGAGATTGTAGTTCTTTTCTTATTTTCTATACGATGTCCTCTATTGAGTTAAGTTTCTTATCTTTGAGTTGATATTCACCCTTGAGTTTTAGTATTCAAATAATTAAGATCTTGATATTTCTTCCTTTAGCAAATTCCTACCTTGGTTATCATTCGAGGATAAAAGATCCCAACGAGGAGATATTGTAACACCCCAAAAATGTTAAAGCTAAGACCGAGTCATTCTTCCTATTCATATGGGGTTATATCAAATGATTCTTAATTAGGTACATGTGTTAACATCAATTCTTCAGTGTAAGAATATATTTAAAGGTAAATTAAGGCTACAAGGACCCTTTGACATAGAGTTGAGTAAAACATTTCTGTACCAATTGAGTTTCGATATGAGATTTTACTTGAGCCAATCCCAAATGACCGTATCTACTAGTATATTAAGAATTAGGTTGCTCACAACCTACCAACACAAAGATCTAGGATTTTTCCTTCTAATGCCACCAAGTTTGCCTCAATCTGAGTTTGGAGTAAAATATTATAACCACTTTATTGGAGACACGCAAATCTAATCGAATTATGCAATGTTTCCATGAGTTGATGCTTCATTTAATATCTTTTAGGATATTTTTACCCTATAAAACTTTGGTAGGTTATTATAATATTCCTATAGAGAGAGAAAATCAAATTTTCATAATTAAGATCCTTTTTTTCACTCCTAAACTTCAATGCTCAAGAATGTTCAAGGAACACATCAAGTTAGAGATTGCTTATAAGATTCTTCATCAAGGTAAGTTCTTATATATAGATTTAAAGCTTCTACCCAAATATTTTTTATCTATTCATGAATCTCTAAGAGAAATCTTAAATCGTGACTATAGGATTTCCAAGAAAAAAATTTAAGAATTTCAAAAAAATAATTTCTTGATTGTTCTTCTTCAAGAATTAGGGTTTTCATCAACAACTCTAAAGATTTTAATCAAGAATTCAAGTATTAAAGATAATTCCTTTACCCAATGTTTTTCTAAGTTCTTCCACACTAAAAACTATACAAAAGAATTTCTTTTCTCAAGATCAAGCATCATGGTTCCAAGACAAAAGGTTTCCTTCAAGAAAAACTAGTGTTCTGCAAATTTTGAGTAAAGATTCAATCTTCTATATATGTAAGTCTATCATATCATTGGATTGAGTTCTTCCACGTGCCCAAAATCTACATTTCTATTTTTATGGAGTACCAAGCTAAGTGGAGTCAAAATCTAGTTTTTTTGAATTTCGATTGAGTTGATTCCTCTTTTGATGAGTTATATATATATTTATGCATTGAAATTATCTTTTATTTTTATCTCTCATAGAATCAATTATTATTCGTGATTACTTTTTTATGAATCCTAATTGAGTGGATGATCATGGCTTTTTCATGTATCATTTGATGATTGAGTTGATGCATATGTTAATGAGTTTTACTAAATTTGAGAATGAAGTTAAATGACATTTTGAGCAAGAGGTTTGACGATATAAATTTTGAAAGTATATTTTTAAATGAAAGAGCATGACAATTTGAGATGAGTTTGAGCTTTTTGTGTTAAAGTCTAATTAAACTAAATGAGACAAAGTGAGTATGTTACTTGATTGAGCTTATAAACATATATATATATATATTGGGAATAATATTGAGCACCGATTTGGGTAAGAGTTAGAATAGAAGTAACTCAAATCCCATAAACTACTGCCAGCGTAGTATAGATGCATAGCCTCTCTTTCTCAAAAGATGACTTTTTATTTTTGGATCCATAGAGATTGAGCGCTTCTTACCGTGGCAAGTATTAGAAGGTTGTGGAAACAACAATGAGGTTGTTGTATCATCATTAGCTCATAGGTGATGAGTGTCAATTAGAGAAACTCCCTAAGAGTAATTATGTTATTTTATTATTGAGTTTCATAGTTACATAGTGTTTGATGAGAATATTGTTTATACTATTTTAAACTTGCGTGTAATATTGATGTTGAGTTGGCTTAATTCTTTCTTTGAATACCTTTGATATATTGTTCTACTCAACCATCTTACATACTGTAAACTCTACATACTGACGTCACTCACTGCTGCATCATTAAAATGTACCTATATAGGTGTTAGAGCTATAGGTGTTAGAGATCTTCAGTAGATGCTTCATTGAAGATCTATTTAGTCCTACACAGTGGTGAGACCTCCTTACATTCAGAGGAATATATTATTTGAGTTATTTTCTTTTAGTAGTCATTTGAGGTAGCCTTGGGATTATCATAGCACCTTCTTAAAAGTTGATAGAGATTTCATAGACTGAAGCAAATAGAGTTAGAGTGAAGCCTATTTTTCTTTCAGAGTAAACATTGAAAGCTATTATTATTTATTCAATTGAGACGTTGAGTTATTTTAAATAAGAAAATTTAAACAATTTTACATGATTTAAATTCCTATTTGAGTCATTTTTGTCATGACCCAAGCCTAGGGTCTAGATGTGACATGGCAAATCGGAACCCGAAGCAACCCCAAACAAGCCTCCTAGCATATCAATCACACATCCTTGATGGAAGAAGCAAAATAAACAACAACAACAGATATAACAAAAAGGAAGCGGGGCTAAGGGAAGTGTTTGACAATCACAAAAGCATAAAAGAGTCAAGCTCATAGCTTAAATATATCATAGCATCCAATGACACCTCTAACATGAAATGGAGCGGGGGCCAAGACACTTTCCGGGCTCACCCTCATAGTAACAAGTGTTCAACATAATGAAGTCTCAAAATAGTAAGAGTAATGTAGATAGTGTCCTCGTACTTGAGGACTCACCAATGTTTATCTCCAAAGTACTGAACTGCCACGTGGAGGATGATCAAATGGAGCTTCGGTCCCTACATGGTAATATCATGTAGTCTAAGAGTATGCGTTAGCATATTTGAATGTATTAAGTATGCGGGATGCAGTGTAATAAAACATACGCCAATATAGTCAAAATGCATACTCATAAGCGATATATATATAATCTCAATATGGCATGCATGATCAATTCTCATAATAAAGCATGCTTGTAAATCATTCATCTGGCATAAAATATATAGCATAGATCTGTGGGAAGTGACCGCAATCGACATAGACCAAGCAGCTACAACTTGGACTCCAAGACCTGACACCCCCTCGGTTCAGGTAACCAGGCATGAAACTCCCCGACTAAGTGTGGTTTGCTTGTCAAGGCAAACCAAACATGATAACATGCAGTAGATGGTTCCACTAGTATAGCAAGGTTAATAATAATAAACCTATGGTGGCACATAGTTTAGAGACTAAAGACTTTATATATGGACCCCTTGAGTCGAGCCCCCATCTTAAGCCTCATTCGGTTGTAAGTCAAATCCCACGGAAAATTTGAAATAATCATACTTCAATCATAACATGAACATCTTGTAAGAACATGACTTGAGTAGCTCATAAACATGCTTGACCTCTAGTAGTGAGCCTAACTTGAACATGAGAGTAG
>JAPFFP010000012.1:13416396-13426858 GCA_026153255.1 Solanum medicagineum | reverse complement strand
CGGGTCCTGGTATGAGACCATGTACAATTAAGTCTTCGGTCCAACTCACACGCCAAAAGCTAACTCAATGGAGGATTGCCCAAGCCTTATAAGGAGTCCATCCATCTCATTAACCACTAATGTGAGACTTTTGTCATTATTCAACACCTCAAAGGGAGGAGGACACAAGGAATGAAGAAATCAATCTGTTGTTTGAAAAAGGAACTCAAAAGATGAATCCCATGGTACCCTCAAAGCAAATGGATGTCTGAAGGATCGTAAAGCGGAACATGCTGCATCAAGAAGTGTATTATGTGGCATTGGCTCTAGTAACAAAGATCTCTCACCTCGAAAAATGGTTACAGACAAGAAGCTCCAAAATATTGGAAGTAGCACCAATTATTGTGTTGAACTGGGAACATCAAGTGGCTCATCCCTGCGGGTAATTAGGCGAGATTCTCGTACTTGTAGCTCCCAAGGCGACCTTGATCGTAGTCTTCCACAAGATCTGCAAATTGACAAACCTTGTAATGCGGACAAAGAAAATATCGAGAAAATTCATGAATTTGAGTTCTCTGTTGATACTGATGAGTATCATAATGAGAGTACTAATCTTACTTCATAGAAAAATGACTTCTTGAATTTGTAATATGTTCAGGGTGAAGATTCTTTGTGGTATCAGAGCTTAATCTTTGTCTGAAGTGTAATGAAGGGGGGTGGGGGAACTTATTTGTTTGTAGTTCTGATACTTGCTTTTTGGTGGTTCATGAAAATTACTTGGTGTCTACACCTAACTTTGACTACAAAGGAAACTTCTATTGCCCCTTTTGTGCATATTCTCGAGTAATTTCTGAATACCTAGTAGGTAAGAAGGTCTGACTTAGAACCCTATACCAAAATGAGTCATAGATACACTAAAGTGACACAAACAGGTCATAGATCTAAAAGAGAATAAAAATGAGCTTCGTACGAAAAATTTTTACACTTTACAAAATTTTTATAACGGACCGTTAAAAAAGAGTCATCAGCTCTAAAGTTTTTTATTTTTTCTTTTTACATTTTTTAAAGTGTAAGAAAAAAATTTACACTTTATAAAGTGTATATTTCTTTTACACTTTACAGTTTTTGCAACCTTTTCAATATTGATTTGATGCATCATAAAGTGTAAGTTTCTTTTTACGCTTTACAATTTTTGCAGCCTTTCTCACACAATTATATTGATTTAACGCATCATAAAAACATGAAAAATTATTACGTTTTACATTTTTGTGTTGTTTTATCCCAACCTCTATTTAAAGATAATCAAACATGACATATTTAAGAACTATAATCCTCTGTTTTTTTTTCCATTTCAATTACAAATAATGTCTTCTGAATCAAAAGTTAGAGTTTCAACTTTTTGGGATTGTGAAATTATACATGATGAAAATAGTATTCATTAAAATTGTCCTCCCAAACGCAATGCTAAGTATCCACTTAATGTCCAATATCAAAAATTTCTTTCACCAATTTATAAAAGAATGAGTGTGAATTGTACCGATTATAATTTGATTTTAGTCAAAAATATCCGACTTCATTTTTATCACAAGGACAAGTAAATGTTGGGAAATGAATTATCTATAATGACGAATCGCTGACCAACTTTTTGAAGGCTCCAACCGACTACATAAATCAAATCAAGCTAACTATGCTTGAAATCTATGTTAGGAAAGAGTCTAGGACTAGTCAACAACACTTTTCTTTATCCGTTGATATTCATCCTCAATTGAAAAATCGTAATAATCCAGATAGATTCTCTATAATTCAATCTAGTGATTTTTCAAATATGTTTTATTATCAAGATATTTTTACCGGTCGATATGATTTTGCTTTGAACGAAACTATCAATGAAAGTGACTAGTAATAATCAATAATTTTGACTTTATTTCTCAATTTTCACTTTCACTTGTTAATATATATAATGTTAGGCGTGAATTGTGTATTGTAGGTGGTAATAATTTTGTCAAAGGTTTCAACTATTGGCCCCACCTTAGCATGCTTTGTCTCTGCCTCACCTTAGCATGCTTTGTCTCTTGCGCCCCACCTTAGTATGCTTTGGCTCTTCATACTTTGCTATAAATAGGTCTTATGTATTCATTTGAAAAGGATAACAACTTAAGAGTAAAAAGGAACATACGGATACATTTCCCTCTCTTATCTTCTTCGTTAATTTTCAGTTTTTATTCCCCCTTAAATTTATTCTAGTTAATTTTAGATTTATATTTCATAACATGTTATCAGCACGATGCTCTACCCAATCGAGGTTATTTTAAACAGGTAAAAGGGTAAGAATTTTATTAAAATGTCTAATATTTCAAAAGTTGAATTTACTGTTCTTATCATTTCTGGTAAAAATTATGCAATATGGGCTCTTGATGCAGAACTTCATTTAGTATCAATGAGTCAAGAAGACACCATAAAAGACGACAATAAAGCTTCCAGTCAGGACAGTGCCAAAGCATTAATATTTCTCCGTCATCACCTGAATGAGGGACTAGAAATGCGATATCTTACGTTGAAAGATCCCCTCACACTGTGGAATAATTTAAAAGAGAGATTTGACCACCTGAAGTTGGTTATTCTCTCACAGGCACCCAATGATTGGCTTCATTTAAGATTAATGGATTTTAAAAGTATTACTGAATATAACTCTGCTATGTTCAAAATAATGTCACAGTTAACTTTATATGGAGAAAAGGCGACGGAAAATGATAAACTTGAAAAAGCATTTTCAATATTCCCTCCAACAAATATGCTCCTACAGCAGCAATATCGGAAAATGGGTTTTAAAAGATATTGTGATTTACTTTCGCACCTGCTTATTGTTGAAAAACATAACGATTTATTAATGAAAAATCATGAAAGTCAACTCTTTAGTTCGATGCCACTCTCTGAAGTGAATCAGGAAAATCACCACCAACGAGAGAGAGGTAGTGGCTCAGTCGAGGTCATGGAAGAAATTATAATCATGACGATGCTGCATAGGAATAATCAGCAATATAAATGAAAGGGTGAAAAGCAGGAGGTGGCGCAAAAGAAAAGTTCATAAGATGTATGCTATAGATGTGGAGGAATGGGGCACTGGTCCCGGATATATCGATCATCCAAGTGTCTGGTTCAGCTCTATCAGGCATCCTTGAAAAGGAAAGATGATAATCTAGAGAAAAATTTTATCTCTGAAAATAATGCTGAACCCACAAATAAAATGGGCGCTAACACAGAATTGAAATTTATGTCTGAAGATAATGTTGAGCCCATGCAGTTGGATGATTTCATTAATCTCATAGCAGGAAATATGATCAGTGATGAGTCTTCCACATGATCTAGATAACTCTTTTCCTATTTGTTTGTGTTTGTTGACGTATGTTGCTATGTCTATCTATTAAGTATGTAGTGGTTTTATTTAATAGTAATGTTTACTTTATTTTATCTTTGAAGAAGAAAAATGGATATGCCTCAAATTTTATTTGGATTAATAATCAATCGCAATGATATCTGTGTAATTAACAGTGGTACGACTCATGGAATCTTTTAA
This sequence comes from Solanum medicagineum, assembly GCA_026153255.1. NCBI lineage: Eukaryota > Viridiplantae > Streptophyta > Magnoliopsida > Solanales > Solanaceae > Solanum > Solanum medicagineum. The sequence goes on along the minus strand of JAPFFP010000012.1, from coordinate 13,423,305 downwards.
GGATGAAAAATATTTTTCTACCTTACTTAAAAGAAAGGCAAATGTTACTACAATATTTGGCAATGCAAAAATAATTGAAGACTCCGAAAGAGCTACTATATTTCTGCCTAAAGGAAAAAAATGTTATAGAAAATGCATTATTCTCTTCTAAATCCCCTAGAAATCTACTAAGTTTTAAAGATATCCGCAGAAATAGATATCATATTGAGACACTAAATGAAATGAATGTTGAACACCTTCGTATAACCAAAAGTGTCTCAGGACAAAAATATATTTTGGAAAAATTGTTGACTTTATCATCTGGCCTATATTATGTAGAAATTTATGCCAGCGAAGCACATTCAATCGTAAACCAAAACTTTATCGATCCAAAAACTTTTGTGCTATGACATGACCGAGTAGGTCATCCTGGATCAATAATGATGAGACAAATTCTTGAAAATTCAACTGGGCATCCATATAGAACCTGAAGATTCTTACTAATGATGAATTTTCATATGCTGCTTGCTACCAAGGCAAATTAATTGCCAGACCATCGACCCTGAAGGTCGGCATCGAATCCCCAATATTTTTGGAACGTATACATAGGGACATATGCGGACGTATTCATCCACCCAGTGGAGTGTTTAGATATTCTATGGTCCTAATAGATGCATCATCAAGATAGTCTCATGTGTGCCTTTTATCATCCCACACTTGGCATTTGCGCGGCTACTGGCACAGATAATAAGATTAAGGGCGCAATTTTCAGATATCCAATTCAATATATTCGTCTAGATAATGCTGGATAATTTACATCCCAAGCTTTTGATGATTACTGAATATCAATTGGGATAACAATTGAACATTCGATAGCTCATGTTCATACTCAAAATGGGCTTGCAGAGTCATTTATTAAGCGCCAACAATTGATAGCGAGACCACTACTTATGAAATCAAAATTACTCGCTACCATATTGGGTCATGCTATCTTACATGCAGCAGCACTTGCACGTCTCAGACCGACTATTCTTCATCACAAGTAGTATTTAGTCATGAACCGAATATAGCCCATCTACGAATTTTTGATTGTGCGGTATATGTGCCTGTAGCACCATCACAATGCACTCAGATGGGCCTTCAACGGAGGTTATGTATATATGTTGGGTTTGACTTACCCTCTATCATTCGATACCTTAAACTGTTGACAGGAGATTTATTTACTGAAGATTTGCAGATTGTCGGTTTGATGAAACAATTTTTCCGCAATTAGGGGGAGAGAAAAAGGAACCTCAAAAAGAAATTGGAAAAATTGCGTGGAGAGTCTTATCTCTAGCTCATTTTGATCTACGCATGCGCTTATGTGAATAGGAGGTCCAGAAGAACATCCACTTGCAGATAATAGCAAATCAAATGCCAGATGCGTTTACTGAATTGAAGCGGATAACTAAGTCACATATCCCTGCAGTGAATGTGCCTATCCGAATAGATATCCTAGAGGGACTATCTGCTAGTATCACAACTTCTGAATCCCAAACACGCCTGAAGTGTGGTAGACCATTGGGTTCAAAGGATAAAAATCCTAGAAAAAGAATCATAAAGAATAATAAAGATGATACTACAAATGAACCACCCGAAGAAGGTCAAGACTTGAGAAATTCTGATATTCCTGAAGAAATCAGTGAACTCGAGTCTCAAGTAAATGAAGAATTTCCAATGAGTTCTGCTGATAATGAGATAACTTTAGATCGATCAAAAGTTACAGTGGACAATGTTTTTGCATATAATGTTGCACTTAATCTTATGCAAGAGAATGAGCATATTGAGCCTAAATTTGTCGAAGAATGTCTACGTAGAGATGATTGTCCTAAATGGAAAGAAGCAATTCAATCTGAGTTGGATTCTCTCTCTAAGCGTGAGGTATTTGGGCCTGTAGTCCAAACACCTAATGGTGTAAAATTAGTTGGCTATAAATGGGTTTTTGTGCGAAAGCAGAATGAGAGAAATGAAATTGTAAGATATAAAGCACGCGTTGTCGCACAAGACTTCTCTCAAAGACCCGGTCTCAACTATGAAGAAACATATTCACCTATTATGGATGGAATAACTTTTCGATATCTCATTAATTTAGTTGTACGTGAAAATCTTGAATTACATTTAATGTAGTTACAACTTACCTATACGGTTCACTTGATAGTGAAATTTACATAAAAATCCCAAAAGGATTTAAATTGCCTAAAGCATGTAATAATTCTCAAGAAATATCCTCAGTCAAATTGCGAAGATCATTATGCGATCTAGTGAGTACTTGATAAATGAAGGATATATAAATGATATCATTTGTCCATGTGTTTTCATTAAGAAATTAGGATCAGATTCTGTAATACTCGTTGTTTATGTTGATGATATAAATCTCATTGGAACCCCTGAAGAGGTCAAAAAGGCAATTGAATATTTAAAGAGAGAATTTGAAATGAAGGATCTCGGAAAGACAAAACTTTGGATGGGTTTGTAAATTGAACATTTAGCAGATGGAATTTTTGTTCATCAATCTGTCTATATTGACAAAGTCTTAAAATCGATTCTATATGGACAAAACACATCCGTTAAGTACTCCAATGGTTGTTAGATCGCTTGAAGCGAATAAAGATCCATTTCGTCCTTCTGAAGAAAATGAAGAGCTTCTTGGCCCTGAAGTATCATATCTCAGTGCCGTTGGAACACTTGTGTATCTTACTAACTCAACTAGACCTGATATAACATTTCCTATTAATTTGCTAGCAAGATACAATTCTTCCCCAACACGAAGGCATTGGAACGGTATCAAGCATATTTTGCAATACCTGAAAGATACAATTGATATGGGTTTGTTTTATACTAACAAATGTTGTGCAGACCTTGTTGGTTATGTAGATGCAGGCTATTTATCAGATCCACACAAAGCTCGATCTCAAACAGGCTATCTGTTTACGTACGGAGGAACCACTATATCATGGCGATCTGCAAAGCAGTCCATCGTTGCTACTTGAAATCATATCGAAATAAAGCAATTCATGAAGCAAGTAGAGAATGTGTGTGGTTGAGATCGATGATACATTCCATCCAGGAGAAGTGTGGACTGAAAAGTGATGTCAAAGTACCCACGATCATATTTGAAGATAATGTCGTGTGTATAACTCAGTTGAAAGGTGGCTTCATAAAAGGAGATAAAGCGAAACACATTTCACCAAAATTATTTTTCACTCATGCTCTTCAGAAGAAAGGTGAAATTGATGTACAACAAATTCGTTCAAGTGATAATCATGCAAATTTATTCACTAAGGCATTACCAACGTCAACATTCGAGAAGCTAAGGTACAAGATTGAAATGCACTGTCTCCAAAACATTAAATGAAGTTTTCGACAGGGGGAGAAAATGCTGGCTGTACTCATTTTTACTTAGCCAAGATTTTTATCCCACTAGCTTTTCCTGGCAAGGTTTTTAATGAGGCAGCTAATGATGCATACAAGGTCACCTATAACATTCCTTTTAAATAAACAATTCAGGGGGAGTGTTAGGCATGAATTGTGTATTGTAGAAAAGGAATATTTTTGTCAAAGGTTTCAACTGTTGGCCGTACCTTAACATGCTTTGTCTCTTGGGCCCCACCTTAGTATGCTTTGGCTCTTCATACTTTGCTATAAATAGGTCTTATGTATTCATTTGAAAAGGATAACAACTTAAGAGTAAAAAGGAACACACTGATACATTTTTCCCTCTTATCTTCCCCGTTAATTTTCAGTTTTTATTCCCCCTTAAATTTATTCTAATTAATTCTAGATTTATATTTCACAACATATAATTTATTATTATATATTTTGTAATGGTTTATATTAGCATGAGACAAATATTGCTTCAAATTATGGACTAAGCAATTATTTTGGTCAATCTTCATACTTTGTAATGACAGAAAATATTGAGACATCCTCAAATTCTCATGTGTCATCTACAATTATTGCAAATGACTCTTATCCGTACGTAAACATATAAGCATATTTTATTTAAGTAAATTTATTGTATAATGTAAATGTCTATATTTTTTTTAATAAATATAAGGAAAATATAACACAAGATGAGACAATTGACCCCGTGAATATCGATGATCGTGATTTTCCAAAGTATGACTCATCTTCAGGTAGTGATAGTGGTGATTTGCCTAATGCGCAGGTATCGAGAGATAATATTCCATTCGAGGCATTATCTAGTGACGATGATTTTTCAATGCCTAACCGGTCACCAAGACCAATGTCAATGAGTCCATTTTTGGAGAAGAATCTTCAAATGCTTCTATTGATGTGTGGTGGGATCTGGATTTGGGGACTAGTGAAGGAGAAGAAGAAGGTGCGAAGGAGGCCACTAGGGCGGCCGATCCGATATGGGACCAAAGGTGAAGGTGAAAGAAGAAGAAGTAAAATATTTTTGGTAAAGTGGAGATAAAGTGTGAAAGAAATTTACACTTTATAAAATGTAATTTTTTTTACACTTTATAAAAGTGTAAAAACTTACATTTTGAAATTGACGACTCTTTTTTAACAGTCCGTTACAAAAATTCTGTAAAGTGTAAAACTTTTTTATACTAAGCTCATTTTTGTTCTCTTTTAGATTCATGAGCTATTTGAGTCACTTTAGTGCATTTATGACTCATTTTGGTTCACAATTCTCTCACTTGCTAGGCAATCCTCCTTCACTTGAACTAGTATCCATTTCACTCAATGTTGAGCCTCCCAAAAAATTAAAATTATCCATGCACCAGATGCTAAGCACTGGGCGTGAGATGGGGCATCGAAGAATGACGAAAGTCCCACATTGATGATTAATGAGATGGATAAATTCTTTATAAGGATAGACAATCCTCTTTCCGTTGAACTAGCTTTTAGAGTGTGAGTTAAATCCAAGACCTAATTTTGCGGTCATAACCAGCAGAGTCCAATGCAATTTCAGCTGTCAGCTGTCATAGCAGCATGGTTCAGTTGCTGATTCAACACTAGACTCATGTTTCTTGTTGCCTCACACAATTAAATTAGAATATCTATTAGTATGTTGCTACATTGAAGATGGAAAACTAATGTAGTGTTTAATATACACATAAGTAGGGAGTGTTACGAGTTCTGTCTTCCCCTAACTACCACACAGAATGGCAGCATCCTCTTCTTTTCTCTATCCATGCTAACAATATCTGTTTCACATTTAGACATCATCTTCAAGAAAGGTGGATAGCAGTAGCCCTTGCACAAACACACTCTTCCTGGCCTTCTCCTCTTGGTCTTTGACAGATAGTGGAGATTCCTGAACATTTCTGCTAAACAAACAAAATCAACAACCTAGGACAGAGGTAAATAGAAATGCGACCAACGCAAAGAGGGAAGTCAGAAGTTCAAAAAAAAAAGCTCACTGCCATATATGTATATATATAGTCAACTTCTACAGCTGACAATTTCCCTCAACCCAACTTATATGTAGAAAGAAAAGTGTACACAGAAAAATGACCACAGCTTCCTTGACAGTTACCATTTGTTTCCTCTTGTCAAGTATCTGCAGGAGTACTTTAACCCTATTGACAAATAAAACTAGCTTAAAACATGTAGATGAGGTAGGAATTTTGTAATAGTTCATCAAATTTGTATGTTTAACTTGAAATAAGCAAAAATGGAAAGGGCTGTCCAGATAAAAAAGATATTCTACATTTCAATCACGGGTCAAAAAGTTTAATCAAGTTACCAAACACATGCGATTGATAAAACAAGGTTTAATAAGGTTTGCCACTCAAACATACAATCAAAGAGACAAGAACCAAGAAACTCCAGGAAACTAGGGCAATACAATACACACAGGAATATGCATTTTTGAGAGGAAAGGGAAAAAATAGAAACAAAAGTAGGGATGTGTCATTACCTTCCAGATGAGTTTTCAAGAGTGCTTTCTTGTTTTGAACTTTGTTCAATAGAAGATAAAGGTTGAACATCAGGAATTTCATTAGCCGAAGGTGTATTGTGAATGAATGAAGATAACAAGGGATCTGGATCAGTAGTGGAGGAAGAAACCAAACGAGAGGATCCCCGAAGCATGGACTGCAAACTCCCTTCCCGTAGCTCTCTTCTTAAAATAGAGAGAGCTGAAGAACCACCTCTATGAAATCTTCTCTTGCGCTGCACCTGTGATGCAGTCGATGATAAATACCATACGTTAAACTAAGAGAAAACTGACATTAAAGCTTCAAAAGAATTCTGATATGATGCACATTTGGTACTGAAGCAAACCCCCCAAAAAAGAGATCTCAAGATCGAAGCTCATGAAAGATAACCAAAAAGGATACCTTTAAAATATTTCCATGTTGCTGAGTGATATGACCAACCAATTCCATTCCAATCCTTTTTGCACAAACCGGGCATATCTGCATATACAAACATGTTATCTAACAACAGCAAAAACATGACAAAACAGTTTGTGCTCAACACCCTGATCATTTGCCAGAGATGCAACCGACAAGCTTGTAGCATAAAGTGTTCCAATACCAAGATTTTATTTAGTAGAAACACAAGTTATACAGACATGAAGTGATTTAATTATATAATCAGCAAAAATATAATTAGTCTGTGTCTGATTCTAGCCCGTGTAATCAATATTCAAATTTATAGTTCTAAGCATATTATCATATTCTCAGATTACTGATGCTGAGTCTTCGACTAAAAAAGATGACATGGAAAAAGCACAGTATCTTTGTCAATACAAAAGGTAAAAAGAATGAAACTGAACACACTTTAGACAACACATGAAATAGATTTGTCTGTTGAAAATCTGATGTTCTGGAAGTATTCTGCATAGATACAATCCCTAACATAAAAGAGATATTGTTTGAATTGAGTGACATTTTAAAAGAAGTCGGTTACCCA
>JAPFFP010000012.1:13391626-13416296 GCA_026153255.1 Solanum medicagineum | reverse complement strand
TCGTTAATATCAAAATATCTAAAAATATACTTTTATTAAGTATGCATAATTGATTTATTTATAAAAATTGAAAAAAGTAATAACCCGAATTATAACCCGAAATTGAAGGAACCGACCCGCTTATCCTATTTAGACGATATGACACCCGTAACCTTTGAATCCTGGATCTGCCTCTGGTAGAACAGACATTATTCGTCTAGTGTTATCATAAAAAGTGTCACCCTTTGCTTTTCACGCAACTTTGCATGTAGGTGATGGCAAGATCTTTCAACTCTCAATTTAGTTCCCAATATGAGATGATTTTATTTGCAAAATCTTCACATATGACATCTCAATTCACAGTCATTTATATTGTCTCTATAATTTTCTTTTATTTTTTCAATGCCAAATATAACAATTGTTGGACTCGACCCATTCACTATAACAATCAACTTCTATTGTTATTTTATTCTCCATTAATAGTATTGAAGGTAGATCTACTTATATTATGATTTAAAAAGAAATTGATCATAATTTTATTTTGATTTTGCCTGTAGTTGATGCAATAATTGCTAATAAATTATTCCGCAGTTGCTCCATCAGTTGATGCTGCTGCTGAAGCACCTACAACGGTTACACATATTTTAGATCCATTACACGACCATAATATGATCATTCGCAAATGCCATCCTTGATAAAAGATATGCCGCCATGTGTAGAAGCAAGAAATAGTGAACAGGTTGTCTATTGAGAAAAGACATCAAAACCCACCGAAACTTGGTAGTAAAACTTACTTTAGTACCTAAGCTACATGGGCATTCATATACCACTTTAATAACTTTAAGGTAAATTAAATATCCCCCTAAAGGGTGACGTGGCAAAGAGAGTGAACTCGCTCTCCTAAAATGCGTGAAATGATTTAAAAAAAAATACGAAAAGTGAATGATAAAAACATACACATGTCATTTTTTCATTGGCCAATATATAAATAGTATTCGTAAATATTTTTTATATAATAAAATCTTTTTAAAAATGTATGAAATTTCTTATTTAAAGCTAAATAAAATTTTGGGTCCTATTTTTTCTAAAAATTATTTAATTTTTTTCTCTCTCTTTATTTTGTTGTCTTTTTCAAATATCCTCTTCCTTCATCGAAGCACTACTTATACATTTTTTCTTCCACATTATTCATTTCTTCTTTGATTATCTCATCAGCCCTTCATTAATCCACAAAATCATGCATCAACTTCATTTTATTTAATGTAATTTTTTTTTGAATTTGGAATAACCCACTTTGATTTCTATTAGTTGTGATGAAAAAGATGTGGGTCTATTAACTTTCATTTTATTGAATGTAAATTTTCTTAAATTTGGAGTGACCCAGGTTGATTTCTATTAGTTGTGATGGAAAACATATGGGTCTATTAAATTTCTTATACAACCTTCATATTTAGTTTGAATTATCAAGAAAAAAATGGCTTCCAAAAAGTATCATTCTCCCGAGGAAAAACTTATTGGGGTGGATTGGAGAAGGGATTCCAAGTTATTTGGGTGCTGGAAATGGTGGAAATCAAGGAAGAAGAAGAAAAGGAGAAGGGGCGCACAAGCGGGGGTAGGGGTGGGTGTTTAGAAGAGAAGAGTTTAAGAACGTGAAACCCACTTGTTTAAAATAATTATAATTAATGTAAGTGATTTCACTTTTTAATTTTAAATTAATTAATTAATTTACTGTAATGAATTTTAAAAAGTGTAAAGGAAAAAGGTAAATACACAAAAAAAAATAATTAATGACAAGGTGCTTACATGGTTGTGATATGACACTTACGTGGCTATGATGTGGCAGGTGAGAGCACTATTATCCTCTCGGTGTGGTACTTAATTCACGTGAAAGTTATTAAGGGGAGCATATGAACACCCATGTAGTTTAGATGTCAAGTTTGGAGGGATTTTTATGTCTTTTCTCTTGTCTATTTGAATATCAATGCCCCGTCAATTCAATATTAATACATGACCATAAGCATGAGCTTAATAAAACGGCATGGTCAAGGAGGATTCATGATGAATTGCAATTTGATTAGTACTAAACATTGACCAAAGATCAACTGCAGAATAGGACATACAAGGGAAGGGCTATACGTTAGATATGGAGAACTGTTTATCGTTGCAAATTTGAAATCTTCTCATCAAGTGAGAATTTAATTTCCGATCCACAAATAGCTGGAGCGTTTTTCTCTCCTACTATACTGAGTAATATTTTATAACAGCAAAAGGAAGCGACAACCTACTGTTAGATTCTAGCTGAAATCGAGTGAAACTTCAAAATGTTGATTTGCAGGACAAATGGTTACATGTATGGCACATCATCAATATGTACTCTATAATAAGAGGTTATGCAGAGAATTAAACATTAAGAGCAGCAACTTCTTGAGACAAACCATCAATTTCTTCGCTTTGTTCTTCAATTGGCTCTTCCTATAAAAACATTATTAGATGAGTGACGGAATGCGAAAAATTGCAACAACTGGCATTCAAATTGGTTTTTAAAATGATATACTCTCATCACTTGCTTTACTGAATGTACATTTATTGCTACTACTATCTGCATAATTATCTACGTGTCCATGTCGAGAATATCCAAGTGAATGCAACAATATTTAAATGACTAGTATCAGCATAAAGACAATGGAGGTAAGATTGCAACAGCAAAAACTATCGGGACTATGAAAATAAGCTTTAAAAAAGCAATGAAGCTGATACAACATCTACGCCTATAATACCATGGGGCAAGGGAAACAGAATAAAAAGATTACCTCTTCATTTCTTCTTTTAACTTCCACACACTTGGAACCACTGATGCTAGCACTCTTCAACAAGCTACGAGCACTGTAGTTCTCTGATCCCTCGGAAGGAGCTGGTGGACTCTGAAGAGTTGTTGAAACAGGTCTCTTTTCACAACCATTATTTTGGGAAGAGGTGTCATCTTTAGGTGCAGGAACTCGCTCTCTGCAGCAGAGATATTCCAAAAAGAAAACAAGGTCATACATTTAACTGAATGTGTCTAATCCAACACACATAGTTCAGCTTTTAATGCACCACACCAAGCTATTAACTATTTTTTTTTTAAGCTAGCAAACTCTGTGTGTGTGTGTGTGTGTGTTCTATACAATAGCACTATTGCTTCACAAGGAACCTATCATATCAACCTACTCAATTCAATCTATTGAAATATTTTGAATTAAGTATATGTGGACAAACTAAAGAGTTTAATCGGCACAACATCATTCTGGAATCAAACTGGATGATAATCAATTTAAAATAGCACCTAAACAAATCCAAGGACCCCAGAGACAAAAAAAGACTGAAATATTCAAACGAGAGGTAGCTGGTAAGTCACTGCACAAAATAACACAAGCAACTCTATGATACACACCCATATGTAAAAGCGCAAAGTATTTTATAAAAACTTATTTCCATTTGATTTTATTTTTTTTGAGAAACTACTTTCCAAATCTCAGTTCTCATAATGTGGATAGTACAAATACAAAGAAAGCAATTCCTTAACCTGCAGATTATGACAACATTTTAGCCATCTGAAGACAAGAACCATAGAATCACGCACCTAGGCAAGGAAGCATGCTGCCTCAGAAGCGGAGCACTATGTTCACCTTTACCAGCATGCTCCTCAAGATGTGCAAATTGTCGCTTGAACCGATCAACACCACTAAATTAACATAGAAGAAAGACCATGATCAATATTTATGGAATAGCAATACAAAATGATTCTTCATAAATAAAAAAAACTTATTTGGCACAATACATTTGCCTTTATATACAGTGGGGAGTCCAGAAGACAATAAACTGTATGTGATAGAGAAAGAAAGATAACAATAATCAAATATTTGCACAAAAGGATGATCAAGTAGATCCAACACAAGACCAAGGTTCAGGCAATCACTAATCAGAGTGAAAAACATGTGAACCAAGGTTCAGTTCCAGCAAAAGTGACACTAGGTGAATTCTTCTCGTCTGCCTAAACCTTGGTTTACAAAGTTAAGCAATATTTGTTCTAGTGGATCCCAGTCGATAAACCAAAGTGCATCTACAACTAATATGAATTCTTTTGTTACTGTCATGTTAAAAGTTTGCAGTAAACCTACTGCTACTGAAAACATAATTCCTTTATTTCAAGAAGATTCACCACTGTCTCTATCTGTGAGAGGGTGGGAGGGAACAATTTCCAACACCGCCAAACACAGTATTTTTTTAATTTGATAAGGACACCCGAACTTAGAACTAAACAAAATGATCATAACTCATTTAACATTATATGCAATCCACTATAGAATGTTAATAATTTATCAATGTCTAAATGATGGACAGGGTTTGCTATCAGGAAATGAATGTGTCTTACAGACAGATGAATGATGGTTCCTTTCTTGAAAATACAAGTGCTCAGAACTGTAAATAGTGAGATAGAAAGGCAACATCAAAAGTTAACACCCAGAATCTAATTTATCCCCATGAAAGGAGTGAGCTTTAAATGGAGTAAATAGACCCACCCACTAATAGTCACTACCATATATGCATACAAAATGAAAGTACGTCCCAGGGGTAAAAAACTATCATCTGAAATGATTGTCTACTTTTACTTTCAACGGAAAGAAAAGTTGTGTATGTTTTGCGATGTTCTTCCACCTATGAAAGAGTAGCAATTATGCTCCAGCAAAAAAACTGACAACATCAGCTTTTTAATGCATGAGAAAGAGGCAGGTCAACTATTATAGAGAAGGAAGAGCATAAATTATAGAACTAGCGTCTATTGGCAGCAAACCTTGGGTACATAAAGCCACTAGTTTGATCTCCACCAGAAAGATACTCCTGAAGCATCTGAGGATGATATTCTAAAATCTGGTAGTTCAGGACAAGTGTAAAGTCAGTCCTTTGATCATTTCACTAACAAGTAGCAATTAACACCTAAAAAGAGCTTCACCTCGCGATATATGAGTTCTCTGACATCATCTTTTGCCAGTTTCCTCTTCTCAAATTCAAATTCAAGCTTTGATATTGGTGGTCTACATGGTTCACGATCAGGATTTGATAAACCACGGAAATAAGGATCCTCTAATCCCTAAAAGAAAGGCAATATTAGTGATAAGTCAATTGGACTTGAAATTTCATTTAGCAGTTGAAATAACAGATTCGTTTTCAATCACTACCTCTGCCGCTGATGGACGATCTTTAGGGTCAAACGCAAGCAGTCGTTCAAGTAGGCGTAATGCCAAAGGATCTGCATTTGGAAACTTTTTTGCAAATCCAATTGGGTTTTTCTTCCGCATGCTACTGAGGTATCTTCTTGCCTTTTCATTTCTAATCTGCCAGTTTTGAATGAAACAAGTTAATAAAATAAGAGAAAAATAAAGTGGCATGTAAAATGTGAAACTACAGAACTTCTCAGCAACAACTTTTTCTACCTTATCTTCAAAAGACAACACATAAATATCACCCTATTTATGGCTCAGTGGTTTGGCTTGGGACTTCCATGTTGGAGGTCTCAAGTTCGAAACCCCTTACCAACAAAAGCAAAGGGTTTGTCTTCTAGATTGAGCTCGTTTACCTCTCCTGTGTAGTTTGCAAGTTATTGCATAGGAGAAGGGTTTTTACCCTGTGCGGACCCAAAAGGGTAGCGGTTGCGGGTTTCCCTTGCATCAAAAAATAAAATATCACCCTAGAATAGGGTGCTTTTAAGTGTATTACCCTCATCTTCTATTCTCAAAAGCTGGTATTTATACCATTTCGAACAAATATAGGAGGGTCATAGGATCCACACAAAGTTAAGGTATTCAGTTGAAAAAAGGGGACAAGAATTGGGGGGGTTTAGACACATACTTTGGCGCAAAAACATGCACAATAAGACGATGGTAAAAGAATAACACATTATTAAGGAACATTCTGATAAAGAAAAACATATATTATGAGAACTGACCTTTGCAACTGTTTCTGGAGGAGGTGTCCCAAGTAAATCAGTGATCAGATCTAATTGATGCACCACATTCTTTCCAGGAAATAATGGTTTTCCAGAAAGCAACTCTGCAAATATGCATCCGATGCTCCATATGTCAATAGCAGGAGTATACTGCAAATAGAGAACTCTCAGAGACAGTATATGTCACATGTAAATGAGTCCGTCCATGAAGAGTTGTCAACCTAAGTTGCTCGGACTCTGGTGCAGGTGCGCAATATGGGTGCGGATCTAGAGGTTGGATACTCTATAATCTATATTTTAAAATCCGGGAATATGGTTCCATGTATGAGTAGGGATGTGGGGATTCGGCTAAAAATGATTCAAATATCTAAAAATAGACTTATAAAACCTAAATTATGAGATATTATGCGAAAAACTTGAGGAGAAAATATTGATAAAGAGGAGAATCCTGGAAGAAGATAAAAGGGAAGGGAGTGACAGTAGACATTCATTTTCTGCAATTTCACTTCAGTTTTTCTTTTGATTACAAAAATCATTTAACCTGTCCAGAATTTCTCTCTCGAATTTGGTCAAAGTATCCAAAACCAACTGACTTGATCGCTTATGGATCCCACACCCACACTCACGTTGTGTCAACATGGGTGTGGCACCCAAAATGAAGAGTCCGATGTTAACAAGACATAAAGTATTCAAATGTATGCTAAAGTCGTTTCATAGTAAAACCACATCTTTCCACATTATAATTCTTTCATAAAAATTTGGCAAGGAACAAATCCTCATCCTTAAAGTTTGTATATTGTAAAGCCATGTTTCAGTGTAAAATGAAAGGGAACTAGCTTCTTAGCATCTAATCCATTTCCTCTATCTACACCAATGCTGGAAGCAGACTCAAACAAAACTTGGAAAAGATGTTCTCAGAAGTTTAACTGAGCATGACACATTCATGCTCAAAGCCAAAAAGTGTGGTGTGCTCTGTTCTAAAACTAAAAACCCATATGACAACTTATTAGCTGCTCAGAAATGATATTGTTACATTTTAAAAGTTTCACCTTTTCTAGACTTCTGAAATGTTGAAAATCCAATTCCTTAGGCAATTACTTGAATATTAGCAAAATGCACCCAATTTCCTACAGCCTCATTGACTCATTGATCTTCACAATAGAATATTAGTCGCTGCATATTCTTTGCTCTTTAAGATTATCACTTAAGTTTTCCTTGTGGTTTTTCTTAACCTTGTGGCTAATGGTGGATCTACATCAGAACCAGTGCAGTACGAGACCCACTGCTTTTTGAATTCTGTATCCACCGATGACAAACAGTAAGCAAACTAAATCTTTCACTGTTGCTGAGCCATTGAGGAGAACAAACCATACAGAAGATGCCCCACAGTATTGATGGGCAGTACACTAGATTTGAGAGATTGATATTCATTACAGAAGGTGGACCATATGCAGTACGATGGGATATTCTCATAATTGATCCAATTCAAGGAAATTACACTGCTACCTAAGTTCTTGAATTCAAATTTTCTTTTTCCAACAAGTATCTACCATAGGTTATCAACTATACTTCAACCTCTAATGAACCTATAATTCAACATAGCTACATAATATGATAAACAGTTAACAGCTTCTCCTAACAAGAATAAAGAACAGATTAGTGAAACAACAAAGTTATAGATCTCATAATAATGTAACTTTTATGTGTTACTACTTAGACTCTCCCCTTTTTGAACATTTTCTTATCCTTTTGGTTTTTGCTGCAGTTAATTTTTCAGTCAATGCATTTCCCAACTGTAATCCAATATATTTTGATTGCAGGTGCTGTCAAAGGCTGCAATGCTATATGAGTAAATGTAGTGTCAGCCACAAACCATTTACTGTGAAAAGTAATTACTTTTGCTAGGGTTTTGCTCTACCCAGGGACATAGAGAGACATATTAGCTATGAATCTCAAAGGAAAGCAAAAGACTTGAGGAGAAGAGTAACAAAATAATGAGGAACAAACTTGGTCATAATACATTGACGCTAAGTGCAAAAGACTGGAGAAGTAACAAGATATTGGGAAACAATCTTGAACATAACACATTAAAACTATTTTTTTTTTTTTTTTTTGATTTGCACCGAGTGTCCGAGTCTCTTAGAGCCCCGACTAATCCCGGGGGTGCACAGGCCCTCGGTAAGGAGTTTCCTGCAAGTGCACCATGGTTAATTCAGGTTTTACCTAGTCTGATGGCCCTCAGAAACTGTTTGCACCCAGTGGATTTCGATCTTGAGACCTTGAAAAGGAGCAAAACCCCAAGGTTGAAGTCTATTACCACCAGGCCAACCCCTAAGGGTTATAATACATTAAAACTATTGGGAAACAATCTTGAACGTAATACATTAAAACTAAGTGTCATTAACACTATTTATTATCATTGTAGTTGTTGAGAATACATGGAACAGAATGACGAATTAAACTCTGAAATTTAGTGCCATTGCAGTGTTGCATACAGACAACAGCATAACTAGTGGAATCCCACAAGTGGAGTCTGGGGAAGGTAGAATGTACGAAACCTTAAACACTACCTCACAGAGGTAGAGAGGCTGTTTTCTGGTAACTCTCGTCTCAAAAGCCCATAAGCAGAATAGACTAGATATAGCAAAAAGGAAAGGAAAAGAAAAGGAAACAGAAAAATCGACTAATAACGAAAAGGACATGATAGTATGTAGATATGATAAAATTAACACATATAGGACAGATAAAGACAACTCATGATATAAAGACACGACAAATCCTACTACTCTACTACACCCCACGGCCAGACATCAACATAACCCTATTAACCTATTAGCTTGCTACTCTAATTCGTGACCTCCACTCCTTCCTATAGTTTTTTTTTCTGGTTGTTGCATACGCAATCAGAAAAAAAAAAAGAGTTAAAAGCTCAAGTCAGTGACATTGTAATTGTTGCATATACACCTGCAGATTGAACATAAAACTGTGAAAGTGATAAATGAATCTTACCTTAGAGAAAAAGGAGCCACATAGCTCAGGAGCACGATACCATCTAGTTGCAACATAATCCTTTAATACATTCAAAAAGATACATGTATCAAAAATAGAAAACAAAAAACATGTATAAAAAAATATGAGGAGAAAAGCCTTTTAAATTTGAACTTACAGTCCAGAAAATAGCCGATGGCACATCATTGAATGATACACGAGCAAGCCCAAAATCACATATCTTCAACTTACAGTCAGCATTTGCAAGGATATTTTTTGGCTTTAAATCCCGGTGGAAAATATTTGCTGGTAAGGGGGCAACAGTGCAGGTTTGATTATCAAAGAGTTAATTTTAACTTCTATATTTAGACGTACCAAGAGGCACATTCTGAAATACACAAAGAACCAACCTGTATGAATATATTTTAGTCCACGGAGAAGCTGGTAGAGGAAAAACTGATAATGCTCATGTGTAAGATCATTATTGGCCTTAATTACCTGATGGAGATCTGATTCCATCAATTCAAAAACAACATAAATATCTTTAAACTCTCTTCGAGAAGGAGGCAACATAATGTGCTTTATTTCTACAATATCTGGATGCCTAAGTAGCCGAAGAAGCTTGATTTCTCTCAAGATTCTTGTGGCATCAGAAACATGGTCAAAGACATCATTAATTTTCTTGATTGCAACTTTTTCACCAGTATGGGTATCAACAGCAGACCCCACAACTCCATAGCTGCCTTTGCCAATTACTTCCTGAACTTGGTATCTACTTGCCTCTCCATATTCAGTAAAGAATTCTGTCTCCAATGCATTCTGAAATAAAAACATCCTATTCAAAACAAATATCATACATCTGAAAGTAAAATATCCTCTTAGCCATATACATCGACACAAAGGCTAAAACATAATCAGGTACTATAAAAAGTAACTTCTGCTAGAAAATGAAAACATCGGCACACACAATGAACAAAAAGATCTAAGCAATCAAGGAAGCGGTTGCTTTGACATGACTTCCCCATTGACCAAAATCCATCTAATACTTCCCAGTTCCCACTAACATAAATTCAACTCTCTAAGGAATTTGCAGAGAGCAACATTTGGTCTAGGATTATTCAATCATAGTAAAAGCAGAGACTACCAAAAGTTCCTCTTCCAAACATATAGACTAAAAGATGAGAAGGAATTAAGCTGAAACTTCATCCACAATCATAAGATATAACTCTACCATGTAAACAAGGGATTCAAACTAGACAAAATTTCAATCTTATATAACAGACAACAAGACAGGTCATCCGCATCAACAGGTCAAAAACAGAAAAAGAAAAAGGGGGGTGGGGGTTAGACGACTCCGTAGGTTAAAAAGAGAGACCTTTTTGACAGGATCCATAGAAGAAGAAGAAGAGATGGGTAAATCAAAACGCTTGGGTACTTTGATGAGCTTTAGACCGGTAATGTCAAAGTCTTCAGTAATGGTAAATTCCTCTTGTTTTCCTTGTAAATGGGTGTCTCCAGAATTGTGGGGTTGAGTCAAGATTGCATCCTCATTGGTGTGACGACGGTGAAACCAGCGAAGAACTCCATCAACAAATGTACCACTACCCCCCATATACACTACAAAACTTCTCTCCTAAACTTTCGTGTCGATTCTTGATTCCTCACCACAAGATCTCAGCATTCCACGCTTTCTCTCTTCTGCAATATTCTCCCCTAATTTTATTGGTAGAGATTGATGCAAGGAAGGAAGTAGTAATAATAGTATGTCAGGACAACCGTGTTACACTGGCGGATGTTTCCAACTTCTTACCTTTGAAAATTTTTTGGAAAATTATATTAGCCAAATTACGGCTGCCAACTGGGCAAATTGATTTTCTACCTTTTTAAGTGTTCGAAACCACATTACTACTAAAATTGTCTTCCTACATTTCAAATTGCAAAATTTAGATTCCGCTTAGATTAGTCGAAAAAAATGGCTTTCAGAAAATTCTTCAAAAATATTTTTAAAAATACTGAAACTTCTTTGAAAAATAAGCACTTACCTGTTTGAGTAAAAATGTTTAAACTGAAAAAAAGTTATTAATGTATTTAGTACCAAAGTGCAACACTTCTTTTTATCAAAATGTATAAAATACCCTTAAATTGTTACAATTATTACTCTAAATTTTTTTTCTAAATTAGATTAAATTATAATTAATTTATTTTAATTCATCTTCAATATAAATTGATTATATAAGTTAATTTATATGTTTAAGTTATTTTTAATATTTAAAATATATAATTTTAATAAAATATATAAAATATTTGAGTATCTTTTTAAATTATATTTGTAATAATTAAGGCTATGTATTCTTTACTATAAATAATTTATAAAAAGAACAAAATAAGGAGAAAATAATTTAGAAGGAAAAAAAAGAAAGAAAGAGCAAGAAAAAGAAGAAAAAAAGGAAGAAAAGAAAAAATAAGAAGGAAAATAAATGGAAGAAAGAAATAGCAAGGAAAAAAAAGAAAGAGCAAAATTTTTTACAAAAATGAAAGAAAAAAATTAAAAAAAAAAGTAGGAACAAAATACTATAGAAATTATAAGCAAACATTAAGGATAAAAAGGTAAATTTGTTGGTCAAACATGAATGACTTTTTAAGCTAAAACGAAAAAATAAGGGGGGCACCAACTTCTAACTTTTGACTTATTTAAAGTTATGTTTAACTTATTTTAAGCTATTTTAGGATTTATCAAACACTTTCAAAAACTAAAAAGAGCATAAAAGCAGGTTTGACCAGTTTTTAAGCCCATCCAAACACCCTCTTAACTTTTGACTTATTTTAAGCTATTTTTAAATTATTTTAAGTCATTTAGAATTTGTCAAACACTTCAAAAACAGAAAGCAATAAAATAAACTAAAACATAACTAAGCAAAAGCAATAATAGACGAGGAACAGGATACAGTATAAATTTATATGTAAGGGTATAAAAAATATAACATCGTCCCAAAAAGTGACAAAGAAAGACAAAACTATATACGAAAACCAATCTCGAACCTGGGTATAAAGGCATCTAAGTACAAAAAGGACAAATTTATCTAATCAAAATAATACATAGACATTACAAAAAGAGGGACAACAACAAATCTTTAGATGCCAAGAGCTCACCAAAGTCTATATCAGCGGGAACCATGGAAGATACGAACTTAGCAAGGGTGGCTCATACTAAGAGTTGTATCAGAAAAAAAAAAATGCAAAACTATAATATGAGTACCAAAACATGGGGTACTCAATAGGTATCATAGATCTATCTAACTCACAACGAAACTATATAAAGAAAAGAGGCATAATAGTACTAACTCTATGATTCAACAACTACCTAGAGATATACAATCACTACTGATAGTGAAGACAATACAAATAAGCATTTGACAACCAAAACAAACCAATCACAACTAGTGACACATAATGATAAACGATGCAATACATATATTACTAATGCATAAAACTAAGAAAACCTAATAAAATCTCTTGTGCTACCTGGAATGATCCCTCAGATTCATCAATGAATGTAATGCAAGAAATACAACTTGAAATAGTCCCTCGGGCCGCCTAGAATGATTCCTCTAATTCATCAATGAATGTAATGCAAGAAACATAAGCCTAAATAGTCCTTCAAATTGCTTGGAATGATCCCTCAGACTCATAAATGAATGTAATGCAAGAAACTTAATCCATATTAGTTCTTCGGGCCTTGAAAGTAAAACTTATGAATTTGAAATAAATACCTCTTTGAACACAAAACCTCCAGAAAATATGTACTTCATTTCAAAATTCAAGTTTCCTCAAGTAAAATCAATGACACACTCCCTCGAAGCTCAAAACAAGTAAAAACTATGACAAATCATTTAGGGAGATCATATATACATTTACCTTATTTCCAATTCAGAACATGCTCAATGCAGATGTCGTCCGTGTGAGTATAATCCAAAACATAGTCAATTCATTCACAATACATATCCACCACACTTACAATAGGGTAGACACCCATCACATTATAGTCATACTAACCAGATACTCCATCCAGTCCAAGTCCACGACCTAAAACCACAACCACGATAACAATACTCTTAAGCTCAAATATTGTAATATCCCATAAGGGAGATATTGTGACACCCCATAAATCTATCCTCATAAGTACATATGTTTCAAGCCTTACTCTTGTATGTAGGAAGTGTATTACGGTCATAAGAGACCTCTAGTGCTTATTCGGATTCAAAAGTTTCCTATAAAATGAGTTTCTAGCCTTATATTATGCAAGGGTCAACTTTAAATGACCATATCTCTTATCAAATAAAGAATTAGAAGTATCATGAAATACCAAATGAAAGCTCTTTGAATTAGCTTTTCAACGCAACTGGTTTCACCTCATTGTTGTTTGGAGTCAAAAGTTATGCCCATGTTATTGAGGACTGTCAGTGCAAAGTTGCACTACGAGAGCCAGTTACCGGTCATAATTTGGAGTACGACCCATATCTGCATCTTGTGGAAAAAGTTAGAGAAGTTAAATTTTCAGCTCCAAACTTTACAGACCCAACTATGGTCGTAGAACCCACTACGAGTCATAGCAAGGGGCTCGTAGAAAGTTCCAAAGACCCCGAAAAATGTCCAAAAAGTTTACGAAAAGTCCCCTACAGGTCGTAGAAGCCTTTACGAGTCATAGGGGGTCTCGTAGTCGACCCTAACAAAGATTTTAAAGAGGGGTATGTTCGACTTTTCTCACTCCTTTAAGCGTAAACTTGTCAGTTTTCACTTAATTAAACCCCTAGAACATATTATCTCATCTCATTAACTTTAAAATACTCTAAGATCGTAGGAGTGGTTTTGAAGGGGAAAAAGTTAGGGCTTTTAAGAATCCTCCTCAATTCTTCTAAGAAGTTGATTTCTAAGGTATGTAAGGCCTTGCAAAAGTTATCCTTCTATTATTTTAGTGTCTTTTTAACCATCAGTTTCTACCCAAGATCATATTTATAAATTGAGACCAAAGTTTCCTCCATTACTAGTAAATTTCATCAAAATATTGGTCATGCATTATTCTTGATAAGAATCGTGACTTTTGTTGATTTTAGCATTAAAGTAAGATATTGGGATAGGATTTACAGTTATGGTTGAAATTACGAGAACCCTATAGCTATTTCAGGAAAAAACTATTATATTCACTGTTCTGAGTAAGTTTAAGAAGTACTTTAAGGTTTTGCTTTTGCAAGATATCTGAGTAATAAAGATCATGTTAAAATACTTTGCATTGATCCAAATTTCAGAAAAAGAAGAGAGTCAAGTTGAGAAAAGTTTAAGAAAAGCTAAAGTTAGGCTAAGTCCCAAAGAGAAGAAAGTAATACTTTTAGCAAGAATAATCTTTTAAGTATGAGCATATGATTAATATTTTTAGGAGTAGTATATCACCGATATGAGTGAGAGTAATAATAACTTGAACTCATAAACTACGTAGTCATCGTAGGATAGGATTGTACCAAAAGTACAACTCCTCATTGCCACTGAGATGACCCAATTGTAGGATGGATCCACTCCCCTAGTTTTCATTCCTTACCTCGGCAAAATATGGGATGGCTTTGGCAGCATGGGCAAGACATTGTATCATCACAAAGCTCATAGTGGTGGTTGTCGGTTAGAGAAACTCTTCAAGTTAAAGCAAGCTAGTTTTAACATACAGACTTTCAGCATATGTTCTATTTTCAGCAGGTACTACATTTATTACTTATGCTACCTTATTTTGAGATATGTTTTAGCTACTTTGAGCATAGTGCCTTATCCTGAGTTTCTGTTTTGGCCATCTTACATACCGTACATTTGATGTATTGACGTTCTTAGGACCTATATTGTTTTATGATGTAGACACAGGTGATAGAGTCCCTCAGCAGACGCTCCAGCAGACGCTCCCTTGAAGATCAGACATCCATCCAGCTGTTGGTGAGGCCTCTTCTCAGTCAGAGACTTTGAAGTTTTTATCTATGTTTTATTTAGTATTTCTTTTCAACTGGGGCTACCGTTGGCCTATCCCAGTAGTTGTTTCAGATTATCCTAGTTAGAGGTTCCATAGACTATAAGGCAGGAGTTTCAATTCTTTTTTTCAAATGTTTTGAGATGTTTCCTTGTTTAGATTGTTCAGACTATTACAGTTTCATTAGTACATCTTATCTATGCCCATTTTTATTATTTAAATCTTTCACTGAGCAAGTAGCCAGGCCAAGTGGTTCGCTTAGGACCAGAAATGGTTATGGGTGCCGGCCACGCCTACGGGGTGAACTCAGGGTGTGACAGAAAGTCAAAATAAGAAAAATTTGCAAAATGGTTTGATCTCTAATAGGTACTATAAAACCTAACAATGACTCATAGATAGAACTACAGGTCGTGAAAGGCTAGTTGTAAATGGGTTAGAGCCTTAGAAAAAATTTGGTGAAAATTTATGGAATTGCAAAAGGTATCCACGGGCTGTAGACTAGGGTCATATTTGGGGGCCAAAATATGGGAGAAAATTATCACGATCCAAGCCAGCGCCTAGTCAGAACACGACAAATGAGGTACCTGTAGGCACCTCACCCAAAACATCTTAGTATAAATTAAGCATTCATAGATAAACCTCACACAATATGGATGTAAAATTGGAAAGGACTAAGAGAATGCATTTAAGCTCAAAGGAACATATCAACATACATCATCATCCAAAACATACAATCTATACATGACTTAACGAGAACCGGTGCACGGTCTCAATTTCCCTCAAATACAAAAGACATGAAAGTAAAATAGAAAGTAAAAGCCTCTAGTCTTAAAAATTCAAAATATTCAACTGTCTTAAAAGTACAAAGCATGAAGAAAATAGGTGAAGACCCAAACTCAGGGCTTACAACTACAATTAGTCTTGAACACTAATGAACTAGCCACATATCGGTGGAGGAGGAGCGTCAGTCCCTACATGGTGACATCATGTAGGCAAAATATGTGTTAGTACATCGGAATGTACCTTGTGTGTAAGATGCAATACAAATACGGAATTGTAATGCCATCATTCATAAATTCAAGGTCTTTATGCATGAAAGGATAAGGTTATCATTTAAATATGCTTAAGCAAAGGAATATAGCTCGATAGGAAGTAAAAGCAATACATCATACGAAGCACATATGATCGAATGAAGACATCAAAACTTACACTTTACGAAAAAGGACCATAACCGACATGTAAGACCATGTGAACTACTACATGGAACCCAATATAACCCCTTACATTTGCACGGGGAGACTACTTTTCGGGTAGAACTCTGTCAACTTAAGCATGCATCATCATTTTAGATAAATGGCCTATGTGGATCTACTAGCCTACAAGGGTTCCTATGGTGGCACATAGTTAATGGGGCAGAGGGTTGCTACCCGGGGTTCACTTTACTGAACCCTACCTCAGTGCCTCATTCGGTGCTAAATCTTCCTATGGAATACTTTGAAACATGGTCTTAGTAAGTAATGAAACTTAGAATCATAAGTAGTAATTTTATAAAAGTAGCTCGTAACCTTAGGAACCACCAAATAAGAAGTGTCCTTTCATTTTGGGGACAATCATAAACATCTTTTAAGGGCATCATTAACATGCCTATATCTTAGATAAATCATTAACTTAAAACCTTTCTTTTATTCCCTCATCATCGTCATCATCACATTGTGCAAAAGTCATCTTAAACTTAGTGGGCTTGTACATTAGCTAGAAATCTCACAAATCAAAAGAGTAATGTATGATTATGGGGAAAATATGCATCTTTAAATCATATACTAAGCAACACACACAATATCAATTAAACCCTAATTTTTGGGGTCATAGTCAGCAACTCAATATTCATGAAAAAATATGGCATAACATTACATGATATCCTTCATGACAACATGCATGGTAATGCATCATAAAATTATCATTTAAATCATTGGCATGCATAATAGTATTCTTAATGAACTTAAAGAAAATGTAAAAACTTTTAAGGAAGGAATTTGTTGATGAAAGGACCCACAATCAACTCACATACTTTGATTATGAGCCTAGGAAGTGGGATTGAAGTTTGGGGAAGAATTTCGGAAACTCTAGCTTTTGCCTTACTCTTCTTGAGAGTGTTTGCCTTAGAAATTTCAGAAGATGGGATAATGAAGTGATTGAGAGAGTCTTAGAGGTTTTTAGGTCTGATAAGGGGTTGGGGAACTAAAAAATAACATAGTTTAAACTTAGGATACACAAAAAGGATAAAAGTTCCCTTCATTAAAACTACCGGGTCGAATCCATGAAACCCCAATTACGGGTCGTGGACTCAACCATGAGTCGTGGTTTGAGTCATCCTATTCTCCTTTTCCAATCTTCAGAGATTGGTTTCGACCGACCATTTCTATGAAACTTTTCTATGGCTCGCGGATTAGTGTACGGGACGTAGAAGCCCTCGTGGTTCTTTCCCACAACATAGCTAATTTTCCTTCCTTTAGGACTCCATCTATGAAGCCAAACCACAGATCATAAACGGGACCATTAGTCATTCTGTTGGTCATTATTTCATTTCAGGAAACCTCAATTTTCCATCATTTAGACCTTCAATCTACAACTCTTTTCTACGGTTCATATTACTTTCCATGGGCCGTATATAGCCCTCGTAAAACCCCTTAACACATAGAAAAATTTTAAATCCTGAAGCCCCCATCCATGAGTGGTCTATGGCTCGTAGATCGAACCGCGGGCCATAAATTGGGCTTGTGAATTTTATTTGAACTTTCTAGTTCCACTGTTCCTGCATCTTTAGCCTCCTAACTTGCAGATCCTTACAATATCTCCCCTTTGTGAGCATTCATCTCCAAATGTACTAAATGTAGGCTCTAAAGAGCTAAGTAAACAACTAAAAACTAGTTATGCATGCAAAATCCAATCTAAACTTCTTTTTATGAAATTTTCAAAATCTACATTTTAAAACATGCCTCAAACCAATCTATAAACATGTAAATATGCACACATACATCATGCAAAAACTTAAATGGATGAAATTAGAAGTTTTGTGCAAGAATAACTTAATACCTTAGGCTTGATTAGAGTGGAAAAGATAGGGTTAACGCTTTATCATATTCATTTGCACTCTCCATATTGCACTTTCAACTTGTTGATTCCTTCAAAGTACTTTAACAGAGGCAACTCCCTTATTGTTTACCCTCTATACTTGCCGGTCTAGGATTTAAATCGGTACCTCTTCATAAGTTAATTTTTCTTCAATGCTCACATCTTCCAATAGGACTATAGAGTTTGGATCGCTCATGAATTTCCCCAAAATTGACACATGGAACACCAGGTGAATCATGTTCATATCCGTAGGAAACTCTAACTCATATGCTATTTTGCCAACTCTTCTCACTACCTTGTAAGGCCCTACATATTTAGGGCTCAATTTCTCCTTTTTTCCAAGCTGGATTACCCTTCATGGGAGATACCTTCAAATAAATCCAATCTCCAATATTGAACTCAAGGTCCCTCTTTCTCATATCAGAGTAGGACTTTTGCTAACATAGAGTCATTTTCTGTTCTCCCTTATGAGTCTCACCTTTTTCATAGCATCCATGACTAAGTACAGCCCTAGAAAGGCCATCTTACTAACCTTAAACTATCCAACAAGTAGTCTACAACGTCTTACATATAGAGCCTTGAATGGTGCCATCTTAGTGCTTGAATGGAAGCTATTATTGTAGGAAAACTCAATGAGAGGTAAGTGATCATGCCAACCCACTTTGAATTCCAACACGTAAGCTCTCAACATATCCTCCAATGTTTGAATCATCCTTTCAGCTTGCCTATCGGTTTGAGGATGGAAGGCGGTACTCAACTTCACCTTAGTACCAAGGCCCCTTAGAAATAACTTCCAAAAGTGAGAGGTAATTAAGCTTCACGATCCGATATGATGGACAATGAAATCCCATACAACCTCACCAACTCTTAAATGTATAATTTAGCATAGTCTTTGGCACTAAATATTGTATTGATCGATAAGAAATGAGCCTTCTTCGTTATTCTATCCAATATTATTCATATGAAGTCTAAGTGTTTCTCTGTCTTAGGCAATCCCACTCCGAAATCCATATTGATCACTTCCCATATTCAAGTAGGAATATCAATGTGTTAAGCTAGGCCACCTGCCCTTTGATGTTCAGCCTTGATTTGTTGGCAATGGAGCATCCAAACACAAACTTTACAATGTCCTTCTTCATTATGCTCCAACAATAAACTTTTCGTAAGTCCCTATACATTTTCGTGGAACCGGGATGAATGGAATCAGAAGAGTTGTGAGCTTCTTGCAATATCAACCTCTTCAATTCACTATCATTTGGCATACACAATCTCCCTCGATAATGGAGTATCCTATGTCCCACTTGTGAGAAGACCTCTATCTTTCCTTCTTTTACCAAGGCCTTAAATTCAACTGAGGCAAGATCAAGATCATGCTTGGACTTATCATTCTCAATCAATGAAGACCCAGAGCCATGTAGCACCATCACACCACTACTACCGATATCATTCAACTTCACTCCCAATTTAGCCAACCTATAGACTTCCTTGGCCAACTCCCCTATTTCAAAATCTTCTAAATAAGACACACTACTCATATAAATCTTACTAAGTGTGTCGACTACCACATTAGCTTTGCCCAGGTGATGCTTCACGTTAGCTTTACCCAGGAGATGCTTCACACTCATATCATAGTCCTTAAGGAGCTCTAACTATCTTCATTACCTTAGTTTGAGATCCTTTTGAGTGAATACATGTTGAAGGATTTTGTGGTCAGTGAAAACATGCACATAAACCCCATACAAGTAGTGACACCATATTTTCAATGCAAATACCACGTCAGCAAGTTCAGGATCACGTGTTGGGTAGTTCTTCTCATACACCTTCAATTGCTTTGAAGTATAGGCAATCACCTTACCATGTTGCATCAAGATACAACCCAAACCAATTCTTGAGGCATTATAATAAACAACAAACCCCTTGATTCCCTCCGGCAAGGTCAAGATATGCGCTGAAGTCAACTAATCCTTTAAGGATTGAAAACTCTTCCTGTTCTCATCCGTCCACATGAACATCCCTTTCTTTTGATTCAACTTAGTTAATGAGGACACAGTTGAGGAGAAACATTTAATAAACCTTCTATAATACCTAGCTAGGGTCATGAAGCTTCTAATGTCTATTGGAGTCAATAGCCTTGGCCAATTTCTTACCGCCTCCATCTTCTTAGGATCAACTTTGATCCCATCACCCGATACCATGTGCCTAAGGAAGGCAACCTATTTCAACCAAAATTCACACTTGTCAAATTTTGCAAATAGCCTTTCCTTCCTCAAGGTTTGCAAAACTACCCTCAAGTGCTCCATGTGTTCTTACTTACTTTGGGAGTAGATTAGGGAACCATCAATGAACACCACAATGAACATATAATAAATGAAAAGAAAGAAATAGGAATTAGGGAATAAGGAGCATTTCATTTTGTTATGTTCAACTCATTTCGTTGATAAATGAAATAAGAAACATACAAAATAAGGAATAATTCGTTTCATGATAGGGCTTGAACACCTTATTTATAAGATCAATGAAGACTGCCGGTACATTAGTTAGGCTGAAAGACATTAGCACAAATTCAAAATGTTCATACCTTATCCAGAGAGCCGTTTTAGGAATGTCGCTCTCCCTTACTCTTAGATGCTGATATCCAGACCGCAAGTCAATGCTAGAAAAGTTTTTGACTCCTTGCAATTGGTCAAATAAGTCATCTATCTTTGGAAGAAAATATTTATTCTGAATGGTGACCTTGTTAAGTTGTCGATAGTCTATGCACATTTGGAGCGACCCATCTTTTTACTTTACCAAAAATACTGGGTAACCCTTATAGAACAACCTGGCCTAATGAAGCCCTTTTCCAAAAAAAAACCCTCAATTGTTCCTTTAACTCCTTCAACTTCGCCGGGGCCATTTTATAAGGAGGAATAAAGATAGGTTGAGTGTTGGTCAAGAGGTCTATGCCAAAATCTATTTCCCTTGTGGGGGGGGGGGGACACATCGTAACTCATCTAGAAAGACATTGGGGAATTCATTTACAATAGGAACTAACTTAAGAAAGGGAACCTTAAAAATGACATCTCGAACCCTCACTAGATGATATATACACCCCTTAGAGATCATTTTTTTGGGCCTTTAGATATAAGACAACCCGACCTCTACATAAGGAACTAATACCATCCCACTTAAGAATATACTCACTTAGGAATTGAAATTTGATACTACGAGTTCGACAATCTATAGAGGTGTAGAAGCATACAACCAATCCGTCTCAAGTATAACATCAAAATCAACCATAGGCAGTTCTACCAATTCACAAGAGACAACCTTATGAAAAATGGACATGGGATAGTTTCTATAAACCCTTTGTACAACTATAGACTCTCCTGCAACAATATACACTTACATGCATGAAATCTATAAGCAAGGAATGGAGTTACAAAAGACAAATTTGCTCCCAAATCTAACAATGCATATGCATTGAAGTCATACACTTTTAACATATCAGTAACCATATCCGGAGCCTCTTCTACTTCTTGGCGACCATGAAGAGCATAGAACCAATACAATTGGTCCTTGGGGAACCTTGAGGTTGTTCACCTTGGCCTTGGGTCCTAATACCACCATTCCTACAATCTTTTGCATGCTGTTCAAGCTTGCCACACTAAGCACACATTAGAGATGGCTTAGCACTCCCCTTTGTGGGGTTTTCCACATTTTGGGCATTTGGAAGTTTGTGTCTTTAGACTTCCCCATTGTGCTTGTTGAATAAGGGTGGAGGAGTTTGGTAGAACCTTAGCCTCCTTGATTTTGGCCACCTTGAAATTTGTCGTGATCACCACTCTTTTGGTGAGAATATCCTCCACCATCCACTCGAGTCCTCTTGAACTATCTAGCTAGCTCCCTTAGCTTCTCCTCCTTGATTTGTTCCGCCTAAGTCATCAAACGGGAGATGTCCATCTCCCTCACAAGCAATGCATCTCACATTATTTAGAAACCAAATCCGACACTCCAAATATGAACTTGCTCATCCTAGCCCTTGGATTTGCTAACATAAATGGTGCACAGTTAGAAAGCTTGGTGAATTTGAGAGGATACTCCCTCACACTCATGTACTCTTGCTTTAGATTTATAAATTCTTGCACATTTTCCTCCCTTAGCTCTAGTGGGAAAATCAGTCCAAGAATGCACTTTTGAATTCCTCCACTTGACTTGGCCTAGTCCTTGGCCCCTCTCATTAGCCCATTGCTTGTACCATTTTTTCGTCATGCCCTTGAGTTGGTATGTCACCAACTCAATTTTTTCTCCGATGGTACTCCCATCACGGGCAATGATCAGATACACCTCATCAATCAAATGTATTGGTTCTTCATCCACCTTAGAGCCATGGAATTTTGGCAGGCTCATTCTCATAAAATCTTGAACCCTTGTAGCCGATGTAGGTTTCCTATTTGCTTGGTTAGCCAATGCTTGGTCTAACATGGCGAAGATGGCTCTAGCTCCTCATGTGACAGCCCCTCATCTTGTTGCAAAGGAAGGGCATGTTCATCAGGTGCATTCCTTGGTTAAGGGGCTCTTCTCAGTAGCATGGTCTAGAAACAAAGAAAACATCGTTAGATAAGGAGGAACCTTAGACAAGTCTAAAGGTACAACATGAGTTATGAAAAGGGAAAAT
This sequence comes from Solanum medicagineum, assembly GCA_026153255.1. Lineage (NCBI taxonomy): Eukaryota > Viridiplantae > Streptophyta > Magnoliopsida > Solanales > Solanaceae > Solanum > Solanum medicagineum. The sequence continues at coordinate 13,393,556 of JAPFFP010000012.1, read as the reverse complement.
TTTGCTAAACGCCTCATAGCCTCTCATTCATAGTTGTGGCGTGCTTCACAACCTTGAACGTAACTCTACTCGAAGCGATATATTAGACATCCGAGGAACATTCTAAAACCTTATGCTTTGGTACCAAGTTTTTCACAACCCAATCCTAGGGTCTAGTTATAACACGATGAATGAGGGACCCATTGGCACCTCACCCAAGACATCTTAGCATACATTACACATTTATAGGTAAACGTCACACAATGCAGAAGTGAAATGGGAAAGGGACTAAGAGAAAACATTTAAGCTCAAAGGAACATTTCAATATACATCAGTATCCAAAACATACCATCTACACATGACTTAAAGGGAATTGGTGCATGGTCTCGGTTTTCCTCAAAGAGAAAAGACGTAACAGTAATATAGAAAGTAAAAGCCTCCAGTTTTAAAAAATCAAAATATACAACTGTTCAAAAAGTACAAAGTATGAAGAAAATAGGTGAAGATCTGAACTACGGGCTCACTGTCATGACCCAAGCCTAGGCCTCAGACGTGACACGGTGAATGGGAACCCGAAGGGACCCAAAAAAGCCTCTTAGCATATCAGTCACACATCCTTTGTCATAGAAGCAAAGTAAATAACAACAAGAGATAATATAAAGGGGAAAACGAGACTAAGGAAAGTCTTTAATATCATAAAAGCATAAAAGTCAAGCTTGTAACATAAATACATCATAATATTCCAACAACACCTCTAAAATTAGAATGAAACAGGGGCCAAGACACTCTCAGGTCTCACCCTCATAATTACAAATGTTCAACAAAAGAAGTCTCAATATAGCAAGAGTAGTAAAGATAGTACCCCCAGACTCGAGGACTCACCAAAGCTTCATCACAAGAACCAACTAGCCACGTGGAGGATGATAAAAATGTTCTCCGATCCTTACATGGTAATATCGTGTAGGCATAGAGTATGCATTAGTTCATTTTAATGTACTAAGTATGTAGGATGCAATGAAACCAAACATAAGCCAATATAGTCAAAAATGCATAATCGTAGGCAATAGATAAGTCTAATCTAAATATGGCATGCATGATCAATGCTAGAAGTAAAACATGTTTGTAAATCATTTAACTTGTATAGTACATAGGACATGTGTGGGAAAGGACCTTAACCGACATAGGCCAAGAGGCTATCACTTGGAATCCGAGGAATGACACCCCCTGGACAAGGTGACCGAGGCATGGCACCCCCTTGACAAGGTGACTTAGGCTTGACACCCCCTCAACAAGGTGACTGAGGCCTGACACCTTTTCGACAAGGTGACCAAGGTATGGCACCCCCTCGACAAGGTGAATGAGGCATAGAACCCCCTCGACAAGGTGACAAAGGCTTGCCAAGACATTTTTTAAACACTTGGTGGGTGTATAATGCTAGTTCAAGATCATGCAATTCAAAAGTGAAGTACTATGAGAAAACACAATGTAAATCAACCCGCCAACACTAAGTAAAACCCTCATGTAAGATACCTTGAAGTCCATCATCAAATCTCATAATAGATCATAGTTTCATAGCTGAAAACATGCATAGTTTCAATAGACAAAACCAGTTCATAGTATCAACTTTAAATTGACAATCATGCATATTTTATCAAAATTCCATAAAACCCCAATATAATTTGTAATCAAAATCCATTATAAAAGATACCTATAGAAGATACAACTTGGAAACATGCAATTTTTCATAAGATAGGAAGATTGAGCTGATAAAGGACTCAATGGATGAAACCCACATAATCTCAAACTTGGGTTTTCTTGATGTAGACTTGAAGGAGACTTTAAGCTTGAATGGAGTTCTTGAGATCTTGAATTATGCTTGAGACACTTGAATTTGGATGAAATATTTGGTTAAGTGTTAGAGAGGGTTTTGAGAGGGTCTTGAGTGATATAG
>JAPFFP010000012.1:13336044-13352692 GCA_026153255.1 Solanum medicagineum | reverse complement strand
CAAGGTCAATAGCAAGGCATAAACAGAGTGCCCATGAATTGGAGGGATGAACTAAACTGGACATGCGCTAATGCCAAAGGAAATAGTCCAACATCAATCATATTTAGGATGATCCTTACTGCAGCAGTGTACTAAGTGTGAACAGAGAAAAATCAAAAGATATTCTAGGCCAAACGTTGTGAACCTAAGATGGTGGTTAGGAAAAATTGTGCATGACATATTTTATAGAGGATCATTCAAGAAGAAACTTGAGAGAAAATTAAATTCCATTTTGAGACCATTTATCTATACTTTTTTTTTTACTAAAATCAACTTTTTGAATTATAAAGGCTTCGCAATACGAAAAGCGACATCAAATCCAAATGAACGACCAGACGATTGAGCTATCTGTGTTTGTAAGCCATAAATGACTTGAGATGGCTTGGAAAAGCTCTAGCCAATGGAAAAAAGATGATAACATAAAAATGACTTGAAGAGTCATCACTATGTCCTTCAAGTTTGAATGTGCTTTGACACCTAAACTTGTATAATGGTTAAAAATAGACATACTCATCTATGTGGTATAATACATGCCGAACACAACGCATGACATAACACATGGTGAATGTATCTGTTCATTCAATTTTATAAAAGTTTAAATGTTTATTATATACAAAGCCAAATTAAATAATACATTTATATATTATGCTAACTAAGAATTTACTATACCAATGTTATAAACTAAATTGTTTTGTCAAATCTATACTCACTACACACAAATACCACCATTTTCCCATTTCTCCTACCCCTATTTAATACGTAGTTTCCTTCATTTCTTACCTCAATTAAAATCATATATGAGTCGTTAATATGAGTCGATTTAGTACATTTAAGTGAAGTTCATATAAATTTTAAAACTTGATGGACTAGATTAGGATGATCCGCTATTTTATTGGGCCAGAAAATATCAAGCCAACCCCATGATTCCATGACATGCGTTGAGTCAATTCACTTTTTAAAAGAATATTTTTTATAATTGTTAACTTAAATTCTATTTTTAGAATATTAACATAAATATCTATGAGATACTATTATATGGTGTTATTATACAAATATCATGATACGACCGTACAAGAAAAATAATTTTCTTGGACGTAAAGTTTATGTGAAACTAAATAAACTCTGATATATTACCATTCAAATCAAATAGCGATATTAATAAGCAAACTAAACAATTTATGAATATATAAAAATAACTAGCTAAATAGAAATATTAACTTATAATAGTTATATATATGATACTTTAAGTAGACTTTAAAGTTGGATTCCTCTTGTTCTTTATTTGAATTATAGTATTTTATTTTATTTTTATTTATTCATTTGGCCAATTGGCTGACCCAATCCATATGTTCAAGCCTCATTGAGTAGCAGGCTTACTCAGACCGGATTCAAAAGCCACATTCTTAAATTGGCTTCAAAAAATTTAGTCCAATCCATTCAAATCACAGGTTGAACCTCATTGACCTAACAAGTCCACCCATATTATATTGACGGATCTACCTAATAATATGAAAGTTGAATGCGTAATACATAAATGTATTGTTAACTTGGTCTCAGCTGACATCTTTGTCCTCTAACTTTGGATGTGCACAAATGGACATTTAAACTTAGCTTATATATTATTGAATAAATAGACATATTCATCATATGTGACGTCATACATGACAATTTTGTGTCCTATATGACGTCCTACATATATTTTGCCACATAAGATGTAGGTATCTATTTGTTCATTTTTATATAAATTTAAGTCCCTACTTGTGCATACGCAAAATTAGGGGCAAAGAGATCTGCTGAAGCTAAGGTAACAACAACAATAACATACCCGGTAGAATTCCATAAGTGGGATCTGGGAGGGAAAATGTTTATAGACCTTACACTATCTCATAGAGATAGAAAGACTATTTTCGAGAAACCCTCATCTCAGGAATCAAGCCCCATAAACAATATTTACTAGATAAGGAATAAAAGAGGAAAAAAAGAATGACTAATAATGAAAAACAAATGATAGTATGTAAATACAAAAATTAACAAATATAAGAAGGATAAAGATAACACAGGATATAAAAACATGATTACTCTTTCCAAACATGTTATAACACAAGGCTAGACATCAATCTACCCTTACTAGCTTATTAGCCCGCTACCCTAATATGTGACCTCCACTTTATTCTGTCTAAGGTCATGTTCCTGGTGAGATGAAATTTCGGTATATCCTGTCTGATCACCTCCTCCAATACTTCTTTGGTCTACTTCTACCCATATATCTAACCACTAACTTTAGCCTTTTGCACCTCCTAACAGGAGCGTCGGTACCTCTTCTCCCACATGTCCAAACCAGTGCAGTCTTGTTTTCCTCATTTTGTCAGCCACAGGGTCCATCTCTAACTTCTCCCAAATGGCCTCATTCCGAGCCTTATCACTCATGGTATGTCTATACATCCATCTCAACATCCTCATTTCTGCAACCTGCATCATTTGAACATGTGAATTTTTGATTGACCAGCTCTCTACCCCATTCAATAAAAACAGTCTAACCACCATTGTATAAAACTTACCTTTAAGTTTATGTGGTATCTTCTTATCACATAATACTCCAAAGGCAAGCCTCCATTTTGTCCATGTTGCCCAATACGATGTGTGACATCATCGTCTATATCGCCAGTACTCTAGATAATGGACCCAAGATATTTAAAATTTTCTCTTTTGAGAATGGATTGAATGTCAAGCCTCACGTCAATGTCTGCTTCATTCCCCATAACATTGAATTTGCACTCCAGGTATTTTGTTTTGATCCTGCTCAATTTGAACCTTTTGGATTCCAAAGCTTGTTTCAAAAACTCCAATCTATCATTAACTTTAGCCCGAGTCTCATCAATCAATACAATGTCATCTGCAAATAACATACACTATGGAACCTCCTTCTGAATAGACCGTGTCAGCTCATCCGTTACTAAGGGAAAAAGGAAAAGGCTCAACACAGATCATTCATGAAGTCCCATCTCAACAGGAAAATATTCTAAATCTCTTCCCACTGTTCTTACGTGAGTTTTGGCTCTGTCATACATGTCCTTTATCACTCTAATATATACAATTGAAACAACTTTCACCTCTAGACATCTCCATAGCACATCCATCGGAACTTTGTCGTAGGCCTTCTCAAGGTCAATGAATACTATATGAAGGTTCCTCTTTCTCTCCCTATATTTCTCCACTAATCTCCGAGTAAGATGGATTGCTTCAGTAGTTGACCGTCCTGACATAAATGTAAACTGTTTCTCTAAAACAAACACTCCTTTTCTCACCCTCATCTCCACCCCTCTCTCTCAGACTTTCAAAGTGTGGTTTAACAACTTGATACCCCTGTAATTGTTATAGCTTTAAAGTTGAAGCTAAGGTAAAGAACGTATTTATCAAACCCAGTTGAATTTGATTGTGTGGACGATGTGAATCTATACTTTATCGTGTAATTATTTTTTATTTTATCCATCGAACTAATTATTCACAATGTATAATGAAGTAGCCAAGGGATATAAAAGAAGAGAACCATGTTATGTGATCTTTTTTCTACCTGTCTCCATTATGAAATATTAAATGCAATGAATCTGTGCAGCATATCTTTTCCTAAAGAAATATTTGTAATTGCAAAGGCTGAATGGGGTTAATTAGCCTTTTTCTTCTTTTGGTAAGATGCACATGTATGATTTTTGTGATTATCTTCTCTTAAAAGATAATAATCCCGTTCTTTATTTGATATTCTATTGTGGGTGAAGAAGCCAAGTCAATGTCTCTCTGTCCACTATCAAAATGGAATATTTTGAAAAGATTGAATAATAAATAGTTCATCTTTTCGTATAAATGAAAATTGGACTTTGAGGCTCTTGTTCTTGTCTCCTTTTGCTTTTTTCTGGTTTAACTGAAGAATACTAAAAAAAATACTAAAATCTTTCATAAGCTATACTACTACACTGGGTTAGGGTGGGGTGGGGGGTAGAAACTCCATTGCTTTGATCATACAAACAAATTCTTTCATGTTTGTGGCTTTCATTTGCCAAGAAGTTTGCATATTATTGAAATGGTGAATCTTGTCTTGAAAAAAAAAAAGAATTTTAATTTGTGTGATACATGGATTTTGTTAATTCATGTGATATTAGTGTAAGCTATGCCACAAATCTTTATATCACCATCATGTGGCTTCTTCTAGTGATTGTCCCTTCTAATGGATGAAGAACTTGATGGTAGCTTTTGCCCTTGTTTTTGCCCAGCCTGATAGTCAATGATATTCTCAATCTTTCAATATGAACATGCGAGGCAATGATAATAATGAGTCTATGACTTGATTGGCCTTTACTTGGATCATTCTTATCTTTATGGTATGGCTTAAACATTCTGGAATGGAAAGTAAGATGAATCTTAAGATATGGATGCATGTTAAGTTTGTATGAGATCTTGCCCACCTTAGAAATAATCTTAAATGAGCCCTCATATTTGTGAAATTGGTTGTGGTGCATGCCTCCTAGTGTCTTAGACTGTCCTGAGTAAAATTTTACCATGACCATGTTCCCAACTTTATATTCTATAGGAAGCTTTTTGCGGTCCGCAAATTTCTTCATCTACTTATAAGTTGTCTTGTCCAACTAGAAATTACCAGTGTCAAGTTGCTCCTCTAATCCTTTGGCCACATGATAAGCTCTCAAACTCTTTCCTTCGAATATCGCTAGTAGTGAATGTGGAGTTTAAGGTTGCTAGCTTGTGGCTAGCTCAAATGGTGTATACCCTTTGGATTCATTCCCGCTACAAGTTATAAGAACACTGGACCTTGTCAAAGAGTTTTTTCAAATCCTTATGATGTGCACTGTAACACCCCATAAAATTATTGAAATGCCATCAACACGTAATCGTGCACATAACGCATCTTTCAAAACTTCGATGGAAAATTCAAGATCAGATCTGCGCTTCGCGCGAAAAATCAAGTGGAAAAATGGTCTCGACTCGATTTAAGAGTAACCGGGTCGAAAAATAATTTTTGCTAATTAATGCCGAGACAGTGTCTGTCCGTGCCCTGGAGCGACGCGGAGGGGGCGCGGAGTAACACTTTGCTTTTTTTTTTGTCGATGGGAATTGAAAGTTCTGAAAATTCGCAAAATACACTGGTCCGCACCCCTGGCGCATCACGGACCAGTATACCAATTTTAAACTTTTCTTTTTAAAATTTCGGGAAGGGTATTTTGTCATTCCCAACCCATTTTTAAGTCCCAAAACGTGTTTTTAAGTGTTAATTTCATACGAAGGGTTTCAAAAACCTATATTCTCCTGGTTCTAAGTACGTGAAGGCTTCTATGAGAGAGGGAGCAAGAAAGGTATTGAGGGTTTCCAAAGTTCGGGTCAAATTCTTGAAGAAAATTAGCACAATCTTCATCCAGATATGTAAAGGCTACCCAGAACATGAGATTATTCTCCCATGTGCCCCAATGAATGTAGTAAGTTGACAGTTGATGATTGATAAGTCTTGAGTTACAACTCATTAATATTTTCTTGAAATTTATCTTTAATCTCTATATAATATCTTAAATTGATGATCATCATATTTTGAATTAACTGGTTTGATGTATTATTGTGTGATTATGTATTTACCCTACATGAGTTCTTTGTTGAAGACTTCAAGAATGAACTTAGGGGTAATGTCTAGAGCCTTGATTGTGTGACTATATTGACTACTGTGTTCTAGGTCTTGAGATTAGTATGTTGATGGCTGAAGTTGATGAAATTAGTGTTCTTAGAGTCTAGATGAGGTTGAACCTTAGCTTTGAAGGGATGATCCTACCCTTTGAGTTGATAGATGATGAGATGAGGTGAGTGTTCCTGCCTGTAGAGGTTGGGTGATGAAAGCTCTTGATAAATTGATAGACGTATGAGCGTGTCGAGTCCTGGAATGAGTATTAACACCAAAATAGGTAAGAGTGAGTCCCACTCGCACTCATTAACTACGTGGCCAGTGGACTGGATAGTAGAAGTGAATGCATCCTTTGTCCCGTAGAGGACTTGATAGACTTCTTTTGGGATCCCAGTTAATCGTTCTTTACCCCAAGAATATAATAAATGGACGTGACAATGACATATCTTCGTTGTATCATCACCGTCTCATAGGTTTTGATTGTCGGTTATATTATCTCCCAGATAGGTTTCCTGTCGATAGTACTCTGAGGTTGATATGATTATTTGATGTCTTGATGGATAGTGATGTGATAGAGTCCTGTTCCTTTCTCTGAGTTGAGACTGAGTGATTGATGAGCTGATGTCATTTATTATTGTATGGCCCATATTGTTACTTTAGCCCATTTTATATATACTACATTCCACGTACTAACGCCCCTTTGGCGCTGTATCATTTTGTGATGCTGATTCAGTAGACAGAGGACTTCAGTAGCCTAATCGTTGAGGTTCAGAGCTTCTTGATTTCAGATCCTGGTGAGTCCACCCCTGCACTCGGAGGATGGTTATTTTATTTAGCTTAATTGGGTTATTTTCTTTGATTGTGGTAGCCATGGCCTATCATGGCACCTTATTAGATAGTAGTTATAGAGGTTTCATAGACATAGACGTATGATGGTTAATGTTTGGGGTTTTCCCCCCTTTTGCTTCTTTATACTGCGATTATTCCTTTTATTCATATTTTTTATGATAGACAGACATGATAGCTTATAGCCCACTGATAGCTAGTTATTTCTTTGTTATCTACCGCTAATGAATTGATTGAACGAATGCGATTTTAGGTGGTTCTTTTGGGGGCTAGCAATAGTCTCCGAGTGCCAGTTACGCCTAGGATACCCTTACGGGGCGTGACAAACTTGGTATGAGAGCCAGGTTCGAGTATCCTAGGGAGTCTATGAAGCCTTTTCTAGTAGAGTTTTGTTTATGGGTGTGTTGTGCACTACACTTCATAACCAGGAGGCTATAGGACATTACAAAGTGGTACCCTTCTTCTATAATCTGGATTCGTGCGATAGAGTTTAACTTTATAGAAATCTTATTTTAACTCGTCCGTTATACATTTACAGAAAATGTCGCCAAAGTGACAACTGCTAGAGAGATGCCCCAGCCAGCTGCTGAGAACACATAACTTGAGGCCCCAATTTAGACAGAGGCAAGGAGATGGGGGCACCTCGCTAGGACTGCTGAGGTCCCACAGGTGCCCCCTACTCAGCCCCAGCTAGCTCCCCACACCGAGATAGAGTTTATGGGAGCCATCAGCATGCTGACTCAGTTGGTGGCCTCCCAGGGTAACAACTGAGGTCCTCAAACTCCTAATTATAGCTCACAGAAGCCCTCAGCTGCAACCCGACTCAAAGACTTCTTGAGGATGAACCCGCCTGTGTATGCGGGGTCTAAGGTTGAGGAGGATTCGCAAAACTGCATTGATGAAATGTACAAGGTCCTGAAAGCTATGCATGCTACTGAGACTGAGAGAGTTGAGCTTGCCTCCTATCAGCTGATGGATGTTGCAAATGTGTGGTATAACTAATGGGAGGACAGTAGAGGTGAGGATACAGAGCCTGCAAAATGGGAAGAGTTTGAGGCTGCTTTCCTTGATCACTTCTTCTCTCAAGAGTTGAGGGAGGCAAAAGTGGATGAGTTTGTGAACCTGAAGCAAGGAGGGATGACAATTAATGAGTACAACCTTAAGTTTATTAAGCTGTCCAGGCATGCTCCAGAGATAGTGCAAGACATGAGGGCAGGGATGAGGAAGTTTATGTCTGGTCTGGGTAGAGATATGCAGAAAGAGTGTAAGGCAGCTTTGTTGATCCCCAGCATGGACATATCTAGAATTATGGTGTATGCCCAACAGATAGAGAAGGACAAAAGAAAAGATAGAGAGGAGTAGATGAACAGAAAGGCAAAATCAGTAGGATATGAACCTAGCCAGTAGAGGCAGAATAAGGGTGACAAGTCCTACTTTCAGAAGAGATCATTTCATCATGCACCTTCTGTAGTGAGTTTGCCCATTTAGCCACACAAGTATGGTCAGAAATCTCATGGTTACTAGAACTAAAGGGGTTAGGGTGTATAATCTCAGGCTAGTGTGACCCAAGGCGCGAGGCGAAAGCCACCTTGTGAGAAGTGTGGTAAGCTTCATATGGGTGAGTGCCGTGTGGGTAGAGATGTTTGCTATTCATGTGGACAAGCTGGTCACTTCCACTTTGAGTTTCCAAAGTTGAGATAGGGTGAGGGGAGCAGCAGACCACAATCCTCCGCAGCTCCCCCAGCTAGCAACCAACAGAGGGGTACTACTATCGGCACAAGAGGCGGGATGAACCGCCTTTATGCTATGGGTAATCAACAGGATCAGGAGGCTGCATCGAATGTTGTTACAGGAATGGTTTGAGTCTTTACCTTTGATTGTTATGCATTGCTTGATCCAGCTGTCATTTTGTCTTTTGTGACTCTGCATATGGCTAGTAAGTTTGGGATTCTTCTGGAGTGTTTACTTGAACCTTTTGGTGTTTCCACTCCTACTGGTGAGTCTATCTTAGCCGAGAGAGTTACAAGGATTGTGTAGTGTCCATTTATCATAGAGACACCTTAGCTGACTTGGTAGAATTAGAGATGGTTGACTTTGATGTGATACTTGGGATGGATTGGCTTTACGCCTGTTATGCTTCTGTTGACTGTAGAACACGAATTGTTAGGTTCCAATTTCCTAATGAGCCTGTTCTAGAGTTAAAAGGGAGTTCTGTTGCACCTAAGGGCAAGTTTATCTCTTATCTTAGAGCCAAATAGTTGATTTCCAAGGGTTGTGTTTACCACCTTATATGAGTCAAGTCTGATAATGTTGAATCTTCTACTCTTGAGTTAGTCACGATTGTGAAATGAGTTTCCTGAGGTGTTTCCTGATGATCTTCCCGGAGTCCCTCCTGATAGGGAGATGGACTTCAGGATTGATGTTCTTCCCGAGACCAAACCCATTTCAATTCCACCTTATAGAATAGCCCCCACAGAGTTCATAGAATTGAAAGAACAATTGAAAGACTTGTTAGAGAAAGGTTTCATAAGGCCTAGTGTCTCTCCTTGGGGTGGTCCTGTCCTATTCTTGCATAAGAAAGATGGGTCTCTTAGAATGTGTAGAGACTACCGGCAACTGAACAAAGTGATAATAAAGAATAAGTATCCTCTCCCCAGGATAGATGATCTCTTTACACCAACTTCAGGGTGCCACTTGTTTCTCCAAGATAGACCTCAGATTGGGGTACCATCAGTTGAAGGTGAGGGAAAGTGACATTCCAAAGACAGTCTTTAGGACACGGTATGACCACTTTGAGTTCTTGGTCATGTCCTTTGGGTTGGCAAATGCACCAACAACTTTCATGGATTTGATGAACAGGGTATTAAGATTGTATCTTGATATGTTCGTGATCATATTTATTGATGATATTCTAATATATTCAAAGGATGAAGATGAGCATGTTAATCACCTTAGAGTGGTTTTGCAGAAGCTCAAAGACCATGAGTTGTATGCAAAATTCTCAAAGTGTGAGTTTTGGCTCAAGTCTGTGGCTTTCTTAGGCCATCTTGTTTCGGGAGATAGTATTCAGGTGGATACCTAGAAGATTGAAGCAGTTAAGAACTAGCCTAAACCAACTTCTCCGATGGAAATAAGAAGCTTATTGGGTTTGGCAGGCTACTATCGTAGATTTGTTGAGGGATTCTCTTCTTTGTCAGCACCATTAACTAAGTTAGCTCAGAAGAAAGCCAAATTTCAATGGTCTGAGGAATTTGAAAAGAGTTTCCAAGAGCTGAAGACTAGATTGTCTATAACACCAGTTTTGACTTTGCCCGACGGGATGGGAGACTTCGTGATATACTGTGATGCATTAAGAGTTGGATTGGGTTATGTGCTTATGCAAAGAGGGAAGGTGATAGCTTATGCTTTCAGACATCTTAAGATCCATGAGAAGAACTATTCGACTCAGGATCTCGAGTTGGCAGGGTGGTATTCGCACTTAAAATCTGGTGTCACTACTTGTATGGAAGGCATGTGGACATGTTCACTGATCACAAGAGTTTGCCGTACGTGTTCAGTTAGAAGAAGCTCAACCTGCGACAGATGAGATGGTTTGAGTTGCTCAAGTATTATGATATGAGCATCCTCTACCACCTAAGTAAGGCTAATATTGTTGCTAATGCTTTTAGCAGGTTATCTATAGGTAGTACTGCCCATGTGGAGGAAGGGAAGAGAGAATTGGCTAAGGAAGTTCATAGATTGGCTCGATTGGGAGTGCAACTTGAGAAGAACAATAAAGTCAAGTTCAATGTTCAGAACAGGTCTACTTCATCCTTAGTGTCAAAAGTGAAGGAAAAGCAAGACCAAGACCCTGCGTTGTTCCAATTGAAAGAAGTGGTTCACAAGCAAAAAGAGATGGTTTTCTCCAAACGGGGAGATGGGGTGTTAAGATATCGGGGTAGGTTATGTGTGCCTGATGTTGATGGTGTTCGAGAGAGGATCATGGCCAAAGTCATAGCTCCAGATACTCTATTCATCCTGGTTCCACCAAGATATACCACGACTTGAGGAGAGTCAATTGGTGGAATGGAATGAAGAGAGACATTGTGAATTTCGTCTCTAAATGTCTAAATTGTCAACAGATCAAGGTTGAACCCCAGAGACCGTGTGGATTGGCCTAGAATTTTGAAATTCCTGAGTGGAACTGGGAGATGATCAACATGGATTTCATTACCAATTTACCAAGATCCCGAAAGTATCATGATTCGATATGGGTGATTGTGGACAGGATGACTAAATCAGCCCACTTTTTGGCAGTCAACACAACTAATACAGCTGAGGAGTATTCCTAACTATATATTCAAGAAATTGTGAGGCTGCATAGGGTTCCCTTGTCCATCATCTCAGATAAAGGAGCTCAATTCACCTCTCAATTTTGGATATCTTTTTAGAAAGAAATGGTATGAAAGTACATCTGAGCACAACTTTTCACCCTCAGACAAATAGACAGGAAGAGTGTACCATCAGGACATTGGAAGATATGTTGAGAGCTTGTGTCATCGACTTCAAGGGTAATTGGGAAGACCATCTACCATTGATTGAGTTTTGTTACAACAATAGCTACCATGCCAGTATTCAGATGGCCCCTTATGAGGCATTATACGGGAGGTGTTGCAGATCATCGATTGGCTGGTTTGAGGCTGGTTGATTGGACCTGATCTTGTCCAACAGTCCATGGAGAAAGTAAAAGTCATTAGAGAAAGGTTGAAGACAACACAGAGTCGTCAAAAGTTTTATACGGATGTGAGGATAAGAGACTTAGAGTTTGAGGTGGATGATTGGTGTACTCAAAGGTGTCACCCATGAAGGGTGTCATGAGGTTTGGTAAGGAGGGGATGTTGAGTCAACGTTATATCGGACCATACCAGATTGTTAGGAGGATTGGGAAGGTCGCTTATGAGTTAGATGGAGTTCACCCGGTGTTTCATGTTTCGATGCTAAAGAAGTGTTTGGGAGATTCGGCCTTGGAAGTTCCTATTGAGAGTATGGGAGTGAATGATAGTCTATCTCATGAAGAATTTTTAGTCCAAATCCTTGATCGACGAGTTCTTAAGCTGAGGAACAAAGTGATAACCTCCGTCAAAGTTCTATGGATGAATCAACTTTTTGAAGAAGCTACGTGGGAAGTTGAGGAAGCAATAAAACTCAAATACTTGCAACTATTCATGCCAAATGACGATGATGTTGAAGGTAATGTCCCTATCCTTAACGCTATTAAAGTTCAATTCTCGAATTTCATGCATTGATTCTTATTCCCTAGTCTAAGACAAAGATAGATAGGTGATGGATAGTTGAGAGTTCGAGAGTTCTCGAGTGCAGATTGGGGTGAGTTTTAAGGCTTCTCGTGTTTTATTCTACCTTTACTCATCATTCGAGGACAAATGATCCCAAGGGGAGATGATGTAACACCTCATAAAATTATCGAAACGCCCCTAAAATGTAATCATGCAGATAACGTGTCTTCCAAAGCTTCGATGGGGAATTCGAGATGAGATTTGCGATCAACGCAGAAAATCGAGAGGAAAAAGGGTCTCGACCCAATTTAAGAGCAATCGATTCTAAAAATAATTTTTCTAATTAATGCCGATACAGTGTCTGTCCGCGCCCCTGACACGATGCGGAGGGCATAGTAATACTTTGCTTTTTTTCGATGGAAATTGAATGTTCCGAAAATTCGTGAAATACACAAGTCCGCACCCCTAGCGCGTCGCGGACCAGTGTACCAATTTCAAACTTTTTCTTTTAAATTTCGAGAAGGGTATTTTGATCATTTCCAATCCATTTTTAAGTCCCAACACATGTTTTTAAGTGTTAATTTCGTACAACGGGTTTCAAAAACTCATATTCTCGTAGTCCTAAGTACGTGAAGGTTTCTGAGAGAGAGAGCAAGAAAGGTATTGAGGGTTTCCAAGGTTCGGGTCAAAATCTTGAAGAAGATCAGTACAATCTTCATCACAGGTGTATAAAGGTTACCGAGAACATGGAATTATTCTCCCATGTGCCCCATTGAATGTAGTAAGTTGGCAGTTGATGATTGATAGGTATTGAGTTACAATTCTTAAAGATTTTCTTGAAATTTATCTTTAATTTCTATATAATATCTTAAATTAATGATCATCATATTTTGCATTAACTATTTACATGTATTGTTGTGTGATAACGTATTTACCCTACATGAGTTCTTTGTTAAAGACTTCAAGAATAAACTTAAGTGTAATGTCTAGAGCCTTAACTGTCTGACTGTATTGACTAATGCGGTCTGGGTCTTGATATGGGTATGTTGTTGGCTGAAGTTGATGGAATTAGTGTTCTTAGAGTCTATATGAGGTTGAACCTTAGCTTTTAAGGGATTATCCTACCCTTTAAGTTGGTAGATGATGAGATGAGGTGAGTGTTCCTGCCCGTAGAGGCTGGGTGATGAAAGTTCTTGATAAATTGATAAACTTATGAGCATGTTGAGTCCTGGGAGGAGTATTAGCACCGAAATGGGTAAGAGTGAGTCCTGATCGTGCTCATTAACTATGTGGCCAGTGGACTGGATCGTGAAAGCGGATGCTTTCTTTATTCCGCAGAGGACTTGATAGACTTCTTTTGGGATCCCCCATAGACTCGTTCTTTACCCCGACAAGGTACT
This sequence comes from Solanum medicagineum, assembly GCA_026153255.1. Taxonomy (NCBI): domain Eukaryota; kingdom Viridiplantae; phylum Streptophyta; class Magnoliopsida; order Solanales; family Solanaceae; genus Solanum; species Solanum medicagineum. The sequence continues at coordinate 13,339,460 of JAPFFP010000012.1, read as the reverse complement.
GAACGGATGTGGCAATGACATCTCTTACTTGTATCATCACCAACTCATAGTTGCTGATTGTCGGTTATAGAAACTCCCAGATAGGTTTCCTGTCGATAGTACTCTGAGGTTGATATGATTATTTGATGTCTTGATGGATAGTGATGTGATAGAGTCCTGTTCCTTTCTCTGAGTTGAGACTGAGTGATTGATGAGCTGATGTCATTTATTATTGTATGGCCCATATTGTTACTTTAGCCCATTTTACATACAATACATTCCACGTGCTAATGCCCCTTTGGCGCCGCATCATTTTGTGATGCTGATTCAGTAAACAAAGGACTTCAGCAGCCTAATCGTTGAAGTTCAAAGCTTCTTGATTTCAGATTGTGGTGAGTCCTCCCCTGCATTCAGAGGATGGTTATTTTCTTTAGCTTTATTGAGTTATTTTCTTTGATTGTGGTAGCCATGGCCTGCAATGGTACCTTCTTAGACAATAATTATAGAGGTTTCATAGACACAGACGTATGATGGTTGATGTTTGGGGTTCTTTTTGCCCTTTTTCCTTCTTTATACTATGATTGTTCCTTTTACTCGTATTCTTTATGATAGACAGACTTGATAGCTTATAGCCCACTAATTGCTAGTAATTGCTTTGTTATCTTCCACCAATGAATTGATCAAGCAAATGCAATGAGATTAGGTGGTTCACTTGGGGACTAGCAATAGTCTACGAGTGCCAGTTACGCCTAGGGTACCCTCCCAGGGCAGGACATGCACTCACATAATCTTCAGGCAACACTCTAGTAAGACATTGACTCGCTCTGTCTGTCCATACATCTATGGGTAAAAACTAGTAGAGAAGTGCAGCTTCGTGCCAAGTATGTCAAACAACTTCCTACAAAAGTTCCAAGTGAAGTGGGAATCTCAATCACTGATAATATGCCTCGGTAAGTCCTAATACTTCATCACATTTTTGAAAAATAACTTGACATTTTCCTTGGTTGAGCAACTTGGCGAGACAGGCATAAAAGTGGCACACGTAGAAAACCTATCCAAGACTATCATGATAGTGTCATAACTATTAAACTTAGATAGACATGTGATGAAGTCCATAATCACACTTTTCCATGAATGTTCTGCAACTAGTAGTGAATCTAAAAGTCATTCAGGCTATCTCTACTCAACTTTGTCTTGTTGGCATACAAGATAAGTTTGTACATAACACTCTACATCCACTCTCATGCACGACCAGTAGTAGACCGACTCAATCAAGGCTCTTGTACGATGTTGGCCTAGATGTTTAGTCCAAAAAGTCTCATGACTCTCATTTATAATATACCGTCTAATATCTTCAAATTTAGGCACGTATACCCTCTATTTAGTGGTGAACAATATATCACCCTCCACCCAAAAACGATTTGTTTTTCCTTGAGTAGCTAACTTTATGAGATACTTGGCCATTGGATCATACTACATACCCTTCTTTATAATATCTCGAAGGTTTCAAGTTGTTGTAGTGATGGCAGCAAGTTTAGCTATTCAGCCTAAGGTATGAGCCATGATGTTTGTCCTACTTTACTTATACTCTAGCTGTATTACCCAATGTCAGAAGATCGGATTTCGACCAAGAATGCAGAATTACAAATTGGTACTAGGTACTACGAGCCCAATTTACGACTTATAGATGCCTCTATCGGTCATAGATAGGGCCACATGGATAACCCTAAGGTACTGTTGAAGAAATTTAGAAAAATTGGGCGGATGTACAAAAGGGATGTAAGGGTCGTAATTGGACCTACAAGTCATTGATCATGCTCATAGATGGGGTCAGTGATTGGTGGAAAAGTTAGATTTTTAAGTCATTGGATCACCTAATTTCTTTAATATCTTATATCAAAACTCAATCGGTAAGAAGACTTTAACTTTACTTTGTACTAGACTACTAGAGGGTTCTTATACCCTCCAAATATATTTTAATACTAAAATATTGATTTTGAAACCTATGTTCAATTGAGAACCATTTGATAAAACCTTATATACATATAAAGAATGACTTGATTTTAGCTAAAAAATATTCAGGGTGTTACAGTGTTTTTAATAGAGACTCCTTTCCATTTAGATGAGTGATAGTGTGTTGAAATTATTAATTTTTTTTTTTAAAAAAGGCAATAAGAGTTAAAATGTTACTCTCTTTAATGGAATGTCCATTTGTAAAAAATTTGGTAAATTTTACTTGAAAAATAAATATTTCTTAAAGCAATAAATATGATGCAAATCCATTTTTACCATGTTTTTGTTATTTATATTCTTTGTGCTAAATTTGCTTTTGTGTACATCACATGATCAATAGGGTCAGTTAGTGTCACAAATCGGACCTAGGGCCTAGATGTGACATCGCGTATGGGAACCCGAGAGTCCCCAACAAGCCTCAAGATACCAAAACTCGCATCATCGATTCGGAAGCATAATCAACAATCAACACATAGTTCTAAGGGACGAGAAAGTAGGACTCATACTATGGGGCAATTCCGGACTTAGTATCTTTCCATCAACATAAGAGCAAGTCACATTTTCGTACTTAAAGATAAACAAATATATAACATAGACTTAACTATAATGCATAACATATATCGTAAAGAGGTTTACAAGGTGTCCAACAATGTCTCTACATGGATGGATTGGGGGCCAAGACATACCCCGGGCTCACCCTCAAGTATGAAAATGAAAGAAGTAGCATAGATTGGTGGTTCATCCTTGAAAGGTAGGACTCACCACTTCAAGCACAACCGAAATCCAAGCTAAGCGTCGAACGGTAGATGATCAAGGCCCTCAGTCCATACATGGTAAAATCATGTAGGCAAGAGTATATGTTAGTACATTTGAATGTACTAAGTTGCGAGGTTTTGTGCATGTAACTTACCAAAACCTGCATACCAACGTGAGATGACAAGGCACATAATATAAAAAGAGTTGAATATCAAAGAATGTAATATAATGAGATGCTATGAAAGTTATGATGCATGAAATACAACTGATGTGCTCATATATATATATATATATATATTTTGGGGATGTGACCTCAACCGACATAAGTAATACCAAGCGGGTATTACTTGGAATACCGATGAAATCCCCTCATCGGTAAAAACGTGATTTACTTGCCAAGGGTAGACCATACTTCACCTTATGGGATTACTCCCTCTTCGAATGAAGTAACCTTTCTTACGGGACAATTCCCTCTTCGGATAGGATTTTCACAAATCACAGATCAAATAATTCCTTCTCCTTACGAGACAACTTCCTCTTCGGATTGGAAACCTATGCTAGGAACATAGTTCAGGAAAGGGAAAGGACCCCAGGAGATAGCCCTAACGTCCCGAATAGATCGGTGCTAAGTTGTCATTCCACAAAAATAAATATACGTATACATATAT
>JAPFFP010000012.1:13321180-13332228 GCA_026153255.1 Solanum medicagineum | reverse complement strand
AAAGATAATTGGATGATAAATATTGCCTACGGAAAAAAAAGGGAAGAAGAGAGAATAAGATTGTGGGATTACAACAGTTATTGGGAAAAACATATTGTTGACATCTAATTTTGGCTTAATTTTTAAAGAGTTCATACTTTTATATTATTATTTTTAGTTTCTTGTTAAATCATTATTTTGTGTTAAATTACATGTCTTTGTTTATTTTATTTATTTATTTATTATTTATGATTGATTATATTTATTTTATTCATTTTAATATTTTTAGTGCAGTGTAATAAATTTTTTTCTTTTAAATTCTTTTATTTTATTATGTTTTATTGAGTTGCCACGACGTTGCGCCTTCGGAATGTCAACAGAATGGCGACTCCACTGGGGATATTTCGAGGTTCTAACCATTATGAGTTCGTTTTTTCAAATTAAGGAGGATTCTATTTTATTTATTTATTAATTTTTGTATTATATCACCTGTGTATATATTGTTATTTATATGTCTATATTCATTCATTATTTGTTTACTTATATGTACATCATCATTGTATTCATGGCATGTCTCGATATTTTTCCTTGTATATTTGTTGTTTATTTGTATATTGTATTTGTTATTTATTTATTGTTTATTTTATTTTTGTCATTTCTTGCATAACATACTTTACGCCAATTGGTCATTTTTTATTTCTTACTTCAATGACGGTTATACGGGTCGCAACCGTTGAATCCAAATTATTTATCAGGGTACCCTGACAAAGTGAGTGGACCTCAAGGGGTCAACGGTCGTTGTCTTCCCCAACCCAAGTAGTCCTCTTGGATCACCGGTCCACTTCAAATAAAGCCCACTGTTAGTCAATCTAGGTTAGAGTGGATTCATTTAGGTACATTTGCCTAGATTGACCCAATATTTATGATTTGAGTCCATTAGAACACCGCCTTGCATCTAATTGAAAAAATGCGTATGACGGGTTGTCTGTACCATTGCCCTTTGGGTTTGATATTTTTATTATTTGTAGCTTTGTTCATTTTATTGTAAACAAATAGTTTAGAGTTGTACCCCTGTGTAGGAATTATTTTTGTTTGTATACCATTTTCCCTCATTTTATATCCCCATTTATTTTATTCATATAATTTGTATAATGTATTTTTAGGGGGGTAATATGACATACAAACGACATACATATTTTTCAATATTTAGGTTTATTATGACACATTATACTTATTTATTTATGTAAAGATTACATAATTTGTTCCATTCATGCTTATTTAGTCTTGTGTAAATATATATATTTTGTTTGAAATGTTATTTTGCTAATTCTATCTGTTCGAACTACTTTTGACCTGATTCCCATTTTAACAGCATAAGTAGGTGCCACAATGCCTCGGTCATATTTCCCATAAGCTTTCATAATAAAAACGGGGGCAAATGTTTTTTAGAATGTCAAAAAAAAAAAAGATTTCTTGTGTAAATATATATTATTGTTTGAAATGTGATTTTGCCAAAGTGATAATCTGTTTGAACTATGGTTGACCTGATTCCCATTTCAACAGGATACACAGGCGTCAAAATGGTTCGGTCATATTCCTGGTAAGCTTTTCGTTTATTACTATAGAAACATGGACAAATTTTTTTAGGTCAAAAAAATATACTTTTGAACACCAGAGTTTGTTGATGCTGCAACAGGGACAGAATGAGGACTCATTTTTGAGAAGTCCTCGAAAATTCTACCAAGATTGTACTCAAATGCTAGATTTGCAAGACACCACTTTCAGTTTTTATATATTTTTAATTTTGGTATGTAATTTTATATTCAATAAATTTCTTTCACATTTGTTTATCTTATATTTTGTTTTTTTTTTTAAAAAAAAAAGAAGAGATAATTTTTGTTTAATATTAATAGTTTTCCCTTTAATGTGATTCATTGATTGTTTTTTTAATTATATTATTTTCTTTCAAAAAATATATTTATTTATTTAAAATATGCATTTTATACAATATTCTTATGAAATACGCATACCTGATTCTTATTTCCATGAGATATGTAGGCATCCCTTTGTGGGTTCGGTGCTACTTTTTCAATTTTTAAAAATAAAAGATTCAAATTGTTCATATTTTATACTATATCTTTACGAACTACGCGTACCTGATTCTCATTTCCATGAGATACGTAGGTAACCCTTTTGGGTTCGGTAGTCATTTTTCAAAAAAAAAAAAGGTTTACATATTTTAAGAGCCAATCTTCGACTCAACTGGGGCCATTACAGTTAGAGAGATGTGAAATATTTTATAGGATGGAAATAATTGATTTTATTGTAAACCATAGATTCTTTTGGTACCTCTCATTATATTTTTGTGATACTTGAAAATTCTTTTGCACTCATCAAGATAAGAATAAAACCAACTTCATAGTTTCAAGTGTTGTGTGGTGAGTGTTAAATTAAAATTCAATTGTATCGCATTGTTGATATAGAACTTGGTCCGAATGTTTGTTGAGGCAAAATACTGAGTAATGTTTGGTTTGAGAAAGGATTGTATGCTTTCTTTGACCCATTTGTGCCTTTCAAAGCCTACCAAATGACATTAATCTTTCGTTTTTTCCACTTTGAGCCTGAAACATTTTCTTTGGACAATCACACCTTAGTTGTTTCCCCTTTTAAGTGCTTACATGTACTATTCCTTTCTTGGCCCATCCTTCTTTAGCACACAAAAATTGTGCAAATGATAAGATGAAGATTCCAGTTTAAAATTACTACAGGCAAAAGATGCAAAGTCTCAAAATTAAGGAAGCAAAACGACTTCTAAAGACAGAAAAGAAAATAAAAAAGAGAAAAGAAAAAGGATGTCAAAAAAATAAGAAAAGACAAAAATACCCTTGTAAGGTTAAAGAAAGACAAGAACAGAATTGTTCTAACAAAAGAGAAAAATTTTCAAAAAAGGGTGTAAAATGAAGAAATTTCTTAGGGAGTAATGTTTCTCTAAAGTCGAAACAAGGACAACAAAGAGTATCAAGTGTCAAATGCACATCAATTGTCAAAAGCACAGTTCAATCTGATGCCAAGCAGAGATTAAGTCACTTTTATCCCAGATAAATATCCTACTAACCCCTGAACCTGCATTACAAGTCAATTGCAAGTTCTGCATGATCTCATTTCAAATGTTCTCACATTAGTGGAGACTTACATGAAGTCCAAGCATATGACATCACAATAGCATGCAGTGAACATCTTTCTAAGTGTGAGCGTATATTTGCAAAATGTCCTTAAATCAAATATTTTTTACATGTGTGAAATAAGACTTTCTTTATTGTGAGAGCACTTGACACATGAGAATTGGTATAATTCAAAATTTTGTTTGAACCAAGTTGAACAAATCTTGTTGATACTTAAGTATGTTTGAGGTACCACTTGAACCTATAGACTTACTTCAAACTCAATTTTGGTTGAAAGAAAAAAAATGTTATGTATTCTTTTTGGGATTCCTTTTTATTATTCTTTTTATATATACACATTTAGAGAGATTTTTGAATTATTTTCTTATAAATTGTATTTTTCTTTTGATATATGATTGTTTGTTTTAGTAATGTGACATTAGGTTAATTCCTGAATGTGAGATGCCTATTTTATTTCATTAAATTGCACATTCCAAAGAATGCAGTAGATCTCTTATTTTTTAAGTTAAATAATTTTAGAGCGTCACTTGCCTTTAACATGATAAGTTAAATAATTTTGGAGTGTCACTGCCTTCAGTGTGATAAGTTAAATAATTTTGGAGTGTCACTGCCTTCAGTGTGACAAGTTAAATAATTTTGGAATGTCACTTACCTTCAATGTGACAAGTTAAATAATTTCGGAGCATCACTTGCCTTCAACGTGACAAGTTAAATCATTTTGAAGAGTCACTCGCCTTCAACATGACAAGTTAAATCATTTTGGAGCGTCATGTGCCTTCAACATGACAAATTAAATAATTTTGGAGTGTCACTTTAGTGTGACAAGCTAAGTTTTTTTTGGAGAGTCACTTCCTTCAATGTGACAGGTTAAGAAAAGTCACTTCCTTTAATGTGACAAGTTAAATTATTTTTGGAGAGTTACTTCCTTCAACGTGACAAGTTAAATTATTTTTGGAGAGTCACTTGCCTTCAAGTGACAAGTTAAATAATTTTGGAGCGTCACTGTTTTCAGTGTGACGAGTTAAGTATTTTTGGAGAGTCACCTCCTTCAACGTGATAAGTTAAATTATTTTTGGAGAGTCACTTGCCTTCAACGTGACAAGTTAAATAATTTTGGAGCGTCAATGTCTTCAGTGTAACGAGTTAAGCTATTTTTTTGGAGAGTCACTTCCTTCAACGTGACAAGTTAAGCCATTTTTGGAGGGTCACTTCCTTCAACGTGACATGTTCAATCGTCACTTCCTTCAATGTGACATGTTACATCATTTTTGGAGCGTCACTTCCTTCAACACGACACGTTAAAATCATTATTGGAGTGTCACTTCCTTCAACATGACATGTTCAGTCAGAGCGTCACTTCCTTCAATGTGACATATTACATCATTATTGGAGCGTCACTTCCTTCAATGTGACATTTACATCATTATTCGAGTGTCACTTCCTTCAACGTGACATGTTAAATTCGAACGTCACCTCCTTCAATGTAATTGACGTGCTATCTTTGGATCATCCTTTCCATCATGAGCAGTACACTTGAAAATGGATTGTCATCTCCTTCAGTATGACATGTTAAACCAGGTTTGCACGAATTATGTTTGTATTTGTGCTTCCATTTGCTACTAACAAGTTTAATATTCTCAGATGTTACAGTACAGAATGTGTACTACATCAGAAAGGGTGCGGCAAGTCCAGGTTGAATATTATGCCAGTAACTGGGACAAATTTTTTGAGGAAGACCTCAAAAATTCTGCAACTTCCACCGCAGTCAATACACTCTTATTTGAAGGTTAAGTGTTTGTCTAATTGGGTTCGTCAACTTTATTTGTGCACAATCTCTTTCATCGATCATACATAAAGAAAGGGACAGTTGTTGACACCCAATTTTGGCCTAATTTTTAAAGAGTTCATACTTTTATATTATTTTTTTTTTAGTTTCTTGTTAAATCATTATTTTGTGTTAAATTACATGTCTTTGTTTATTTTATTTTATTTATTATTTATGATTTATTATATTTGTTTTATTCATTTTGACATTTTTATTATTTTTCTTATCCAGATATAATTATACGCATATGTCCAATTGACTCACAATTTTCACTCATTATCTTTCTAGCCAATTAGGTTTTGACATGAAATGTGTATATAATTAGGTGTGAATGAATAATATTTAGATTAAACTTTAATAATTTTTAGATTTTTTTTTTTGGATTTCACTATTGATCTTCTTCTTCGGCAAAGAGTTAGCCGGAGCTCCGAGCAACCACCATGGCTGCCAGCCCTTCTTCCTTACCTTTCCAACCACCAAAACAACACAAACACCATCTGGGAAACACCCAAAATTCCAACCAAACAGCAACCAATACAGTTGCCAAACCATCCTTATTCTCCACCAGAAAACGACCTCCAAAACCCCATTTTTCACACCCATAAACCTCGGCCCAACAACCCCTTAATCCACCAATAAACCTTCAAAACACCACCTCAATGACCCATGAACAATGCCTAGAAAACCACCACGACACCATCCAGCAGCCCCTCAAAACGCCACCCATGAACCACCCTCAATCGCCATAAAGCCTCACCCGTAAATACCCAAAAACCATCGGAAAACAGCCCCAAAAAGGTCACAAAATCACCACCATTGAACAGCCCTTAACCTCCAAAATCTCGCCGAAAATAACTACCAACTTGCCCAAAAGACAGCCACCACTACACCACCACATCTTTCCTCTAAAACCCCATAAAAACCCACCAAAAACGCACCAAAATCAGTCATTAACACCACCAAAGAACCACCAAAAATCGATCAGAAATATGACCCGAAATCCCATCTGAAACGAACCCAAAAAAGCCCCATTTGTTACCCCAAATCACACCACAAACTAGCCACGAAACCCCACACAAAACCTCCCTAAAGCGCCACCGTGCACGTCACCTTCTTCCACACCAAAACCCCAGAAGACAGCCCTCAAACAACACCGATTTCAGCTCAAAAACCACATAAGTCCACCACCAGTAGGCCTGTTTTTGCTGGAAAATCAGTCGCTAAAACAACCTCCAATCATCCCGGGTAACATCTTCTTTTTTATTTGTCATTTTATTTTGGTTTTCCGTCAATTACTCTTGTTATTGTGCTACTATACGTAGAGATTCATGATTCATTTATATATTTACACATATAGGGTCATCGTTATTTCTGTTCATATTAGTGTTGCTAATTTTGCTATGCTTTTAGGTTGACTTAGTTTTTCATTTATTTACTGCCTTATGGTATTTCTTTTTATTTATAAAATTCATCTTCCCTATTGGTGTTTCTTTTGATTATTGTGTTTACTTAATTAATTCGTGGTGTTTTATTTTATTTGTATTTAGCTACTGTTGATTCATAAGAATTAATTTTATGCTTTCCAAATCTTTTCAGCAAGTTTTATTGGCATTTTATTATTATTTAGCTCTTGTGTTGAAGTTTGTAATTATCATTTAGTCGGCATGCAGGATATTGCATTATTTACATTGTTTTGTGTTAGTTTCATCCAATTCTTCTTTTAAAACACATGTATACATTGTTTTTGTTAAACGTGGATGATGAAAAATCTATCCGTCGGATTTTGAGGCCTCCCCGTTCAAAAGGACAGAAAAAGTTAGTTTATATTCATTTTTGTTACATGTTAATATTCAAGTTTTCTAGTTTAAAGTTCAGTATTTGCTAAAATTGGCCGATGACGAATCTATCCGTCGGATTTTGAGGACTCCCCATTTAAAAAGGATGAAAAAAATTAGTTTAATTTCACATTTATTACATGCCAAAATTCAAGAACTTTTAGTTTAGGTTTTGTATGCGTTATTTGTTAAAATTGGCTAATGATGAATTTATCCGTCGAATTTTGTGGCCTTCCCATTAAAAAAAAGGGCGGAACAATTTTAGTTTATTCTTTATTTGTTCATTATTGTGTATATTATTGACGTTCGGTAAACACTAGGACGTTCCTCGCATCATTGTTTATCTTATTGTTTGTGTATATTTTGTGATTATTATATTCATGTTATATTGTGTATCTCCTCCTCAATTTGTAAAAAATGAGTTCAACCAGGATCCACAATTGTGGATTCTGAAGAGTGCTAATACCTTCCCTTTGGAATAACTTGAACCCTTACTCGAAATTTTTGGTACACATACTATTTTTGTAAATAATTAATCGGTTTCCTAATTATCCTTAAAATTAGGTGGCGACTCCCAAGTTAAATTATTTTTTCATTTTTAAATTTTTTTATTGAAATATTTTTTTTATTAAGTTGCCACGACATTGCCTTCGGGATGTCAACATATATAATTTACGGAAAACTAAGTTTATGCGCCTTTAAAAGCAAACTATTTACATTCATATACCCTTTATATTTTATACCCTATACTAATGTTGACGTTAGCAACCCACCTTGTATGATATACCAATAAAGTATATATATACTAATAGAGTATCATGGAGGATTAAGCTCAGTCCTATATGATACCAATATGTATCAATGTACCGATAAAGTATCACAAAGAATATATTTACTAATTTCTTGTTACACTAATTAGCTAATTAGGCTATTGGCCATGTCAGCAGATTCTGTTATAACTGACAGTTAGTTAGTGGTCAACTGTGAGTTAGTGCATCAGGAAGTTAGTTAAGAATTAGGCTGAATACTACTACAATTGTATATAAGCACATTTGATATGTACTCAACATATCATGAATATACAGATATTGTGCTCTTCCCTAAATCTCATTCTCTACTTCTCTTCTCTTCTCTTCTAAGTGTTCTTGAGTTGTTCATCTCAATTCTCGAATCTTCAGTGATTCCTGCAAATTGAGCTAACATTGGTATCAGAGTTGATAGTTCCTTGGAAACTATGATGAAAAATACTAGGGCAAATGATATATCTTCCAATAGCAAAATGAGGGAATTGAGAGAAATGATGCAAAAAGTTCTGACAGAGGTGGGAACTCTAGCAGGGGAAGTATCATCTCTCAAAAGATTGGATCAAGTTGTTCTGAAAATAAAAGAGAAACTACCTAGTAATGGTGATAATCACAAGGTGAAATCTGCTGTAATTTTTCCTTGAAGGGAGAAATTACTAGGTGCATCCAAGCTATTCGATGAAAGGTCTCAAAGAGAAAAGCGCGAGCAGTTTCAGCAATCACCATTCTCACTTTTCGAGATGGCCTAGATTGGAGTTCTTAAAATTCTCAAGGGAGGATTTTAGGTGTAGGTTATTCAAGTTGGAGAGTTCTTCAATATGGAGAATGTTCCCATAGTGGAAAGAGTAGGTGTTACATCTGTGCAATTTGAGGGGGAAGCTGTCCAATGACACTTAGCTTTCATGAAGTATAGAGAGTACATACAACCACCAACATCGAATGAATATGTGATGGCTCCAGTAGAAAGATTTAGGGCAGATTATGATGACCCAATGGAGAAGATAAAGAAAGTGAGGCAAACAGGATCGGTGAAAGATTACTAAACTATTTTTGAGAGGAATCTAACCAGAGTTAATCAGTCACAAGAAAATGCAATCAGTTGCTTTATAGGAGGGCTGAAACATGAGTTGAACATGACTATAAAAATAGCGAATCTTCACACATTATCTCAAGCTTATAAGTCAGCAAGAATGCAAGAGGCACATTTAGAAGCTGTGAGACAACCTGTTCAGGATTCAAATCAACCAAGAAGGTATGGGAATCAGAACTTCCAAAGTAAACCTCCTTTATTGTCCAATCCAAATAGCTCAACAACTAGAGGGATCAATAGAAGGACCTTGAGTGTAGAAGAAATGAATTAAAAAAGGTCCAAAGGACTATGCTATTTTTGTAATGAAAGGTATGTGTTTGGCCACAAGTGTAAGAACTTGAAGCAACTATACTTGATAGAGGTCGAGGAAACATGAAGAAGTAGAGACCGAACAAGAAAAAGAAGGAGCTCATGAGGACAAGGAGATAGAATTAATCAGGCCATTAGAACAGATGGCAATCTCTGTTTATGCATTCAATAGCTTATTGGGGTTTATAACATTAAGGGTCACTGGTTACCATTCAAAGAAACCCCTTCACATCTTGGTAGACACAGGAAGCTTACATAATTTCATTGATCCTGAAGTGGTGAAGGGTTTGGGATACCAAGTTACATCTGATACCCCTCAGACAGTAACAATAGCTAATGGTAATAACATACAAGTGAATCAGATGTGCAACATTTCTTGGTTGTTACAAGGTGTAGAGTTTTCAGCAAAATTCCTCCTGTTACCATTAGGATCCTGTGGTGTAGTTTTGGGGATATAATGGTTGTTAACACTAGGAGATATCAAGATCAATTTCAGAAAACTCACCATAGAGTTTTGGTATAAAGGGAGAAATCATCTTCTCAACGGAACAGATAAGCAAATCAGGACTAGTTGGAAGGTTGGCTAAACTGTCAGATAACAATTCCCAACTATGTATGATTCAAGTTGTGCCATCTATATGTAACAAAGACCAGTGACATTCAATTGAAGCTCAGGAGAAGTTTGAGAAGGACCATAGACTCCTAAATCTAATACAAGAATACAAGGTTTTATTTGAGGAACCCCAACAATTACCTCCATTTAGAGGAGTCTTTGATCATAGAATAGTGTTGCACAACAATACTAAACCTATAAATAAAATACCTTACAGATATCCTTCAGTCAAGAGGGACATTATTGAAGGGTTAGTTCAACAGATGCTAAAACAAGGGGTGATACAACCTAGTGGTAGTCCATTTGCTACTCCAGTTGTATTGGTGCGCAAGAAAGATGATACATAGAGGTTGTGCATGGACAGAGATTTGAACAAACACACTATCAAGAACAAGTTTCCTATTCCAGTTGTTGAGGACCTATTGGATCAGTTGGGAGGGTCCATAATCTTTTCTAAGATTGATCTTAGATCGGGTTACCAGAACTTGAGGATGGCCATTGAGATGTACCTAAAACAACCTTTAGAACTCATTCTGAACATTTTGAATATGTGGTTATACCCTTTGGTTTGTCAAATGCACCTGTCACATTTCAAGGACTGATGAACTATGTCTTTCGGGCCTTTCTTAGGAAACATGTACTTGTTTTCTTTGATGACATACTTGTCTACAGTAGAACTCTAGAGGAGCATCAGAAACACTTAAGGTTTGTTTTTGAAGCTATGTAGCACCACCAGCTATTTGCTAAATGTTTTTTTGGAGTAAGAAGAATTGAATATCTAGGACATTTCATCACACAAGAAGGAGTGTCTAGAGATCCCTTGAAGATTGTTGCTATAAGGGATTGGCCTACTCTAACTACCTTTAAACAGCTAAGGGGTTTCCTAGGATTAGCTAGATACTATAGAAGATTCAATCAAGGATTTGGTGTTATGTAAAGTCCACTGAATAATCTTCTGAAGAAAGACAAGTTCCTGTGGAATGAGGAGGCTTCTACGGCACTGACACAACTTAAGGATGCATTGACTGAGGCATCAGTGTTGGCACTACCTGACATGAACAAGTTGTTCATTGTGGAAATTGATGCTAGTGGATTTGGAATTGGTGTTGTACTACTGCAGGAGGGTCACCCTATTGCTTTCATTAGTAAAGGGTTTTCACCTAGACATGCAACACTCTCTGTGCATGATAGGGAATAGCTGGCTATTGTGCATACTGTGACCAAGTGGTCACATTATTTGTTAAACCAGAAATTTGTTATCAGAACTGATCAAAAGGCTTTGAAGTATTTGTTGGAACAAAAATTACATACTAACTCACAGCTGTTATGGCTCACTAAGCTTATGCCATTTGACTTGTCATTGAGTACAAAAAGAGTGTAGAGAACAAAGTGACTGATGTATTGTCCAAGGT
>JAPFFP010000012.1:13306319-13320552 GCA_026153255.1 Solanum medicagineum | reverse complement strand
TATATTAAAATTAACTAATGTTGACCACTAGAAGGGTATAGGAATAATATTATTGAACTTCAATTATCTTGAAATTTGAATTCTTGAACACCCTTTTTGGATTTTTGTTGATGCCACCAAACATAGTAGTGAAGTTATTAAAAGATAATGGGATCCAGAAAGTGAAGCTGTTTGGTGCAAATTCAGAAATCTTGAAAGCCCTTAGTGATTCTGGAATTGAAGTCATGGTTGGAATCCCAAATGAAATTTTGTGGATTTTAGCCAACAGTTTGGGTGCTGCTGAGAAATGGGTAGTGAAAATGTTTCTTCACATGTCTCTTCCAATAGTGTTGATATCAGGTGAGTTTAGTTTGTTCTCAATATTCTTTGCACTTTTTAAGTTATATACACTAATAATGGAAAATATATACTATTCATTTCAAGTTACTTACATGTATCTCAGTGTTGTTGTTATTGTTGTCAGACTTACATATATCTCTATGATAAACATTAATTGATAACTTTAAAGTTATTGTTATCTATTTTGCATTCTCGTTGTCTTCTTGTCTTATTCCTAATATGATGAAATTTAACCTGAAGATCATATTATGCTGAAAGTTGCATTAGTTTGATTTTGCATATTCAAAACTACCACGACTTGTCTATTGTATTTTAGTATTGTCATGGAGTCATTGTGAAAGTGCAGGCATTTGAAAATATGATAAAATTTTCTTGTGTCGATAGTCATGTTTAAAGGAATATACAAACACAGAAGTCTAAGAAAAGTGAGTTTTTCCATCTAGAATTGTCAACCTAACTTGTTTCTTTTGGCAAATTACATAAAACGTTTTAGTATCTAGTCGATATAGTGCTAACTGTAGCAAGTGAGGTCAGTTCAAGTACTTTCCTGAGTCCTGACATACCAATAGCTAACCATTTTGCCTTCAATTTCGACAAAATATAAGTTCTTGTCTACTATAAGTACGACATTTAAGTATTAGTTAATGTATCTCTTAAAGTTTATTTATGTAATTATATATGTATTAAGTCTTGTATAAATCCCTTCCAATACAATCAATGAAACTAACGTGGAGTTTACTTTACATGGTATCACAAGCCAAAACAAAAACAAAAAAAAACCCTAGGTATGTCAGGAACTTCAGTCACCACCAATGCTCCCATTGTGCCTGCTGCTTCAGTGACAATGTTATCATCTCCATCGTTTAGCCCTACCCATCAACTCTCAATTAAACTGACTTCAACAAACTTTTTACTTTACGAACTCAATTTCTACCTATGATTCGTAGTTGTGGATTAGAACATCATCTTGATGGCTCTCAATGATTCCAGAAAAATTTCTTGCTGAAAGTCAATTGAATTCTGTGTATCAAAATTGGGTACAACAGGATCAAATAGGTTTTGAGTTGGATTGTGGCCTCTATTTCATAAAGTGTGTTACCACAAATAGTAGGTGTTGATACCTCTCCTGCAGCTGGGAAACATTGATTTCGGCATATGCTAGGCATCGAAATCAAAAGTTCGTGAATTGAAAAATCAATTATATTCTCTTCATCGTGGTTCTGATTCAATTGAGATATATATTCAAAAAGCTAAGAGTACATCTTATCAACTTGCTACCTTACAACATCCCGTCAATGAGGACGATCTTATTGAGCATGTTAAAGGTAGTTTAGGTACGTCTTATCGCCCTTTAAAAGATCTCTTGACGCGACACAAATTGATGTATCTTTTGATACCCTGTACGTTCTACTTTTGACTAAAGAGCGGTAATTGAAGAATAAAGAATCTACAATAATTGCGTCAACTGCTCACTACGAGATGGCTCAACCTCAGCGTGGGCGAGGTCGAGGCCGTTAATGGCAATCGAGGACATGGCAGAGGTGGCTACTTTGCTTCTCCATCACCACCTGGACATGTATTCTCTACTTCAATTCAAACTGTTGCCACAAACATACAGTCCTGTAATCTAGTCACGCAAGCAACACCATAAGATACTTCTACCATAAATTGTTATAATTGTGGAGGACTTGGACATATGTCTCATGTTCGCCCTTCATCGAAGGATAGAAACACTCATCACAGTGTCACTAAACTATCTTCTAACCTTGCTAGAACCTTTTCACAACCCTCCCAGTCATGGCTTATGGGCAGTGGCACCACACACCATCTTACTGCTAATCTTGACAACCTTACCATTCACTCTGAATATCAAGGTCCTAAAGAAGTTTTTCTAGGTAATGGTTCTAAATTACCTATCTCTCACATTGGTTCTTCTTCTTTGCATATTGTTGGTGCTTCGTTTAATTTAAATAATATTTTGTGTGTCCCTACTGGTAAGCAGAATTTAATTTCTGTTAGTTCTTTTGTTAAGGTTAACAGTGTTTCATGTGAATTTTTTCTTGACTATTTTCTTGTGAAGGATTTGGAAACGAGGGCTCTGCTTTTCGAAGGACCAAATAAAGATGGTCACTATACCTGTCCAGCATCTCTATTGAAGTCTCATATCTAGTCATACTCCGCAACATTAGATCATGGCATGCTTGGCTTGGACATGCTTCACCTTCTACAGTTTGTCTCGTTTAGTTTCAAATAATAGTTTAAGTTTTGATAGCTCTAATAGTTCCTATAATTCATTTTGTCAGGCTTGTGTAATGAGAAAAATTCATAAGTTTCCTTTTCTAGTTTCCAAATATTCCGTTTGTGGTCCTTTGGATTTGATTCGTTCAAATGTTTGGGGTCCGGCCCCAGAAATCTCAAATGATAGTTTTCTTTATTATGTTATATTCTTTTATCACTTTAGAAAATATTCTTGGATATATTCTATTAAGAACAAATCTAATGTGTTGATAGGTTTCATCAATTGTATTTATTGGTTGAGAAATTTATCGATTGTTCCATTAAACAATTTCAGGCAGATTGGGGAGGTGAGTTTCAAGCCTTAACTTCCTACTTGTACACACATGGGATCACACAACGTGTTTCTTGTCCATATACCCCTGTGCAGAAAGGAAACATAGATATGTCACAAAAACCGGTCGTGCACTTCTCTATCACTCTCATGTCCCTTCTAAATTTCGAACAAACGCATTTGAAGCGGTTGTCTTTGTTATCAATCGTTTGCCCACAGCTAAGTTAAATCATCAAAGTCTATATGAAACTTTATTCGGTGACAAGCCTGATTACAGTCAATTATGTGTTTTTGGTTGCTTATGTTTGAAATGACCCCAAAAAGTGCCCGAAAATGTGCCTCGAAAATGCCCGAATTCGTAATTTCTTTATATCTCAAAATTCAAACGTGATATCGAAAATTCGACTTCATATTCTTATTCAGGAGGCAAAATTGAGTGGGAAATAGATATAACCTGAATTTTAGAGGACCCGTAGCAAAATTTCATTTTGCCAAAATTTCACTTTCCAGTGAAGGTACACGTTCCTCCACGACGTGGAGCCATCGCGGAGATGTGTATTTTTCTGCCAGTTTTCTATTTCGGTCTATGCCTTTGGGGTCTTGGGTCTAAGCCTTCCCACGCGTAAAAATACCTATACTTAGTCATGTTTCACCTTCATATCATATACGACATTCCTCAATACTCTCTCAAACACTTAGACAAATATTACACTCTAAATTCTAGTCCCAAAACTCAATCTGAATCTTAAGGTTTTCATTCAAGCTTCAAGTCTCCATTTCCAATCTTTTTCAAGGATTCTCCGAAGTCAAGGTATGTAGGTTTTAACCATTGGGTCCTTTCTCCCATGGTGTCCAAGCTTCCTTTTTACCTAAATCACATGTTTCTAAGTTGATTTACTTATGGATGTTCTATTATGAATTTGACAATAAACTATGTTGGGTTTTGTAAAAGTGTGACTATTTTAGCATGTTTTGAGCCATGAATCTTGGATCTATCTTGAGATTTGATGAAGGATTTTGATGTATATTGTATGATGATGTTATCAAGTGTTGGTGGGATGATTTACTTCAAGATTTCTTGCATGATTTCACTCTTTAATTGCATGGTTTTACTCTAGCATTACACACCCACCAAGTGTTTGATAAAATGTCCGGGCTAGGGTTCTTGAGCCATTGATATTCTATTGCATAACCTATGACTTGTATAACTTTATGATGGTTAAAGGATGGTATAACTATGTTGATTTTATGAAAAGTATCTATAGTATTGGAAGTTGATCAATTGCCTCGTTTGGGGGGTGATAGGCCCGAACAACCATGTCGGGGGTTTTGTACCTCAATTGCCTCTCTCGGAGGTAGTAGGCCGGTGCAACCATGTTAGGGGGGAGGGGGGGAAGGTGAGGTTTGTACCTCAATTGCCTCGCTCGGGAGATAGTAGGCCCGTGCAACTATGTTGGGGGTTTGTACCTCAATTACCTCGCTCGAGAGATAGTAGGCCCGTGCAATAATATTGGGGGGTTTGTACCTCAATTGCCTCGCTCGGGAGGTAGTAGGCCCATGCAACCATGTTGAGGGGTTTGTACCTCAATCGCCTTGCCAAGGAGGTGGTAGGCCTTGGTTACTAATAATGGTCTCTTCCTACACATGTAGTATGTTCTATGTAAGAATATTTTACTACAAGCATTGATCATGCATGTCATATTGTTAATTGCCTAAATATGCATTTCAATTACGTTGCCTATCTCTTGTTGTATTGCATCCTACATACTTAGTACATTCAAACATACTAATGCATACTCTATGCCTACATGATATCACCATGTAGGAACCGGGGCTCCTATTGATTCTCCTCCACGTGGCTAGGCGAATTGTTCAAGTTTTCTTTTGGTGAGTCCTCATGTCCGAGGACAATACTCACGCTTATGCTTTGACTATATCTTTTATATTTGGATTAGCTATCGTCATTATTATGAGGGTAAGACCGGTTACTAGTCTTGGCCCCCACTAAGTTCTATGTTTAGAGGTGCTGTTGGACAAGTTATATAAAGATGCTATAAGCTTGACTCTCTTTTAACTCTTGATGTTTTATGATATGAAATGATTCCCTTAGCCCCTTTATCCTTATTTTATTCCCTTATTGATTCTTAAATTGCTTCTGCGACCAAGGATATGTAATGATATGCTAAGAGGCTTGATTGGGGACCCTCCGAGTTCCCTATTTGTCGTGTCACGTCTAGGCCCTAGTTTGGATCGTGACAAACTTGATATTAGAGCACTAAGTTGATAATGTTCCTTGGCATCCAACACACCACCGATTAGAGTCTTATTCATGGTTGTGAAGCATGCCACGACTATGAATGAGAGGCTATGAGGCGTCTTTGGAAATACTCCCTTCTTTTGATCTATGTCGTGCGATAGAATTAGTCTCCTAAGGATTATTTCTTATTTTAATCATTGCATTTCAGAATTTGTCTCAAGTTATGCAGGACAGTGATATATCAAATGCGGAGGTTCGGAATGCTCTATGGGTATTGGCCAAAGCGGTGGCAAACTTGACAACTCAACTCAATCAACAAGTGAGTGCCCCCGAGACTTCAAGTGGTAAGATGAGGAAGAGAAAGGATAAGGAGGCCAAGAGGGCCCGTTTTGAAGGAAAGTTCCAAAGTCACAAAGGTAGGGGTGGTGTGGTGCCTTATGTTAGGTGCCCAAGATGCGATAGATGCCATGATGGCCCATGCTTGAAAGGTACGGATGCTTGCTATGGTTGTGGGCAGATGGGTCATAAGGTAAATGATTATCCTCGTAAACGCATCAAGGGTAAAGGTGGTGATGTTGATCAAAGAGAAGATGGTGGTGGACAAACTCCTCCTTCATGCAACAAGTGTGGAAGATACCACTCGAGAGATTGGTTAGCCGGTTCGGATGCGTGTTTTGGGTGTGGTGGAGTGGATCATAAGATGAGACGTTGTCATGGGTCCCTAAAGGTCATAAGGATGGTCGTCGCCATTCTCTACCATACCCCTCTAGTGGTCGCTAGGCTTCGCATGGTACTTCGCAGGTAAGTTGAAGATCTTGATTTTATGGATCCAGCTTCCACTATTCTTTTCATTATTCCTTTTGGTTGCTAGTGGGCTTCTTGCATGCCCCGAGTTGTTGTGTGAATGTTCGGAGTCTACCCCTATGTTGATTCCATTATTGTTTGAAAGTTCATAGGTATTGTTCCGTGTTCATATTTCAGTAGGTCTTTCCTTGTGACTTGTTGGGTTTGATGTGGTGGATTTTGATGTTATACTTGGAATGGATTGGTTACATGCATATTGTGTTCCCATTGATTGTAGGACCCATAGAGTTAGATTCCAATTTCCTAATAAACCCGTTCTTTAGTGGTAGTGAAGAGGTAAGCTTATTTCTTGTCTTGAGGTACAATTGATCCCTACGGGTGGCATTTATCATCTTGTAAGAGTTAGGGGTGTTGAACCTAAGTTATTTCTATTGAGTTGTTCCGATGATAGATGAGTTCCTTGATGTCATTCCTAGTGAGCTTCCCAGTGTTGTTTGTATAGAAGAAGTTGGTTCCCTTAGAAAGTGTATTGATTACCGGCAACTTATTAGGGTCACTATAAAGAATGAGTACACTCTCCCAAGGATTTATGATCTATTTGACCAACTTCAATAGGTTAGTCATTTCTCTAAGATTGATCTTTGGTTTGGGTTTTGTCCCCAAGTGAGGACGAGGGTAGGTGATATCCCTAGTGCCTTTACGGGCTTGGAATGAGCATTTTGAGTCATGGTGGAGTTGATTGGTTGACTTATGCACCGTCTATATTTATAGGTTTTATGAATAGGGTCTTAAAACCCTACCCTTGCATGTTTGTGGTGGTCTCTAGTGATTATGTATTGATTCATTTAGAGCATGTGACTCATTTGAGGGTAGTGCTACAAAGATTAAGGGAAGAGACTGTCTGTGCAAGGTATGGAAAATGCGATTTCTGGTTGAAAAAGGTTGCCTTTCTAGGACATGTGGTGTCGGGGAATGACATTAAGGTGAATCCTAAGAAGACGGATGTGATTAGAAATTGGCCTAGACCTTTGACTACCTCGGACATTAGGAGTTTCTTGGGCTTAACGGGTTACTATCGGAGGTTTGTAAATGA
The DNA here is from genome assembly GCA_026153255.1 of Solanum medicagineum. Taxonomy (NCBI): domain Eukaryota; kingdom Viridiplantae; phylum Streptophyta; class Magnoliopsida; order Solanales; family Solanaceae; genus Solanum; species Solanum medicagineum. Next base: position 13,313,490 of record JAPFFP010000012.1, on the reverse strand, counting down.
GTTCTCTTCTATTGCTTCTCCCATGACTCGGTTGACTCGAAAGAAAGCTAAGTTTGTGTGGACCGATGAGTATGAAAACAGTTTCCAAACCTTGAAGGATAAGTTTGTCTCCGCTCCTATGTTGTCTCTATCGGAAGGGTTAGAAGGGTTTGTTATGTGTTGTGATGCCTCCCGAATTAGTTTAGGTTGTGTTTTGAAGAGAAATGGTAAGGCGACAGCCTATGCTTTTAGACAATTTGAGATGCATGAGAAGGATTATCCTATCTATGACCCTGAGTTATCCGCCGTTATATTTGCTTTGAAAATTTGATGCCATTATTTGTATAGGGTGCATGTTGAGGTGTTTACCAATCACAAGAGTCTCCAATATGTGTTTACCCAAAGGATCTTAGCTTTAGACAAAGAAGGTGGTTAGAATTTCTTAAGGATTATGATCTGAATGTGCATTATCATCTCGGTAAGACTAATGTTATGGTCGGTGCTCTGACTAGGGTGTCCATGGGTAGCCTAGTTCATGTTGATAGCGGTAGCAAAGGGGTGGTTAGGGACATCCACCAGTTGGCTATATTGAGGGTTAGGTTGGGAGAGGTTGACTATGGTGGTATTATGGTTGTTGGTGGTTCAAAATCTTCCTTGGTTGATGAGGTAGAAACAAAGCAAGATCTTGATCCCTCCTTGTTAGAATTGAAGGCTTTAGTGAGCGTTGGCAAGGTGGAGATTTTCTGCCAACGGGGAGATGGTGCCCTTAGGTACCAAGGTAGGTTGTGTGTGCCTAGTGTTGATGACTTGAGAAAGAGGGTTCTTGATGAGACTTATAATAGCTATCATTCTAGCATTGGTATGGATCCTTTTGAGGCCCTCTATTGTAGGCATTGTAGATCACCGATTGGGTGGTTTGAAGTGGGAGAAATGGCTTTGTTGTGTCCGGATCTTAAGGTGTTCATTCAAGCTTCAAGTGTCCATTTCCAATCTTCTTCAAGGATTCTCCAAAGTCAAGGTATGTGGGTTTCAATCATTGGGTCCTTTCACCCATGGTGCCCAAGCTTCCTTTTTACCTAAATCACATGTTTCTAAGTTGATTTTACTTATGGGTCTTTTATTATGAATTTGACTATGAACTATGTTGGGGTTTTGTAAAAGTGTGACAGTTTAAAGCATGTTTGAGCTATGAATCTGTGATCTATCTTGAGATTTGATGAAGGGTTTTGATGTAAATTGCATGAGGGTATTACCAAGTATTGGTGGGTGGTTTTATATTGAATTTACTTGCAGATTTCACTCTTGAATTGCATGGTTTTGCACTAGCATAACACACCCACCAAGTGTTTGATAAAATTTCTGGTTGAGGGTTCTTGAGCCATCGATGACCTATTGCATGACCTATGACTTGTATGACTTTATGATGATGAAATAATGGTATAAATGTGTTGATTTCATGAAAAGTATCTATTGTTTTGGAAGTTGATCAATTGCCTCGTTCGGGTAGGGGGGATAGTAAGCCCGAACAATCATGTTGGGGCGTTGGTACCTCAATTGCCTCACTCGGGAGGTAGTACGCTCGTGCAACCATGTTGGGGGGCTTTGTACCTCAGTTGCCTCGCTCAGGAGGTAGTAGGCCCATGTCAACCATGTTGGGGGGTTTGTACCTCAACTACCTCGCTCGGGAGATAATAGGCTTGTGCAACCATGTTGGGGTTTGTACCTTAATTGCCTTGCTCGAGAGGTAGTAGGCCTGTGCAACCATGTTTAGGGGTTCGTACCTCAATCGCCTTGCCAAGGAGGTGGTAGGTCTTGGTTACTAATAATCGTCTCTTCCTACACATGTAATATGTTCTATTTAAGCATGTTTTACTACAAGCATTGATCATGCATGCCATATTGCTATACACTCATTCATTGCCTAAATATGCATTTTGATTATGTTGCCTATCTCTTGTTGCAACATGATATCACCATATAGGAACCGGGGCTCCTATTGATTCTCCTCCACGTGGCTAGACGGATTGTTCAAGTTAGCTTTTGGTGAGTCCTCATGTCCGGGGACAATATCTATATTTTCTCATGCTTATGCTTAGATAATATCTTGTAAATTTGGATTAACTATTTTCATTATTATGAGGGTGAGCCTAGTTGTTTGTTTTGTCCCCCGCTAAGTTCTATGTTTAGAGGTGTTGTTGGACAAGTTATGTAAAAATGTTATAAGCTTGACTCTCTTTTGACTCTTGATGTTTTATGCTATGAAATGGTTCCCTTTATCCCCTTTATCCTTATTCTATTCCCTTATTGTTGCTTAAATTGCTTCCACGGCCAAGGATGTATGATAATATACTAAGAGGCTTGATTGGGGATACTCTGGGTTTTCCATTTGTCGTGTCATGTCTAGGCCCTAGTTTGGGTCATGACAATGTTACCCTTGGCTTCGTCCTCATTCACAAAATAAACTTAGTCCTCATTCCACTCCCTGTGTCTTTCTTGGCTATAGTCTCAAAGGCTACAAGTGTTATGATCGTGTCTTTAACAAATTCTTTATCTCACGTCATATGTTTTTTGATGAATAGGTATTCCCTTTTCAAGAAGTCGATGGTGTCTGTGTTGCTTGTACTAAGCCTGACACAAACCTATCTTTTGCTCTTATTACTCCTAATATTGTTCCAACTGTACCTACGCATCCACCAAGGTTGCAACCTCAACCACCAATCAGCCAAGAATCCGCCTCACCTCATCTGTCATCCTCTCCACAGTGTTCTCCATCACCCTCCCCATCTCTATCACAGGCTTCTCCAATTTCACTTGGTACTGGCTCAACTAATACACAAGTTCAAGACCTTTATATTTTGATTGATGATGATGTTCCTGATTCTCCACGTGACTATGATTCTAATGGTGTTGCTTCATTGGGTGTAGTCATACCTATTCACAATCATCCAATGGTTACACGAGCGCAAACTGAAAATCTTAACCCCAAACATATCCAATCCTTCTCTGGATCCTGTGGCATTGCTCTTGATCACATGGTACACTCAGGCAATTAAAATTCCTTAATGGAGATCTACTATCTCAGCAGAATATAATGCGCTCATTGCAACTAGTACAGGGAAGTCGGTTCCACCCTAGCAGGCTACAGATGTCATTGGTTGTAAATGGGTTTGCAAGAAAAAAAAAAGACCAGATAGCTCCATTGAATAACATAAGGCAAGATTAGTTGCCAAGGGTTTCCATCAATGCCCTAGAATTGACTTTGATGATACTTTCAGTCCTGTTGTCAAACCTACAACCATTTGCCTATTGCTTTCTATGGTGGTGTCACAGGGATGGATTGTTACTCAACTTGATATCTCTAATGTGTTCTTGCATGTAAGCTAGAGGAGGATGTATACATGTAAAGCCCCAAAAGGTGCCCAAAAATGTGCCTCGAAAATGCCCATAATCGTAATTTCCATATATCACAAAATCCACACGTGATATCAAAAATTCAACTTCATATTCATGATCAGGGGGTCAATTTGAGTAGGAGATAGGTATAATCCCGATTTTAACGTAACCGTAGCAAAAAAAAAAATTCAAAAACTCCTTATCCAAAAAGGATCCGCGCCCCTGACGCCACGTGGCCAGGATACGGACCAGTGTTATTTTGTTTCTAGTTTTACTCTTTTGGTCCAAGGTCTTGAGATCTTGGGCCTAAGCCTTCCCATGCATAAAAACACCTATACTTAGTCATTTTTCAACCCCATATCACTCAACACACTATCAAAACCCTTTCTAACACTTAGCCAAATATTTCATCCAAATTCAAGTGACTCAAACTCATTTTGGGATCTCAATAATTTCATTCGAGCTTTGAGTTCTCATACAAATCTTGATCAAGAAAATCTCTAAAGTTGAGGTATGTGAGTTTCAACTATTGGGTCCTTTCACCCATGGTGCCCAACCTTCTTTTTCATGTAAATTGCATTTTTTTTCAAGTTGGTTATATATGGGTATCTTCTATTATGTAATTTAAATATAAACTATGTTGGGGTTTCATAAAATGTGATTGTTTAAGCATGTTTTGAGCTATGAATCTATGATCTATTATGATATTTGATGAGGGCTTCCAATGTATCTTGCATGAGGGTATTACCAAGTCTTGGTGGGTTGATTTACCTTGAGTTTTCTCACATAATTTCACTCCTGAATTGCATAGTTTTAAACTAACATTACACAGCTGCCACGTGTTTGATAAAATGTTCGTTTAAGAATTCTTGAGCTATTGATGATGTATTGCATGGCCTATGAGTCAAGTGACTTTATGATGATGAAAGGAGTGTATGCATATGTTGAATTTATAAAAGTTATCTATGGTGTTCCAAGTTGACCATACCTTGTTAGGGGGTGTCAAGCCCAATCACTTTTTTGAGAGGGTGTTAAGCCTCAATCACCTTGTCTGGGGGTGTTAGGCCCATACTACCTTGTTGAGGGATAAATAACTCAATCGCCTTGTAGGGGGTGGTAAGCCCATACTACCATTTTAGGGGGTAGATACCTCAGTCGCCTTGTCAGGTGGTGATAAGCCTGTACTACCATGTTGGGGTAGACACCTCAATCGCCTTGTCGAGGTGGTGGTAAGCCCGTACTACCAATTAAGGGGTAGATACCTGAATCACCTTCCAAGGGGGTGGTATGCCTTGGATTCTAAGTACTAATCTGCTTGGTCTATGATGATGGTATCTTCCTACACATGTAATATGTTCTATACAAGCATGTTTTACTTCAACAATTGATCATGCATGTCATATTGTTATTATACTACCCATTGCCTATGTTTATGCATTTTGACTATGTTGCCTATCTCTTGTTGCATTGCATCCTACATACTTAGTACATTCAAATGTAATAACACATACTCTATGCCATCATGACATTACCATGTAGGATCGGAGCTCCTCACGATCATCCTCCATGTGGTTAGTTGGATATCTCGAAGATAAACTTTCGTGAGTCCTCAAGTTCAGAGACATTGCCTATCTACTCTTGCTTATGTTATTTCTTATGTTGAACTCTTGATATTATGAGGGTGAGCCTGGAAAGTGTTTGTCCCAAACCTATCTATGCTAGAGGTGTTGTTGGACAAGTGATGTAATTATGCTATGTTCTTGACTCTTGATTGTTTGTGGTTATCTAAGAATTCCGTTAGTCCCTTTATCCTTATTTTTACTCTCTTGTTGTTGTCTAATTGCTTCCTTGACCAAGGATGTGTAAATGATATGCTAAGAGGCTTATTTGGGGTCCCTTCGGGTTCCCATTCGTCGTGTGACATCTAGGCCCTAGGCTTGGGTCATGAAAAACTTAGTATCAGAGCACTAGGTTGTTAATGGTCCTCAGAATCCAACACATACATAGATTAGAGTCTTGTTGATGGTTGTTAAGTGCACACAACTATAAGTAAGAGGCTATGAGATGTTTTAGCAAATGTTTCCCTTCTTCTTGATCTATGTCGTGCTATAGAAGTTGAGGTAAGGCTTTCCCGTAACGAGTGTTCTTTGCTATGCTAGATCATGCCTATTTTAAGAGGAAGAAGAGCTCGTTCACCCGAGGAGCAACCGGCCCCTCCCGCTCCTCAAGCTCCTCATGATGGGGCAGTGGCTCTTGAAGAGTTCTGGGATGATATTACCATGCTAGCCCATGCCATGACTAATCAAATCAACCAAGGGGCCCAGGACCTTCATGCTCCTACTCCAGTTTCTAGGGTGAGGGATTTTACAAGAATGAACCCACCGGAGTTCCATAGGTCTAAAGTGGATGAGTACCCTCAAGAATTTATTGATGAGGTGTACAAAGTGTTGTCTATTATGGGGGTTAACTCGGTGGAGAAAGTGGAGTTGGCGGCCTACCAAGTCAAAAAGATGGCCCAAATACGGTTTTCCCAATGGAAAGTGGAGAAGGGGAACAACAATGTGATCCTTTGGAAGGAGTTCAAGGTGGCATTTCTCAACAAGTTCTTCCCTCTTGAGCTAAGGGAGGCCAAAATGATGCAATATGAATCTAAAGCAAGGGTCAATGAGTGTGAGAGAGCATGCCCTCAAGTTCAACCAACTCTCCAAATATGCTCCAAAATTGGTGGCCGAGCCAAGGTCTAGAAAGAACAAGTTTGTGATAGGTGGATCCGATTTGGTGAATGAAGAGTGTCGTACCGCCATGTTGATAGGTGATATGGACTTGTCCTGCCTCATAACTTATGTTGAACAATTAGAAGGGGAAAATTTAAGAAAGAGGAGAATGAGTGAGGCTAAGAGGGCCCGTTTTGAAGGTGAATTTCAAAATCCTAAGGGTGGATGGTTTCCTTAAGGCCACAAGTTCCAAGGCCAAAGTTCTTCAAATGCTCCTAATAGAAGGGTTTCTAATGATTAAGCAAAGATTCCAAGGTGGTGGTGGTGTGGTGCCTAATGCTATATGTCCAAGATGTGGTAGAGGGCATAATGGCTCATGTTTGAGGAACATTAATTCTTGTTATGGTTGTGGTGAAGTGGGTCATAAGATGATTGATTTTCCTCGTAATCAAAACAAGAGAATAGATGGCCGTCCATAAGGCGAAGGTGCAAATGTGGGTCTTAGGGGAAGAGGAGGCCAACAAGGTGGTGCCCTAAGGCACAATAGATTCTATGCTCTTCAAGGGAGACAAGGGGTAGAGGAGGCACCCGATATCATCACTGGTATGTTAAAAATCTTTGATTTTGATGTGTATGCATTGATAAACCTGGGTGCCACTCTTTCTTTTATTACTTCTTTTGTTGCCAAAAAGCTTCATGTAAAACCCGAATCGTTGTGTGAGCCATGTGAAGTTTCTACTCCCGTTGGTGCATCCACTGTTGCTAGAAGAGTCCCTAGAAATTGTCCCATATTCATTTTGCATAAAATATTACCTTGTGATTCTATTGAGATGGATATGGTGGCAAAAAGATGGCTAGAGAGGTCCATCGGTTGGCTAGATTAGGGGTTAGGTTGGAAGAGTTTGATAATGGTGGTATAGTGGTTGTTGATGGCTCTAAAGTCTTCATTGATTGAGGAGGTGAAGGCAAAGCAAGATCTTGACCCCACCTTGTTAGAATTGAAGGCCTTGGTGAGAGATGGCAAGGTGGAGGTTTTCTCCCAAGGGGGAGATGGTGCCATTAGGTATCAAGGTAGGTTGTGTGTG
>JAPFFP010000012.1:13243387-13277323 GCA_026153255.1 Solanum medicagineum | reverse complement strand
CTTGGTACTCCTACTCCCACGATAATGAGGTTGCTCATGGCAGATAGAACCATAAAGAAGCCAAAAGGGATACTTGCTCATGTTCTTGTAAAGGTTGATAAATTCATCTTTCCCGTGAACTTCGTGATCCTTGATTGTAAGGTTGATTTCGAGGTACCCATTATACTGGCAAGACTATTTCTGTCCACTGGAGAGCCTGGATGGATATGGATTTCGGTCAACTTCGGTTCAGGGTCAATGATGCAAAAGTTGTGTTTGACATCCGCCATTCAATGAAACATTCGGATAAGTTTAAGAGTGAAGTTTGGGCCATTGAAGATTTTTGATGATAGATGCTGACAAAGCCGAGCCACGACATTAAACAAGACGCTTCTTCGGAGGCAACCTAAGTGTCTTTTATTTTTTTGGCTTGTTTTTAAGTTCATTTTGGTTGTTTGATTGTTAGGTCATAGGTTGATGTTTATTTTGAGTGTTAAAAACATTAAATCAGTTGTGTTATTTTGGAAATTGGTGAATTTTGAGGTTTGGTTTGCAGGTATTATGTCACGACTGAAGCCCAGGGCCTAGACGTGACATGGCACAAGGGGAACCCAAAGGGACCCCAAGCAAGCCTCTTAACATATCATTACACATCCTTGGTCGCGGAAACAATAAAATACAACAACAATAGAGAAAAATAGGGACAACGGGGCTAAGGGACAACTTCCATATCATAGACAGCAAGAGTCAAGAGAGAGTCAAAGCTCATAACATTACACATAACATGTCCAACAACACCTCTAATACATAGATAAGAGTGGGGTCAAAGACAAGCAACCGGACTCACCCTCATAGCCAACATATACATAAAAGAAAGATAGTTTTAGAACATAGCAAGAGATCATAAGCAATGTCCCAAGAATAGAGGACTCACCAACAAGCTTGAGTGAAATTGTACTAGCCACATGGATGGATATGCTCAAGCGAGGCACCATTTTCTACATAGTAACATCATGTTGGCATAGATTATGTGTTTGTACATTTGAATGTACTAAGTATGTAGGATGCAATGCAACAAGTTACAAGCACCATAATCAAAATGCACAACAATGGCAATGAATAAGCGTATAGCAATATGACATGTATGAATGATGCTTGAAGTAATACCAGGGTTATATAGAACATAATACGAGTGTAAGGAGTGACCATTGTTAGTGCAATCCAAGGCCTACCACCTCCTTGGTGGGTGTGTAGTACTAGTGTAAAACCATGCAATTCAAGAGTGAAATCATGCAAGAAAATTCATTATAAAACTAACAATAGATACTTGGTAATACCCTTAAACAATATACATCAAAATCCTTCATCAAATCTCAATATAGATCTTAGATTCATAGCTCAAAACATGCTAAAACAACCACAATTTCATGAAACCCCAACATTGTGTATAGTGAAATTCATAATAGATAAGACCCATAAGTAAATCAACTTTAAAACATGCAATTTTAGGTAAATGGAAGCTTGAGCATCACGGGTGAAAGGAACCCATGAAAGAAATCCACATACCTTAGTTTTGGAGAAAAGCTTGATGAAGATTGGAGATGGAGACTTGAAGCTTGAGTGAGAACCTTGAAATCCGGATGAGTTTTGAGACTTGAATTTAGGAGATGAAATATTGGCTAAGTGTTTTAGTGAGTATTTGGAAATGTCTTGGATGATATGATGGTGAAATAATGATAAGTATAGGTATTTTCACGCATGGGAAGGCCTAGGCCCAAACCCAAAAGTCTTGGACCGAACTTAAAACTGGCACCAAAATAAAGCACCGGTTCGTCATGCCAGCACCACGCATACCTCACTGGAAATCGACACTTTAAAAATTGAAATTGTGATTCATTCGCTCTAAAATTGGGGTTAGACCCTTTTCCCACTCAATATGACCTCCTGAACAACAATATGAAGTCAAATTTTTTATATCGCGCATGAATTTTGAGATATATGGAAATTACGATTCCGGGCACTTCTAAGGCACATTTTCAAGCACTTTTAGGGTTATTTCAATGTCTTCCCCTTGGGAACATTCCTCCCCGAATGTCAAAGAAATGTATATAAGAAGGGTAATCGTGAAGAAATCAACCCCAACAAGAATGCAACAACATACTTAAAACACCAGTTTTAAAATCTCAACATATGTGTCAAAATCATCATGAACTTGTCACCATAGATATGACTGCATGCAAATGACATAGGGGCTGAAACATAAGATTTGGAATCATAAAAGAAAAGTACTTGATGCATTATCACAAGCTTGAATAGAGTGAAAGAGGTTCAGATATCGCTTCTCCATGCCCGCTTCGGCTCCCTGAGAGAAACTATCGACTAGACTATTCTTCCAAAGTGTCGTGACGAACACCACATCCATATTAATCAACTCTTCCCATCCATCCATAAAAAAACTCCACCAGGTTCTTCTCTCCTAAGTCAACTTATCCACTACAACACCGACAACTTCAAAGAGTTCTATAGCACTAGAGTCACCAACACTTCCCTTCAACCTAGAAGCATAAAGAGTCGGATGAATATATCCCTATTCATAGGCAACCCCAATTCGTATGCAACCTTACCAAGTCATGAATGCACAACCTAGCATAATCTTCAGCCCCATATATAGTATTAACCAATAGAAAATGAGCCAATTTTGTCATCCTATCAACCAGAACCAGAATGGGATCCAAAAGCCCTCCTAGTCTTGGGAAACCCAACCGCAAAATCCATATTAATATCCTCTGACTTCCAAGTGGGAATCTTTATGTCTTGTGCTAGGCCACCCTGCCTTTGGTGCTCGTCTTTGAATTGTTGACAGCTATGATAATCGGAAACAATTTGGCAATGTCCCTTTTAATGCCTCCCCGCTAATACACATCCCTCAAATCTCTATATGTAGGTAGAACCGGGTTGAATAAAATAAGAAAAATTATGGGCCTCATCAAGGATCCTTTCTCTCAAACCATGAACACAAGGCACACACAATCTACCTTAGTACCTAAGGGCACCATCTCCCTCTTGGGAGAAAACCTCCACCTTACCATCTTTCACCAGTGTCTTCAATTCTAACGAGGAATCAAGATCTTGCTTTACTTTTACCTCATCAACCATTGAAGATTTAGAACCATCAACAACAACAATACCACCATTACTAACCCCTTCCAACATGACTCCAAATCTAGCCAACCAATGGACCTCCCTAGCCATCTCCTTGTCTCCATCATCAACATATGCTAGGCTATCCATGGGCACCCTCGTTAGAGCACCGATCACAAGCTTATCCTTATTGGGGAAAAACGATGCACACTCATATCATTGTCCTCAAAGAGTTCCAACCACCTTCTTGTCACCCTCAAATCAAACCTATCATATTTTGCAAACAACATCTCATCCCCCAAGACTTGCAACACTACCCCAAATGGTTCACAAGCTCTACATAATTCAATGCTCCACCACTAGAGGTCACCACAAATATGCCAAGGTAGGGCTTTAAGACCCTATTCATGAAACCCATAAACATAGCAGATGCATAAGTCAACCAAACAACTCCACCACTGCTCCAACGATAACTCCTAATCTGATAGGACACCAAGGGATTTCACCTACCCTCATCCTCACTTGGGGACAAATCTCGATCCAAAATCAATCTTAGAGAAGCGTCTAGCCCATTGTAGTGGACCAAATGGATCGTCCATCCTTACCCATCATATCATGACCTTACGGGCCCTACACTTATTGGAGGCATGATATGCAAGTAGCGAAACCACCCCAAGGCCTCCAACCCAAACCAATTCCTTGAACCATCACAGTACTCAACAACCCCCTTCCAATCCTCCTGGTAGAGCCAAGATAGGAGCGGACACAAGCTTAACCTTCAATGTTTTAGAAGCTCTATTCACACTCATCGGTCCACTCAAATGAGCCTTACTTAGGGTTAACTAAACCATATGAGAAGCAATAGAAAGAAACCTACTCACAACCTCCGGTAATAACCCGCTAAGCCCAAGAAGCTCCTAATATGCGATGGATTCAAAGGTCCAGGGCAATCTCTAATCACCTCCGTCTTACTAGGGTCCACCTTAATATCATCACTCGGCACCATAAGACCTAAGAAGGCCACCTCTCGCAACCAAACTCACAGACCTCCTACTTAGCATACAATTTTCTCCTCTAAACCTTGTAGTACTATCCTCAAATGACTCCCATGTACCCCCTCAATTCCGGAGGCAAACCAACCTATCATCACCCAAGACATCATAGACATAATAATGTAGGGTCTAGTATTCATGAGACTTATAGACATATTCGGTGCACTAGTTAAACCAAAGGATACTACCCCAAATCCACAATATCGGAAAGGACATTCAAGAGCTCATTTACCATCCAAAATAATTCGAATAGAAATAACTTAGGTCCAACACCCCTAACCCCCACAAGACAAAGAATGCAACCCTTAGAGATCAAGCGTACCATAGTACAAGAAATGGACCTACCTCCTTTGTCACCACTTGACAGCCTCCCACTCAAAGATGGTTTCATTACAGGGTTGGATTCTAACTCCATGGGCGCTGCAATCAAAGGAGGCACAACATCTATGCAACTAATCTATTCCAAGTATGGCATCAAAATCCACCGCATCAAACCTAACAAGTCACAAGGCAAGACCTAACGCAATAAGAACACAGAAAAACACCTATGAACACTCTTCGCAACAACATACTCAACAAAAAGGTAGACACCAAAGGTTCACGTAACAACTCGAGACACACAAGGAGTCCGCCAGCAACCCGAAAGAAATAATGAAAGAAATAATGGCACACCGGACCTATCAATGTATGCGCATCAAAGTCAAAGAAAACTCCAACATACCGATAGCAACGTCGTGCGCCTCATCCCCTCCTTGAGCCTCTTGATCAACATCACCACCTTTACCCTTATCTTGAGCATAAAGACAATCCAAAATTTTTTAGCCCATCTCACCACACCCAAAGTATGCACCCGTGTTCCTCTAACATCTACCACTATGTTTCCTCCCACATTTTGGGTATTTAGGACGAATCACCCCATCATCGCCTTCTTTATTCTTATTGTGTTTATGAGGGAATTCCTTTGCCTTATGACCCAACTCTCCACAACCATAACAAGCGTTGGTACCTCTCAAGATGGGCCATCATGGCACCTGCCACATTTTGGGCACCCAGCATAAGGCACCACACCACTTCTATCTTTGGGACTTTGGAACTTTCCTTTAATATGAGCCCTCCTGACTACCTCTCCTCTTACCATTTGAAGTCTCAGGAGCATTCACTTGTTGCTCGAGGTGAGATGCCCGTTTTATCGCTGCTTTGGCCACTTCCTATAGAGTATCGCAAATCTCCACATTGATTACATCACTGCCCTGAGTAGCTCGAGACATATCCTGAAATGTAATGATTAGGGATTAGCAATAAACCCTAGGCGACCTAACTCTATCGCACGAGATAGATCATGAAGAAGTGAAATATTTCCTAGAATGCCTCATAGCCTCCTATTCATAGTCATGCGCGCTTCACAACATGAATAGAACTCTAATTGAAATGGCATGTTGGATGTCGAGGACCTAACAACCTAGTGCTCTGATACAATGTTTGTCACGACCCAAGCCTAGGGCCTAGACGTGACACGAAGCAAGGGGAACCCGAAGTGACCCCAAGCAACCCTCTTAACATATCATTACATATCCTTGGTCATGGAAGCAAAAACATACAACAACAATAGAGTAAAATATGGACAATGGGGCAAAGAGACAACTTCCATATCATAGACATCAAGAGTCAAGAGAGAGTCAAAGCTCATAACATTACACATAACATGTCCAACAATACCTCTACTACATAGATAAGAGCGGGGGCCAAGTTAAGCAACTAGGCTCACCCTCATAGTCAACATATACATAAAAGAAAGATGATTTTAGAACATAGCAAGAGATCATAAGCAACATCCCCAGAATAGAGTACTCACCAACAAGCTTGAGTGAAATCTTACTAGTCACGTGGATGGAGATGCTTAAGCGGGGCTTTGTTTCCTACATGGTGACATCATGTAGGCATAGTGTATGCATTAGTATATTTGAATTACTAAGTATGTAGGATGCAATGCAACAAGTGATAAGCACCATAATCAAAATGCATAACATAGGCAATGAATAAGCATATAGCAATATGGCATGTATGAATGATGCTTGAAGTAAAACCATCCTTATATAGAACATAATATGAGTGTAAGGGGTGGCCATTTTTAATGCAATCCAAGGCCTACCACCAACTTGGAGAGGTACATGAGGTGTAAACCCCTTCAGGAGGTTGATGAGGTACAAAACCCCTAACATGGTTGATGAGGTACAAACCCCCCAATATGGTTATCAAGGTACAAACACCTCGACATGGTTGCACGGGCCTGCCACCTCCCGAGTGAGGCGATTGAGGTACAAAGCCCTCAATAAGGCTACCCGGGCCTACAACCTCCCTAGTGAGGCTTAGTCATCCCTAACACTATAGAGATAATATAATATACATACATTCCTTTATCATCATAAAGTCATTCATCTAATAAGACATGCATTGGACCTTCAATTCCTCAAGAAATCATAATCAGACATTTTATCAAACATTTGACGGGTGTGTAGTTCTAGTGTAAAACCATGCAATTCAAGAGTGATATCATGCAAGAAAATTCATTATAAAACAACCAATAGATATTTGGTAACACCCTCAAGAAATATATATATATCAACACCCTTTATCAAATCGCACAATAGATATTAGATTCATAGCTAATATGCTAAAACAACCATAATTTCATGAAACCTAATATAGTGTGCAATGAGATTCATAATAGATAAGATCCATCAGTAAATCAACTTTAAATCATGCAATTTTAGGTAAAGGAAGCTTGGGTATCATAGGTGAAAGGAACCCATGAAAGAAGCCCACGCACCTTAGCTTTGGAGAATAGCTTGATGAGGATTGGAGATGGAGAATTGAAGCTTAAGTGAGAACCTTTAAATTCGGATGAGTTTTGAGACTTTAATTTAGGAGATGAAATATTGGTTAAGTGTTTCAGTGAGTGTTTGGGAATGTCTTGGATGATATGAGGGTGAATAATGCTAAGTATAGGTATTTTCATACATTGGATGGCTTAGGTCCAAGACCCAAAAGCCTTGGACCGAACTTGAAAACTGGCACCAAAATAAAGCACTGGAGCATCGTGCCATCAACGCGCATACCTTACTGGAAATCGACACTTTGAAAATTGAAATTGTGATTTGTTCACTCTAAAGTTGGGGTTAGACCCTTCTCCCACTCAATTTGACCTCCTGAACAATAATATGAAGTCAAATTTTTTATATCGCGCATGGATTTTGAGATACATGAAAGTTATGATTCTGGGCACTTCTGAGGCACATTTTTCTGGCATTTTTGGGGTCGTTTCATATTAACCAAGAGCTTAAAGTGTGAGAAATTGCATTTGGAGAAGCCACTATGAACAAGCCTACAAGTCATGGTGCACATTACGACTCGTAGTCATGCATCGTAGAGGGAAACAGTGATGAATCAATGTTGGCACACACAGTACGAACCAACCTTATGATTCATAGGGTCCCCTTCGAGTCGTAAGTGGGGTTTGTAGTGCCCAGGTATGAATTTTAATTTTTCTAAGTATTGAGGTCTACTACAAGACTAGGACCTACGAATCGTAGGAAGCCCTACGACTCATAGTCAGGGTTACATAGCCCCGAAGTACAGAATTTTTAAAGTCGACTCAGTTTGGTATATTAGGGGTCAAATACTCAATTGACCCCTTATTTTCCTCATTTAAATATTTTTCCTCCCCCTAAAACTTTCCCAACTCCATTTTCTATTATTTCTGTCAACATCCATCGGATTCCGGCAAGTTTTTCCAGTGAAGCATCACACTAGAGTTTCAGCTTCTTCCTATTTATCTTATTTTATCTATTTGCTTCTATTTGTTGGTTCTTGTGGAAAGGTTATAGGCACCATAGCTTCCTTTTGTTTTCTACTATGAGGACCCCCTATGACTCGTAGGTCACCCTACGAGTCATAGTGGTCCCTCATAGGAGGCAACAGTCACCTGTGGTTCTTTAACACTTACCATACGAGACCTACCTACGACTCATAGTGCCCACTGCAAATTATAGTGAGGGACTCGTAGGACATGCCTTGTTCTAAATTGTATTTTATTCCCTACTACGAGTACAACAACCCCAAAAAGTGCCCAAAAATGTGCCTCGGATTGCCCAAAATTTTAAATTACATATATCTCAAAATCTGTTTGCTATTTCGAAAATCCAACTTCATATTCTTATTCAGGGGTCAAAATTAGGTGAAAAAGGGTCTAACCCCATTTTAAGAGCAAAAGATTAGCAATTATGAAATTCCAACAGTGCAATTTCCAAGAGGCGACGCGCTTCTGTACATTTTGGGGACTGTATTTTATAGTTCGGTCCAAGACTTCTAAGTCTTGGGCCTAAGTGTTCCCAAATGTATTTTTACTCATACTTAGCCTCATTTAACCCTCATATCATCCTAAACATTTCCCAATACTCACTCAAACACTTAGCCATATTTTCACTCCCAAAATTCTAGTCCCAAACCCTCATCCGAAGCTAAGGTTTTCCTTCAAGATTTTTCTTCAAGCTTCAAGTCTCCATATCCAACCTTCACCAAGTTCGTCTCTAAGCTAAGGTAAGTGGTTTATTTCTTGAGTTCCTTTCACCCATGATACCTAAGCCTCCTTTTACTCAAATTGCATGATTTAAAGTTGATTTACAAATGGGTATTGCTTATTATGAAATTCACTGCACACTATGTTAAAGCTATGTACAATTGTGTCTGTTTTCCATGTTTTGAGCTATAAATCTTTGATCTATTGCAAGATTTGAGGAGAGGTTTTGATGTATGTTACTTGAGGGTGTTGCAAGGTGATGATTGATGTTTTAACAATGGATTTTCTTGCATGATTTCATCTCTTTATTTCATGGTTTTATACTAGCATTACACACCCTCTAATTGTTAGATAAAATGTCCGGATGTGGTTTCTTGAGGAGTTGAAGGTCCAAAGCATGAAATATGATATAAATGACTATATGATGATGAAATGAGCTTATGTATATGATATACTCTTTATAAAGTATTGCATTAGACCCTACCCGATCCGGGGGGGATAAGAGCCCCGGTAACCAAGGTAGGGGTTTGTACTCATCAACCATATGAGGGGTTTGTACTTTGCCACCATGGTGATAAGGAGTGATTATCATAAACCATGTGAGGGGTTTGTACCACACAACCACCAAGGGGCTTGTCCCTTGAATAAGTAGTTGGGTCTCTTCTACACATATGATATCCTATATGAGTATGAGTTACTTAAGCATATTTTACTTACGCATTGATCATACATCCCATATTATTATATTATGCCTATTGCATCAGATTATGCATTTTGATTATGTTGCCTATCTACTGTTGTATTGCATCCTACATACTTAGTACATTCAAATGTACTAACGAATACTCTTGCCCACATGATATCACCATGTAGGAACTGGAGCCCAAGTTGATCATCCTCCTCCACGTGGCTAGTTCGGTGCTACTCACGCTAGTTGTAAGTCCTCCACTTCGGGGACCTTAGTCTACGCTCTCTTGTTATGAATTGAGACATTATTCTTTATGTTCTATTTGACTATGAGGGTGAGCCCAGTTGCTTTGTCTTGGCCCTCACTCTTATCTATGTAGTAGAGGTGGTTGGATATGTTATGTATCTATGATATGAGTTTGACTCTTGTCTCTTGACTATGATATTGTGCAAGCTTTTCCCTTAGCCCTTTTGCCCCTATTCTTGCTCTTTAATGTTCTTATATGCTTCTATGACCAATGATGTGTAATGACAAGTTAAGAGGCTTGTTTGGGTTCCATCAAGTTCCCCATTCATCTTGTCACATCTAGGCCCTAGGCTTGGATCGTGACAACGAGCCCAGGTTACGACTGGTAGGTCATCCTACGATTTGTACTTGAGCCTCTTATCTGTGATCATAATGTTATTTTTTCAGGCACCTTAGAACTACGAGGCTATTGTACGACTCATAGGTCATCCTACGAGTCATACCTGTGCCTCGTATCTGTAGGCCTACAACGGATTCTGTGAAGTTGTTCTTTGTTTTACTTTTTGCTCCTTTCTTTGTTTCTGTTCTAAGTACGCATAAATGTGGTCATTATAATTGGTTTGTAATGAAATTTTTAGGTCCCATGGCCCCAAAGAGTAGAAAAGAGGCTATCAAAGCCTTGGGAAGATAATTGGTGGATGAGTCCTTCGAAACCCAACAGTCAGAGGGATCTATAGAGATCCACAGAGTTAGAATCGACCTAAAGACAAATATGCCTCAAACTAGAGCCAAAACTGCACAGGCCTCGGCTGAAGTAGATAGTCCCTCCTAATTTGAGGAGGAGGGTAATGGTAACGGGTCCAGTGGCACTTCGTCGCAGATGACCTCTACTCACACTTAGATAGAATCAGAGGAGGCTTTACATGCTGGGATGAAGGAAGCAGAGTCATAGCTTCTGATCAACCTAAGATGCGGCATCCCAGGGATGAAAGTTATATATGATAAGGGATTGGAGCCGAAAGGACAGGGAAAACCTGCCAGATAGTTCCTTGAGGAGTTGAGGCTGAATGACTCTAGGTTGGACAGGGTACCAGGCTTAGATGCAGAGATTGATAGACACGAGCTAAGGTGGATATCACAGCAGTTGGGTAGGTACGCCCCTTATCTAGTCCGGGAGTTGTACGTAGCCTACTATGCCACCATTCTCTGAGATCTTCCTAAAGGGAAGAAACCTATAGAGCGACTGAGGTTGCAAGAGGTCTTAGTTAGGGGTTAGATAGTGGACATCTCATAGGAGACAATTAGGAGAGTTCAATTTGGGCCGAGCTATAGGGTACCTCATGCCACCGCAGAATATGATGATAGAATTGCAAAGATGAGGAAGGCGGTGAGCGAGAAAGATATTGAGGTAAAAACCAGGATACTCTGGTGGATAGCTAGCTAGATATATGAGAAGGGATTCGAGCATACGTGGATCACAAACCACGCTTGATCAGATCGTTAAGACCCACCTCTCATTCTGGGCCAAATTTTGGTGGTCTGTTATCCATTGGCGCATGAGGCGTACTTTTATGGATAACGTGCTCAGCTTCGAGCGATCTGTACAACTAGCTAGCATTCTAGCTGGCTGCGAGATTGATTGGGCCTGAGTCATGGCGGAGCAGATACACGAGTCTGCTGTCGAGACTAACACTTCACTGTCGTTCCCTATTTTGATTCACCATTTGTGCAATGAGGCAGGTGTTCATGTCGATCCCAACCGTGACCCATATGTAGAGGTCATGCACACTATGGATCCTAGCCTGATTAAGGATGATGAAAGCCCGGTGGCCCTACAACGAGCTGCTTCTCCTCCCATACTAGAACCTTTTCCTCTAGAGCTATAAACTCAGGAGCCGACTCTAGCCACCACCACTACTCTAATAACTTCAAAGCCACCTCAAGTTATTGATACAAAGGTGATATTATCCCCTGATACAACTGCACTAGCACCTCTCGCTAATCAGTTTGACTATGCAGACTTTCCTCTTATGTCTACTTTTATTTTTCATGCATTGGCAATAGGTTGGCAAAGATGGAGCTGTAGCTAAGCAAGTTGACTAGACAAATCAAACCATGGGTCCATCGGACAGTCTATGACTTGGAGGAAAGGTCCAAGGTATACACTCGTAAGATGATAGATCAGAGAGTTAAAAAAGTGGATGCTAAAGTAAATGTCTTCGAGGATAGGGTCTAGAAGAGACTCAAGGATGTACAGCCTGTTGACATGGTTTCTATGAAGGATTTGTTGGCCAAGTTCAAGGCCGACCTGTTGAAGATGTTAGAAGTTTCGATAACTGCCCTGGAGAAGGCACCGGCTGGAGATAATGTGTTTGATTTATTCGATTACCGCTCGCATGCCCATGGGAAGAGGCCCCTCAAGAGTGATGATGCAGTCGTAAGCCAAAAGAGACCCAGGACTGATGATGAGGTTGCAGCACTGGAGGAGTGGATTACTGATGCGGTGGTGCAGGAGTCACGAGCTGTGGTAGCTATACGGAGAGACTGGGAGCAGCAGATAGCACAGGAGCCAGGAGCTCAGGTACAGCTGCAGCCCAGACCATCGAGGAGGATATTGGACCCCAAGACCCCCAAGGCCAAATGGATGTTGGTTCTTGAGCACCTTATAGTTGACAATTTTGACCCCAGTTCTAATTGCTACTTATGGATACTTTGTTCTTGTTTTAGATAGTATTTTTATGTTGGTGTTTGGATAACTTTAATTGTTTTATTTTGAATGTCTAGTTTTAATTATATGTGTGTTTGCTTACTTTGAGGACACAATATCTTCTTTTTGTGGGGTATGGAAAGTTATAGATTAGGATGAAGTATGATTAGCCTTGAGTCCATAACTTCCACTATTTTTGTTCTTAAGGTTTTCTTGCCATGTTTCTTTTTCCTTATGGATGTTTTAATTTCTGTTGAACCAGCATGTTTAGGTAGTGAAGATAATTGTAGATATATAGTGATTATTATCTTTTGGCATGTGCATAATCTTGATTGATCTTATGAATATTTTGAAAATTGGGTACTCTCAAAATTTTTGAATTGTTGGTTGCCAGTGCAATCTTACATATGATTATTTGGTAGTGTTTGTTCTGATAAAGAGAAGGCAAGTTTAAGCTTAAAGCATGACCCGCAAGTCCATGTTGATTTTGTATGTGATAGCATGTGTGTGTGAGCCTATTTTGTCATATTCTTGCACAGCGTACTGACTCAAAACTTGCCTTGTTACTCTAAGATTGGACTGGAGATATGGTTGATTGAGAAAGGATCTTAGGCCATTGTTCATTTAATAAGTCCACTTTTGCCTAAACGACCTATCAAATGTAGTAGTTAATCCTTTGTTTCAAATTTTTGAGCTTTACATGTACATTTTCTTTCTTGACACCTAGCAAGCCTAACCTAGTTTTGTTAAATACCTTGATTTTGGCCCCGGTCTATCCTTGATCATGTGAACCTTGCCTGAGGCAAAAAGCCTAAGTTGAGGGTGGCTACCAAAAAAGTGGCCCTGGTTTAGGGAATGGATATTGTGTAAGTACCTCAGGCTAAAAGCCTAAGTTGAGAGTGGCCTTTGTTGTGGTAAAGTAATGAAAATGAGTTGGTTAGTTGGGAAAGAAAGAAAGAAGAGAAAAGCAAGTTCCTGGTGAGGAAAAAGAAAAAAAAGTGCCTTGGATTGAAATGAATAGCAAAATGAGTTCAAAAATAAGGCATAGCTGAAAAAGAAAAATAAAGCACTCGGAAAAACTTGAAAAGGAAGAATAAGGGAGGATGTAATGAAAATGGTTGACTTGTGGAGGTAAAAGTGTTGAAAAACGTGGTTCAAGGATAGCTTTTAGTCACTACTAGCCTAAAATACCATACCAAAGCCCCATGAACCTATGTTACAAGCCCATTAAGTCCTAAAGTGATCCTATTCCAACTAGTCAACAGTCTCGAATTAAAGTATATAGGCAAGCCTATAGTGTTAGTTATCATGCATGAGTTTCTATTGTGAGAGTGAGAATGCTTGCACAGTCCTTGAACTTTGATTGCTTTTTTGGTGTAATATAGGGACTTCTTTTCTGTGAGGGCATTTGCATTACATGATTGACATGTGACTTGTTCAGTGATAGTGGATTGATGATACTCCTTCACTTGTCATAGTTGGATTGTCAGACGCATCATCATGTTTTGGTTTCCTTGGTAGCTTTGCAATCAGGTTTTGAAAATGAGAGTTGGCTACCTAAATTAGACCTAAGTAATCTATATGCCATTAGAGTAGTTGCTATGTGTTTCTCATTGTCTACTTAGATCGAGTCGTCGCTTGAGGGTAAACAACAGTTCTAAGTTGAGGGTGTTGATGTGTTGTCAAGATACAACACATTAAACAAGGTATTTTGCAAGTTCTTAATATGACTTCTTATGGTTTTTATGTGTTTTCTGTTGTTCTTGCAGAAAATATAGGTTGGCATGATTTTGGGAGAAAATGTAGATTTTACTGAAGTACAGGACATACGAGCCATCCTACGAGTTGTAGCCCAAGTTACGAGTCAGAGGGTGCCCTCATAGCAAGAAACAGTGAGCAAAATCAAGAATTTGCAAAGTGAAGGTTAGCCATACGAGGCCACCCTATGAGTCGTAGGTCTCATTACGACTCGTATAGGTGGGATTTGTAGCAAGAAATAGTGACCCAAAAGTTTGGACCAAGAACTGAAGGCCTAGAAATGACTCATAACAATGGGTCATAGCAGTCAAGTCCAAAATACCAAGTGCTGACTACAAACCCCGATTACGAATCATAGGTAACCCTACATGTCGTATCTGCGAGACATAATAGTTGCCAGTTGTATTTTCTATTTAATTTTTAGGGTGCTTCGTAAATAGTATAAAGAGTTAATGTTAGGGTTTTAGCTGGAGAGACTTTGAACAATTTTCATATTCCATAACTTTGAATATTCTCTCTAGAATATTTCTAGGGTTTAGTGTAGATTTAAATTTTTAATTTGAAGACCCACTTTGTGGGAAAATCACATTGTACTCATCTTCCCATAATCCAAGCTTGTGATTTTCAACTTGAAGGTGTCTTTGTTCTTCATTGTTTTGGGTAAACTCTCAACCATGTCTTTTACATTCGTTGTTGTTGATTTTGCCTTAGCTATGAGTACCTAATCACCCACAAGTTGGGGTTGTGGGAACCATGAGTAGTTGACTTGAAATAACCTAGACTTTTTGCATTTCTTTGATGGGTTTTTTACAGGTATTGTTTATTTCCCTTTAGTTTGAATGTTGTTTGGTGGTGGCCAACACCAAACCCCACCTACTATCACGATCTCGACTAAGGTAGTGATGAATAGGAAAAGGGTAGTAATTGATAGAATTCGATTGATGTGTTCTCGGTATAATCAACCAAACCTAACCAAGGGGAGGTTGACTGGAATAATGAGCAAAGGTTAGTTGGTACGCCATGGTTGTCGACCAAGCGCCATGGTGAAATTCGACTTCAGCTTCATAAAGGGATGGAAGAACCTAAGTTACCTTCCTGCATGCATATTCGTAATTAGAGTTATGTTGTCTAGGGTAATTGAGTCAATGAATCATGGGGAACACAATTCCGAAGTTGTCCCTCAATGATTCTCTTCTTGTATAAATAGCGTAGTGTTTATTTTTGTTCTTCATTTTGTATCACAACCCCCCCCCCCAATTTTAGAGAATATAGTGACAAATGCTTGAAGTGATTGTTAGTAGATCAACTTGGTCAAGCCCCATATTCCCTGTGGATTCAACCCTAACCTTTGGTTAGTTTTATACTTAACTGCGACTACTTTATTGTTGAAGTGTGAACATCAATAATAGAGCATTTACACAATTGAATTAAGCACAAGTAAATCTAATCTTCAATGAGAATCACAAGATTAGAAAATCAAATCAAAGTACAAGTGTTTTTGAAAACTCTCTAATGTGTCCTCTACTCAATATCACTATTTTTCTGACAACTGGCCCAACACTCCAAGAAAAACAACCTATAAACCTATTTATAATGTTTAAAATACAAAACCTAAACAAAATAGGATATCTGGATCTGCACATTTCACGAACAACTTTATAGGTCATATCTTCTTCCATGGCCCGTAATTGAGCTCTCATACATTGTTGTTGCAAGACTGGACTTGTGATCTACAACACCTCTCTACGGTCCATAAAGTGTTCTATGGCGCGTATGGGATTTCGTCTGATAAATCTTCAGAAAGTCTTCCTTCTCTAATCCTCAAGCCACGAAATATGATCTATGACTCGTAATATAGTTCATGACCCATTTGCATGTTCATAGAACAAATTTCAAAAAATTAGCCCCTCACTAGAATTGTCCACGAGACCTCCTTCACAGCCCGTAGAATACTCTATGACTTATAAAGGGTCTCGTACATCAGCAAAAATAGCAACTTTTGCATAATCTTCCCAAAACTCAATGTCAACCCTGGAATGCTTCAAATAAAACCCAAAAACCCATAAAACCCACTAATATCGCATTGAGAACACACAAAATTCTATGTTTTAAGCATCAAAAGTGTTATATTTTGATAGCACGTCAACACCATCAAGTTAAAATTGTTGCTTGTCCTCAAGCGACCGACTCAATCTATATAAGTAGTACAGTAACACACACACCTCAACCTAATGGCATATATCATATCAAACCTAAACACAGATACCCATACCACTTTTCAAAACAAAATCAGATAGTCATCTAGCAAACCACTACGGACTAATGCATGTGACAATACAACTATGACAAGTGAGATACTATCAACAAGCCACAATCACTGAATAAGCCTAATGCTAACAATGCAGTGCAAGTGCCCTCAAAGAAAGAAGTCCCATATCTTGCTCTCAATGATGTTTTCACGTATAATCTTGGGACTATGAAAAATTACTCATCTTCATAAAAGATATTCATGTATCATGCCCAATACCTTAGAAATTCCCCTATACGCATGACTAAGACCTCTGACTACTCGGATTAGGATCACTTTAGGACTTTATGGCCTAGTAACGTAGGTTTAGAGGGCTTTGATATGATATTTTGGGAACATAGTGACTAAAAGTCCTCCTTGACATTGCGTTTTCTACACTTTTTCCCTACCAACACTATTTTTTTAATTCCATTATCCCTTTTCTCCTATTTCAAGCTTTTCTGGGTACTCTCTTTTCAGTTTTCAGCATTTTGCCTTACTTTCATACTTCATTTTTCTTTAGCTCATAACTAAGGCATCACTTATTTTTCTTGCACCGAGTATATGATTTTTCTTCTTTTCTCTATATCACTAACTTTCTCCCTCATTTTGTGTTTCGCCTTTACACCACACCCTCAACTTAGGCTTTTGGCCTGAGTTGAGGTGCACATTATCCATCCTCAGAATTAGGACCACTTTTGGCAGCCACCCTCAACTTAGGCTTTTTGTCTTAGTCAAGATTCTCAATGTTCAAGGAAGGACCGGGGCCAATTTTAAGATTTTACAACTAACAGGGCTAGGTTACTTAGGTGTTTACAAAGAGTAGGTACATGCCAGGCTTAAACATTAGAATCAAAGGATATTCTACAAATTTTGTTGGTCATTTAGGCTAAGTGGACTTTTACGAACAATGGCCTAAGACCCTCCCTAATCCAATTAATCCATATTCTAACTTAGAGTAATAGGGCATGTTCTGAATTATCACACAGCACATGAATTTAGCAAATTTAGCTCACACTCACGTGGCACTGATTACATTACCAACAAAAGAGTCTCAAATCATGATTTTTATCTTAATTTACCCTCACTATTTAGAACAAGCATTATCAACACACTTAAACATGCATGGTTGTTGTGTAGACTAACAACAATAACAACATACCCAGTGGAATCCCACAAGTGTGGTCTGGGGGGGGGGTAGAATGTATGCAAACCTTACCACTACCTCATAGAAGTAGAGAGGTAGTTTCCTGGGAACCCTCGTCTCAAAAACCCATAAGAAAATAAACTAGATATGGAAGACAGGGAAGAAAAAAAGTAAATAGAAAGAGCAATTAGTGACTAAAAATATATGACGGTATGTGAATACAATAAAATTAGCATATATAATGCGAATAATGGCAACATAAGATATAAAGGCATGACTAAACCTACTACCCTACTATGCCCAATAGCCAGAGATCAACCTAACCCTACTAACCTAGTAACCTATTACTCTAATTCACAACCTCTACTCATTCCTATCTAAGGTCATGTCCTCAGAAAGATCAAGTTTCACTATATCTTGCCTAATCAACTCCCCCCAGTACTTCTTTGATCTATATCTACCCCTCCATGTAACTCCTAGGTCCAACCTCTCGCACCTCCTAACAGGAGCCTCGGTGCTTCTCCTCTGCATATGTCCAAACCATCATAGTCTCTCTTCCCTCATCTGGTTAGCTACAGGGGCCACCTCTAGCTTCTCCCGAATGGTCTCATTTCTAATCTTATCACTCTTGGTATGTCTAGACATCCATCTTAACATCCTCATCTCCCTGACTTGCATCTTCTAAACATGTAAGTTTTTTATTAGCCAAGACTCTACCTCATACAACAAGGATGGTTTAACCACCATTTTATAAAACCTATCTTTGAGTTTAGGTGGTATCTTCTTATCACACAATACTCTAGAGGCAAGCCTCATTTTGTCTTTGCTGGCCCAATACGGTGTGTGATGTCATCGTCGATATCGCCAATACTTTGAATGATGGAACCAAGATACTTAAAATTTTCTCTCTTGGGAATAGGTTAAGTAGGAAATCTCACATCAATGTCTGTTTCATCCCCCGTAACACTGAATTTGCACTCCAAGTACTCTATTTTGGTCCTGCTCAGTTTGAACCCTTTGGACTCCAAAGCGTGTCTCCAGACCTCCAATACATCATTAACTTTAGCCTGAGTCTCATCAATCAATACTATGTCATCTACAAATAGCATAAACCATGGAACCTCCTCTTGAATAGACCATGTCAGCTCATCTATCACCAACGTAAATAGAAAAGGGCTCAACACGAATCCTTAATGAAGTCCCATCTCAACAGGAAAATACTCTGAGTCTCCTCCCACCGTTCTTACTCGAGTTTTAGATTCGTCGTATATATCCTTTATTCACCCTAATATATGCCATCAGGACAAGTTTCACCTCTAGGCACTCCGTAGGACATCCCTTAAAACTTTGTCATAGGCCTTCTCTGAAACGTCCCAAAAATGTACTTCAGAGATGCCTATAATCGTAATTTTCATGTATCTGTGATATCAAAAATCTGACTTCATATTCTCAATCAAGGGGAAAAATTGAGTGAGGAATGGGTATAACCCCAATTTTAGAGGACCTATAGCGAAAAATAATTTTTGCTAATTTCCTTATCCAGTGCTGTCCGCGCCCTGCACGCGATGGGCCAGGGGCGCGGAGCAATACAAATTGGTCCTATGCGATGGGTCCACATCGTGGTTCAGATGCGGAGCAGTGTTAGATTTTCCTTAATTTTTCACTTCGGCCCAAGGGCATTGGGGTCATAGCCTTATGCCCACTTATGAATGAAAACATCTATACTTAGCCATTTTTCAACTCTATATCACTCAAGACCCTCTCAAAAACCTCTCCAAGACTTAACCAAATATCACATTCAAATTTCAAGGATTTCAAGCCTAACTTTGGAATTCAAGGATTCTCTAAACCCCAAGTTCTCTTTAAGCTCAACTCAAGAAAACCCAAGTTTGAGGTGCATGGGTTTCATCCATTGGGTCCTTTGACCCATGGAGCCCAATCTCCCTTTTTATGAAAATTGCATGTTTTTAAGTTGTATCATCTATGGGTATCTCCTATTATCGATTTTGATTATAAATTATGTTTGGGTCTTATGAAATGTTGATTTATTATGCATGTTTATCTATTTCAAGCTTATACTATGAGTTGGTTTGTCTATTGAGACTATGCATGTTTTGAGCTATGAAACTATGACTTATTATGAGATTTGATGATGGTTTTCAAGGTATTCTACATGAGGCTTTTACTATGTGTTGGTGGGTTGATTTACATTGAGTTTTCTTATATTATTTCACTCTTAAATTGCATGATTTTGAAATAGCATTATGAAATCCACCAAGTGTCTGATAAAATGTTTTCACAAGAATTCTCAAATTATTGGTGATCTATTACATGGTTTATAAGTCAAATGGATATATGATTATTAAGGGATTGCATGTACGCATTGAATTCATGAAAAGTACCTATAGTGTTGCAAGTAGACCATACCTTGTTGGGGTTGACATGCCTAATCACCTTGTTGAGGGGCTGACTGCTGCAACCACCTTGTTTGGGGGTGATATGCCCATACCACCATGTTGAGGGGTGGATACCTCGACCACCTTGTTGGGGGTGACATGCCTATACCACCATGTTGAGGGGTGGATACCTCAACCACCTTTTTGGGAAGGGTGACATGCCCATACCACCATGTTGAGGGGTGAATACCTCAATCACCTCACCAAGGAGGTAACATGCCTTGGATTCCAAGTAATAGTTTTCTTGGTCTATATTGGTTATGTTCTCTTCCCACACATGTGATGTATATTTTGCAAGTTATATGATTTACAAACATGTTTTACTTCAAGCATTGATCTTGCATGTCATATTGACATTATACTTATCCATTGCTTATGATTATGCATTGTGAATATGTTGGCTTATGTCTTGTTGCATTGCATCCTACATACTTAGTACATTCAAATGTACTAACGCATAATCTACGCCTACAGGATGTTACGATGTAGGAACTAAAGCACCTCTCAACCATCTTCCACGTGGCTAGTATTAGCATTTCGGAAGATAAGCTTTGGTGAGTCCTTAAGTTCGGGGACACTAGTTATGCTACTCTTACTATTTGATATCCCTTTATGTTGAACAGTTGATACTATGAGGCTAAGCTCGGAAAGTGTCTTGACCCCCGCTCCAATCAATGTTAGAGGTGTTGTTGGAAAAATTGATGTACTTATACCATAAGATTAACTCTTAAGTATTTTATGATTATCATAGACTTCCCTCAGTCCCGTTCCCCTCATTTATATCTCGTGTTTTTGTTACTATGCTTCCGTGACTAAGGATGTGTGATTGATATGCTAAGAGTGGTCTTTGGGGTTCCTTGGGATCCCTATTCATCGTGTCACGTCTAGTCCCTAGGCTTGGGTCATGACAAACTAGGTATCAGAGCACTACGTTGTTAGTAGTCCTCGGAATCCAACACATCGCGTCGATTAGAGTCTTGTTCATGTTTGTGAAGAGCGCCACAACTATGAATGGGAGGCTATGAGATGTTTTAGGAAATGTTTCACTTCTTCATGGTCTATATCATGTTTTAGATGTGAGTGTAAGGATTTTTCCATAATGAATGCTCTTTCCTCTTCTAGATCATGCCGATTCTGAGAGGGAGACTAAGGAGAGCCCATACACCAGAGGAGCAACCGGCCCCTCCCGCTCCTTAAGCTCCTCAAGGTGGAGGGGTAGCCTAGATGAGTTCCAAGACGCTATTACAATGTTAGCTCTTGCTATGACCAACCAAATTCACCAAGTGGTCCAAGCCCCTCATGCTCCCACTCCGGCTTCTAGGGTGAGGGATTTCACTAGAATGAACCCACCGGAGTTCCATGGATCCAAGAAGGATGAGGACCCCCAAGAGTTGATCAATAAGGTGTACAAAGTGCTATCTATCATGGGGGTCAATTCGATTGGAAAAGGCGGAGTTGGTAGCCTACCAACTCAAAGGAGTGGCTCAAATTTGGTTTACACAATGGAAGTCAGATAGGAGAGATAATGATGTTATTCCCTTAGAAGAGTTCAAAATTGCATTCCTCAACCGGTTCATTCCTATCGAGCTAAGGGAGGCTAAAATGATGGAGTTTATGAACCTTAAGCAAGGTTCTATGAGTGTGAGGGAGCATGCCCCCAAGTTCAACCAACTCTCCAGGTATGCCCTACAATTAGTTGCCGAGATGAGACCAAGGATGAACAAATTTGTGTCGAATGAGTCAGACTTGGTTAATGAGGAGTGTCGTACTGCCATGCTAATAGGTGATATGGATTTTTCCTGCCTCATGACATATGTCGAACAACTAGAGAGGGAAAAGCTTAGAAAGAGAATAAGTGGTGAGTCCAAGAGGGCACATTTTGAAGGTGGATTCCAAAATTCCAAAGTTGGCCAGTTTCACCAACGACACAAGTTCCAAGGCCAAGGGTCTTCCAATACTCCTAATAGGAGATTTGCTAATGATAATTTGAGATCCAAATTGGAGGTGGTGTGGTTGTCACGACCCAAGCCTAGGGCTTAGATGTGACTGGCGAATGGGGAACCCGAAGGAACCCCAAACAAGCCTCATAGCATATCATTACACATCCTTGGTCGCGGAATCAATGTAGAACAATGTAAGA
This sequence comes from Solanum medicagineum, assembly GCA_026153255.1. Taxonomy (NCBI): domain Eukaryota; kingdom Viridiplantae; phylum Streptophyta; class Magnoliopsida; order Solanales; family Solanaceae; genus Solanum; species Solanum medicagineum. Next base: position 13,255,146 of record JAPFFP010000012.1, on the reverse strand, counting down.
AACATAAACATGGGGAATTGGGACTAAGGGAGAGAGAGAGACTTATATTTAAATATCTTGGATATCACAAGTGAGTCAAAGCTCAAGCATAATATATGACATGTCCAACAACACCTCTACTACACAGATAAGAGTGGGGGCTAAGACGAGAAATCGGGCTCACCCACATAGTTAATACATACATAAAAAAAAGATAGTCCTAGGACATAGTATAAAAGAATAGTCATTGTCCCTGGAATGGAGGACTCACCAAGGCTAACTTGAACAATCCGTCTAGCCACAAGAAGAAATAATAGGAGCTCCGGTTCCTACATGGTAACATCATGTATACATAGAGTATGTGTTAGGACATTTGAATGTACTAAGTATGTAGGATGCAATGCAACAAGAGATATGCATCATAATCAAATGCATAACAATAGGCAATAGGCATAATATAACAATATGGCATGTATGATCAATGCATAAGTAAAACATGCTTAAGTAACTCATGCTCATATAGGATATCATATGTATAAAATAGACAAAGCTAAAATCCCAACTTTGGTTGGGAGATGCCATTCACACCTAAACACCCTGGTGGCAAGGTACATACCCCTCACATGGTTGATGTCATTCACACATGGACACCCTAGTGGCAAGGTATATACCCCTCACATAGTTGATGCCATTCACACCTGGACACCCTAGTGGCAAGGTACATACCTCTCACATGGTTATACGGGCTCCTATACCCCCTAGACCGGGCATGGTCTAATGCAACACATTATATAGACATATATATCATGTACGTAAGCTCATTTCTTCATCATAACATCATTCATATCATATCTCATGCTTTGGACCTTCAATTCTTCAATAAAACATAACTGAATATTTTATCAAATACCTTGGGGGTGTGTAATAGGGGTGAAAGACCATACAATTTAGAGACGAAATCATGCAAGATAATATATTATAAAACCATCAATCAATACCTTGAAACACCCCCAAGACATTCAAATTAAAACCCCTCATCAAATCCAACATTAGATCCAAGATTTAGAGCTCTAAATATGCTAAAACAACCATACTTTCATGAGCTAAAATCATTGTGCAATAAATTTCTCAATATACAAGATCCACATGTAAAATTAACTTTGAATCAAGCAATATAAGTAAAAAGGAGGCTTAGACACCATGGGTGAAAGGACCCAATGGTTCAACACCACATACCTTGACTTTGGAGAACCCTTGTAGAAGTTTAGAAATGGAGATTTGAAGCTTGAATGAGATCCTTGATGAAATTCTTAAGATTGTTCTTGAGTTTGGGACTTGAATTTAGGGTGAAATATGAGTCTAAGTGTTTGAGAGAATATTGGGGAATGTTAAGGATGATATGAGGGTGAAATAAGGCTAAGTATAGGTAAAAACACGTATAGGAACCCTTGGAACCAAGACTTGAAAGTCATGGACTGAAATCAAAAAAATAGGATCAAAATAAAACTGGTCCACGTCGAGGAGCTGACGCAGATTACTCACTGGAAATCTGCATTTCAGCACAAATAAGTTCTACGAGAACGAGCAAAAGTTCTTCATCTGAACTCCGAATGAGGTGAAACCAAGTACGTTGGAAAGATAATTCAAAGAGCTTTGATTTGATAGGTCATGGGCCACCAATTCTCTCTGTTCTAAGAGATATTCCCCTTCAAATTTGACCCTCTAAAATTGCATTTTTTGCGATTTTTGGATTTTGATATGGTTGCTCTAAAATTCGGGTTAGACCAATTTCCCACTAAATTTGACCCCCTAAACAAGAATATGAAGTCAGATTTTCGAAATAACAAATAAAATTTTTAGATATATGAAAATCACGATTTCGGGCACTTTCGAGGCACATTTTCGGGTACTTTTTGGGGTTGTTTCAGTGGTGCCTAACCCTATGTGCCAAAGGTGTGGTAAGAACCATAATGGCCCATGTTTGAAGAACTCTAATGTTTGTTATGGTTGTAGAGAAGTGGGTCATAAGGCCAAGGTAGAGATGGTCATCCACAAGGCCAAGGTGCAAATGCGGCCACCTCTCCTTGGACTCAACGTCCCCTTTTTACCAAAGCGGACCACATCTTTCAATGGAGAAACCTTCAAATAGACCAAATCACCCACTTTGAATTCAAGGTCTATTCTTCTCACATCGGCATAAGATTTTTAACGACTTTGGGCCATCTTCAACCTTTCGCTAATCATCCTAAACTTCTCAAGAGCCTCCATAAGGCCACCTCTCCAACCTCAAACCAACCATCCGGTGATCTACAACGTCTCCCATAAAGAGCCTCAAAAGGATCCATATCAATACTAGAATGATAGCTATTGTTGTAGGTAAACTCAATCAACGGAAGATGATCATCCCAACTACCCTTAAGCTCCAAGACACAAGCCCTAAGCATATCCTCAAGTGTTTGAATGGTTTTTTTGGCTTGGCCATCCGTTTGGGGGTGAAAGGTCGTACTAAGGTGAACTTTCGCACCAAAACCCCTTTGCAAAGACCTCCAAAAGTGTGAAGTGAATTGTGAACCACGATCCGATATGACGGACAAAGGAATCCCATGTAACCTTACTATCTCATTATGCATGCATGCTCTTTATCCCCATATGTGGTTTTAACAATTAGAAAGTGAGCCAATTTAGTCATCCTATCAACCACTACCCAAATGGTATCAAAACCCTTTCTAGTCTCGGGCAACCCAACCACAAAATCTATATTAATCACCTCCCACTTCCAAGTGGGAATCTCTATGTCTTGGGTTAGGCCACTTAGCCTTTGATGCTCTGCTTTGACTTGTTGACAACTATGGCAATCAGAAACGAATTCGGCAATGTCCCTCTTCATGCCTCCCCACCAATACACATCTCTCAAGTCTCTACACATTTTGGTGGAACTGGGGTGAATAAAATAAGAAGAATTACGGGCCTCATCATGAATCTTCTCCCTCAAACCATCAAAACAAGGCACACACAACCTACCTTGGTACCTAAGGGCTCCATCTCCCCTTTGGGAGAGAACCTCTATATTTCCCTCTTTCACTAAGGCCTTTATTCAAGTAAGGAGAAGTCAAGATCTTGTTTTGCTATCACCTTATCAACCAAGGAAGATTTAGAACCATCAACAATAACAACACCATCACTAACTTCTTCCAACCTAACCCCTAATCTATCCAATCTATGAACCTCTCTAGCCATCTCCCTATCACCACCATCAACATGGGCTAGGCTACCCATAGACACCCTACTCAACGCATCCGCCACCACATTTGCCTTACCTGGATGATAGTGCACACTCATATCATAATCTTTAAGAAGTTCTAACCATCTCCTTTGCCTCAAGCTGAGATCTTTTTGAGTGAAGACATATTGGAGGCTCTAATGATCGGTGAAGACATCAACATGTACCCCAAACAAATAATGACACCAAATCTTTAATGCAAACACAACAGCAGCTAACTCTAGATCATGGGTAGGGTAGTTCTTTTCATGTACCTTGAGTTTTCTAGAAGCATAGGCTATGATCTTACCATTTTGCATTAGCACACAACCCAAACCAATTCTAGATGCATCACAATACACAACAAACCCTCAATCCCATCCAGTAGTGACAATATAGGAGCGGACACAATCCTATCCTTCAATGTTTGGAAGCTTCTCTCACATTCATTGGTCTACACAAACTTAACCTTCTTTTAAGTCAATTTAGTGATAAGGGAAGCAATAGAGGAGAACCCATTCACAAACCTTCAAAAATACCCCGCAAGGCCTAAGAAACTCCTAATATCCGATGGGGTCAATGGTCTCGGCAAATTTTTAATCACATCGGTCTTCTTAGGATCCACTTTTATACCATCCTCCGACACCACATGACCCAAACTTCAACCTCTTTCAACCAAAATTTACACTTACCATATTTGGCATACAATCTCTCCTCCCTCAAACTTTGCAACACAACCCTCAAATGACCCATATGCTCCTCCCTACTGTGTGAGTAGATCAAAATATCATCTATGAAAACCATAACAAAGGATCAAGGTAAGGTTTGAAGACCCTATTCATTAGGTCCATGAAGATGACTGGCGCATTAGTCAACCCAAACGACATCATAACAAACTCATAATGCCCATATCTAGTCCTGAAAGCCGTCTTGGAAATATCACACTCCCTCACCCTCACTTGATGATACCTGGACCGAAGATCAATCTTAAAGAAGAAGCTATCCCCTTGCAACGAGTCAAATAAGTCATCAATTCTCAGAAGAGGATACCTATTCTTTATAGTGACCCTATTGAATTGTCGGTAGTCAATACACATTCTAAGTGATTCATCCTTTTTTTTTACAAACAACACTGAGGCACCGCAAGGTGATTGGCTAGGCCTAATAATTCCCTTGTCCAACAAATCTTTCAATTGTTCCTTTAAATCCTTTAACTCCACCCGGGCTATACGGTAAGGGGGAATGGAGATAGGTTGAGTATCGGGAAGGAGATCTATGCAAAAATCTATCTCCCTTTCGGGAGGGACACTAGGAAGGTCATTTGGGAAGACATCAAGAAACTCATTTATAACTGGCACCGACTCAATGGAAGGGACTTTGGACTCCACATCTTTAAACCTCACAAGATGATACAAACACCCCCTAGAAATCAACTCATGGGCTTTAATGCATGAAAAAATTCTACCCTTGACGAACGCATCTTGACTTTCCCACTTAAGGATGGGTTCATTAGGGAATTGAAACTTGACCGTATGGGTTCTACAATCAATAGAAACATAGTACGCATGCAACCAGTCCATCCCAAATATGACATCAAAATCTACCATGTCTTATTCAACAAGATCACAAGGTAACAACTTATGCAAAATGCAAGTAGGACAACTTCTATAGACTTTCCTAGCAACAATAGAGCCACCAATAGGAGTAGACACTTCATATGACTCATGCAACAACTCCGGGACAACATGGAAGTTTTTAGCAACAAGAGGGGTAACATAGAAAAGAGTGGCACCAGGATCAATCAAAGCATACACGTCAAAGTCAAAGATTTTCAACATACCGGTAACAACACAGGGGACATCACCAACCCCTTGCCCTCCATGTAGAGCATAAAATCGGTTGTGCCTTAGGCTACCTTCTTGAGGACCACCTCTCCCCAATGGGACCATATTAGCACCTCGGCCCTTGCCACGTTTTCTTGGACAATCCACCTTCTTGTGCCCAAGCTCACCACAACCAAAGCATGCATTAGAATCTTTCAGACATAGGCCTCTATGATTCCTTCCACATCTAGGACACCCATCAATAGGAGTGACACCACCAATACCTTGAGGCCTAGGGAAGTCATTGGCAAACCCCCTGTTAGTAACATGAAGAGGCCTTGGCCTTGATGAAATCTAGCACCCTTTTGGAATTTCCCCTCAAATCGGGCCCTCTTAGCCTCATGCCTCCTCCTCTTCCTCAATTTCTCGTCCTCCATTTACTCGACATAGGTCATCAACTGAGACAAGTCCATGTCACTAATTAGCATGGCGGACCGATATTCCTCACTCACCAAGTCAGAGACCCCCATCACAAACTTGTTCATCCTAGATCTAGGATCGGCCACCAAATTAGGAGCATACTTTGAAAGTTGATTAAACTTGAGGGCATACTCCCTCACACTCACAACACCTTGTTTCAAGTTCATAAACTCTACTATCTTAGCTTCCCTAAGCTCAAGAGGGAAAACCTAGTTAAGGAAAGCCAATTTGAACTCCTCCCAAACTACCACATTACCAACCCCCTTCTCACCCTTCTATTGACCATACCATATTTGAGCTACCCCTTTGAGTTGGTACGCCACCAACTCTACCTTTTCATTCGGCCCAAAACCCATGACAATCAAGATTTTGTAGACCTCGCCGATGAACTCTTGTGGATCTTCATCCACCTTTGACCCATGGAAAATCGAAGGATTCATCCTCATGAAGTCTCTTACCCTAGGTCCCAGGCTAGTAGCATGAGGGGCTTAGGCCACTTGATTGACTTGGTTGGCCACCACTTGGGCAAGCATAGTAAGAGCATCCCGGAGCTCACCATTGGTGAGTTGCACCTCGAGAGTTTGGGTCTGTCTTCCTCTAGTGTTTGGCATGATCTAGCATAACAAAGAACAACCGTTAGGTGGAAAAGACTTACCACAACTCTATAGCATGACTTAGAACACGAAGAAGGGAAAAATTTCCTAAAACGCCTCATAGCCTCATATTCACAGTCATGGCGTGTTTCAAAACCATGAATAGGACTCTAATTGATGTGGTGTGTTGGACTCTGAGGATCTATCAACCTAGTGCTTTGATACCAAGTTTTTCACGACCCAAGCCTAAGTCCTAGACGTGACACGGTAAATGGGGAACCCGAAGGAACCACAATCAAGCATCTTAACTTTGTCATTACACATCATTGGTCGCGGAAGCATATAAAAGACATAAAGTAAGAATGGGGTGAAGGGGCTAAGGCATAGCTTGCAAAACATCATAACCAAGAGACAAAAGTCAAACTTATATCATAGATACATAATATATCCAATAAAAACCTCTAATGCATAGATAAAAGTGGGGGCCAAGACAAAGCAACCGGACTCACCCTCATAGTCAAATAGAATGTAAAGTGTCTCAATACCAGGTAATAGAACATAGACTAAGGTCCCTGAAATAGAGGACTCACCAACTTTCTTGAATAGCACCAACTAGCCACGTGGAGGAGGAGGATGATCAACTTGGGCAACCGATTCATACACGGTGATATCATGTAGGTAAGAGTATGCGTTATTATGTTTGAATGTACTAAGTATGTATGATGCAATACAACAAGAATTAGGTATCACAATTAAAATGCATATCATTAGGCAATAGGCATCATATAACAATATGGCATGTATGGTCAATGCTCAAGTAAAACATGCTTAAGTAACTCGTGCTCATATAGGATATCATTTGTGAAGAATAGACCACACTAGATTTCAAAAGTATAAACTCCTTGGTCGGTTGAAGATGATCTCACCCAATCACCCTGGTGGTGTGGTACAAAGCCCTCACATGGTTGATGATAATCACACCTTATCACCGTGGTGGCAAAGTACAAATCGCTCACATGGTTTGATGAGTACAAATCACCACCTTGGTTGATGAGTACAAAACTTCACCTCGGTTATCCGGGCACTTAGTCCCGCCGATTGGGCATGGTCTAATGCAACACTTTATATAGAGTATATCATATACATAAGCTCTTTTCGTTATTATAACATCATTCATATCATATCTCATGCTTTGTGTCACGACCCAAGCCTAGGGCCTAGACGTGACAAGGCGCAAGGGGAACCCAAAGGGACCCCAAGCAAGCCTCTTAGAACATCATTACACATCCTTGGCTGCGGAAGCAATAGATACAATATAAAAGAATAAGAATAGGGGCAACAGGACTAGGGGAAAGCTTTCACAACATCATAATCAAGGGATAAGAGACAAGACCGTATCATAGACATTAAGAACAATAGAGTCAAGGCTCTTAGCATAGATACATAACATGTCCAACCAACAACTCTATACATAGATAAGAACGGGGGCCAAGACAAAGTAACCCGGCTAACCCTCATGGTCAAAATAGAAAGTAAAGAAGAATGTCTCAATACATAATAGGAGAATCATAGACTAAGGTCCCCGGAGTGGAGGACTCGCCAACTTGCTTGAAAAGCACCAACTAGCCACGTGGAGGAGGAGGATGATCAACTTGGGCACCGGTTCCTACATGGTGACATCATGTAGGCATAGAATATAGTTTAGTATGTTTGAATGTACTAAGTTTGTAGGATGCAATGTAAACAAGAATTGAGCATCACAATCAAAATGCATAACAATAGGCAATAGGCATACTTATAACAATATGACATGTATGATCAATGCCTAAATAAAACATGCTTAAGTAATTCATGCTCATATAGAATATCATATGTATAGAAGAGATCAAGCTAGATTTCCAAAGTACAAACCCCTTGGTAGGTTAGTGATAATAGCACCCATCACCCTAGTGTGTGCGGTACAAACCCCTCATCAAGGTTAGTGATAATAGCACCCATCGCCCTAGTGTGTGAGGTACAAACCCCTCATCAAGTTTAGTGATGATATCACCTATCACCCTAGTGTGTGAGGTACAAAACCCTCATCAAGGTTAGAGATGATAGCACCCATCACGCTAGTGGTTAAGATGTTGACCCCTCAACTAGGTCACCCAGATTGGACATGTTCTAATGCAACACTTTATATAGAATATATCATATACATAAGCTCATTTTATCATCATATAATCAATCATATCATATCTCATGCTTTGGACCTTTAACTCCTCAAGAAACCACATCTAGACATTTTATCAAGGACTTACAGTGTGTGTAATGGTAGTATAAGACCTTGGAATTTGGATATGAAATCATGCAAGAAAATCCATTGTAAAACCATCAATCAAAACTTTGCAACACCCTCAAGCAATATACGTCAAAACCCTTTCTCAAATCTTACATTAGCTCAAAGATTTATAGCTCAAAACATGGTAAAACAGTCACAACTGTACATAGCTTTAACATAGTGTGTAGTTAATTTCATAATAATCAAGATCCATTTGTAAATCAACTTTAAATCATGCAATTTGAGGAAAAAGGAGGCTTGGGTATCATGGGTGAAAGGAACCCATGAAACAAACCCACATACCTTAGCTTAGAGATGAACTTGGTGAAGATTGGAGATGGAGACTTGAAGCTTGAGGAAGAACCTTGAAGAAGAACTTTAGCTTTGGATGAGGGGTTAGGACTTGAGTTTGGGGAGTGAAAATATGATTAATTGTTTAAGTATTGGAAAATGTTTAGGTTGATATGAGGGTGAAACTTGGCTAAGTATAGGTAAAAACATGTTAGGGAACACTTAGGTCCAAGACTTACAAGTCTTGGACCGAGCTAAAGAAAACAGTCCTCAAATGAACCGGGGCGCGTCGTGAGGGGGTCGCAAAAACCCCACTGGAATTCGCACTTTGGAATTTCATAATTGCTAATCGTTTGCTCTTGAATCGGGGTAGGACCCTTTTTCACCTAATTTGGACCCCCTAAACAAGAATATGAAGTCAGATTTTTGAAATAACAAATGAATTTTGAGATATATTTAAAATTCTAGGCATTCCGAGGCACGTTTTCAGGCACTTTTCGGGGTCGTTTCAATATCTCCCTCTTGGGACATTCGTCCCCTAATGTAAAAGAGATGTAAAAGACAAGAATGATCATAAACATCTCATCCCCAACTAAAATGCAACATTACATTTAGGCATAATACATAAAAATGACCTCAAACTTGGCACCATTTTTTAAGTTAGAACTTAAACTTTCATAGTGCACAAATATGACCCTCAACTTGGCAATTCCTGAACAAGTAGGCGCACACTAGTCGCTGACATGGCGTGAGGTACAATCTCGCTGACGTATTTTTTTCAGCCAATACTACGATACCACGTTCGTCCATGTAAGCACAACTTGTAGACGTCATACCCCTTATTTTACATGTATTAAAATTTAAAAAAGTTAAAAAAAAAAGGAAAAAGTAAATTAAAAAAAAAAAGCAGATCGTTGTTATTGAGAAAGAGAATGTGAGAAGAGATAGAATGTGAGAAGAGATAGAAGAGATTGAAAGATTTTCTCAGTTCATCATTGAGTTAGAACTTCCGATCTATTCCGACTATTCCGACCTTGCCGCGATCTAGAAGTTCTGGTCTGTTCCGACTACCGCAGGTATACCCTTTTCCACTTAACATAAAACCCTAATTTTTGTGACGAATCTGTGAAGATTTCGACTATTCCGACTAAAAGTTATGAATCTGTGAACATAAACCACTTAACAGTAAGTTTTTAACTGTTCTGACTGTTCCGACTAGAATTGACGAATCTGTGAAGATTCATTGTAGGGAATTATAAAATTTTGCATTTTTTTTGCTGTCGACCTTCGATTTATTCAGTTATGTTAGATTTTCTCATTTTTGAAGTTTAAATATTTGTAGACATTTTTGAAGTTTGTTATTATAATCTCAGTTTTCTTATACAGATATGGGTCATGTTAAATTCCTGAAGCATATGCATTTAGATGATGATATTGATGAGTTAGGTGGAACTGAACAATCTTTAGAGGAAGAAACTACTGATTCTGATGACTATGAGGAGGATGACTTAGATGTTGTACCAGATGAAGATGATGGTGAAGTTGATGAAGAATTGAGAAATTTCAGGGAGAAATAAAGAGAACAAAAAAGAAGTGAGGCTGGAGAGGGAAGGACAAAGTCTAAGGACAAATCCACACAACAAGAAGTTGAGCTTGGAGTGGCTGCGATGGATAAAGGTTTTGAGGCTGTTTTCAGCAATAAGGCAGCCAAATATCAAAGTAAATTAGGAGGTGATGAAGATTTTATTGGTTCATCAGATGAACCTAGTGAAAATAGTGATGAAGAACTCGATGATTTAGCACAAGAAGGTGTGGATTTACCTTCAAGAAGAAAAAGCAACAACTTGAGGTATGATCCTTCTTGTACTATATCTTTCTTTGAATTAGGTATGATCTTTGAGAGTGCAATTCAGTTTAGAAGGGTTGTTGTTGATTACGTTGTGCAAAATAAAGTTCAATTGAATATTAAACCCAATGAACCTCATAGAATTAGGGTGAGATGTAAAGGAAACTGTAAATGGGAAGTGTTTTCTAGTTTGGATAAAGATAAAGGGGATTTGTGTGTGAAAAAGTACTATCCTGCTCATACGTGTTTTACAAAGAACATGAACAAATTGTGCACAAACAAAGTATGTGGAGATGAAGTTGAGGGATAGAACAATATCTCAACCTGACATTAGGGTTCATAAGCTTTAAGAAACAATAAAAAAAGAATGGGGATTAAAGATGGGAAGATCAATATGTTATAGGGCAAACAAGAATGTAATTTCAAAGTTCATGGGTGATTGGAAGCTTGAGTTTTCAAGACTGTTGGACTATACTAATATGATTAAGAGCTCAAATCCGGGAACTTCTTGTTGGGTGGGAACTGACAATGAAATCGTTCCTGGCAAACACTTGTTTAAATACTTCTATGTATGCTTTGCTGCATTGAAGAATGGATGGTTGGAAGGATGTAGGAAGATTATAGGCCTAGATGGTTGTTTTTTGAAGGGTGCTTGCAAAGGAGAACTATTGGTGGCTGTTGGAAGAAATGGAAACCAACAAATGTATCCAATAGCTTGGGCAGTGGTGGATCAAGAAACCAAACACTCTTGGAGTTGTTTGTTAAGATATCTTATTGAAGATTTGCATCTTGGTGATGGATATGGCATAACCATCATGTCTGATATGCAAAAGGTACTTATTTCATCTCATCTCTGTTTCAAATGAAATTTATAAACTAAAATTGCTGCTGATATTTTCAATAGTACTGATCTTGCTGCTAATATGCTTAATGCTAAGTTGCAAAAGAATGTATAAACGTATCTTGCTGCTATCTGAAATGGGCAGTCATGTCTGATCTTGCTACTGTCTGATATTTAGATCTGATGTTTATAAGAGGGAGTATAAACAGACAAACAAAACAAAAAAAAATAGTTTTGATCTTGCTGTTGTCTGATATTCAGTTCTCATGTTTGTTTTTATTTTTATTTTTTCTAAATAAACTTCCCAAACTTCCCAATACTCCC
>JAPFFP010000012.1:13213239-13234818 GCA_026153255.1 Solanum medicagineum | reverse complement strand
ATTAAGGAATCCCTATAATTAAGGAATCTAACAGATCCCTATAATTAAGGAATCCCTATAATTAAGGATTCTAACAGGAAGTTTGGGACAATCTGGAGCATCTGGTAGACCATACCATTCCTTGGCTCATAGGGGGGATTTTAATGTAATTGTAGATGGGTTAGAGACACTATGGAGGGGGGGGAGGAGGGTTACTAGTGACTCAAGAGAGACTGAAATTTTGTTCAATGCATTTCCAATTGTATGTTATCAGAATTAAAGTATACAGGAAGCACTTTTACTTGGTGGGATGGTAGAATTGAGGAAGAACGTATTTTTAAAAGGTTGTATGTTGGTGAATGATAAATATTTTGCTCTCATGCCACAAAGTGAAGTGCATCATCTAATTAGAAAGGGATCAGACCATGCACCGCTACATGTAGTTTATAACACAAGTCAGGAAAGAATCATTAGACCTTTTAAATTCTTAAATTTTTGGGCCAAACATCCAAACTTAAGAAGATTGTGGAGGAATGCTGGACTGACAAGTGAAGGGTCCCCTTTCAGTATAGTTAATGTTAAATTGAAGAAGTTTAAAGGAGTCTTATCATAATGGAGCAAAGAGACTTTTGGCGATATTATCAGACAAATTGCTACATTGGAGGATATTGTTAAAGAAAAGGAGATCCAAATGGAGATAGCCCCAACTGTGGAAAACAGGGAAGATTTGAATAGGGCAACTATGAGCTTAAAAAAATTAATAATGGAGGAGGCATTATGGAAACAAAAGGTTGGCAAAAGAAGAAAGTTGAATATAAAAGAAATCATAACCAGGCAGGGTGATATAATCAATACCACTCAGAATATTGGGGAAGAAGCAATGAACGTATTTGTGGAGCAATTCAAAGAAATCGAGGAAGTAACAGATTATTCCATGCCAAAATGCATCCCCAAATTGGCTACAAAAGAGCAGAATGAGGTAATGGGAAGGGTGCCAGATAAATAAGAAGTGAAGCAGGCAATGTTTGAACTAAATGAAAACAGTGCAAGTGGTCAGGATGGTTTTTCTGGAAAAATTTTTCTAGAGTTGTTGGGAAATAATTGGAGAGTACATTTGGAACATGGTTAGAGCATTTTACAATGGATATGAGCTTCCTAGGTTCATTACCCAAACTAACCTTATTCTAGTTCCTAAGAAGGAAATGGTAGAGAGCTACGGGGATCTCAGACCGATTAGTTTGAGCACATTCTCTAATAAGATTATTTCCAAATTGATGCATGAAAGATTATAAGTAGTGCTGCCAAATATAATTTCAAAACCAATACGATATTGTTAAGTGGAGAAGTATTACAGAAAATGAATACTTGCACAAGATATTATAAGGGATACTAATAGAAAATGCAAATGACATAATATACTAGTGAAACGATCCCAAAAAGTGCCCAAAAATGTGCCTTGAAAGTGCCTGAAATCGTAATTGTCATGTATCTCAAAATTCGTGTGTGATATCGACAATCCAACTTCATATTCTTGATCGAGGGCAAAATTGAGTGGGAAATGGGTCTTACCCTGATTTTAGAGCAAATGAATCACAATTTTAATTTTCAAAAAAATACTTATCCAGTGTTGATCCACGCCCCTGGCGCGACGCGACTGGGGCGCGGACCAGTGTTAAGTCTCCCCATACGTGAAAATACTTATACTTAGTCATATTTCACCTTCATCTCATCCAAGACATTCCCCAATACTCTCTCAAACCCTTGGACTAATATTTCTCCCAAACTTTAAGTATCCAAATCTCTTCCGGATCTTAAAGAATTCATCCAAGCTTTAAGTCTCCATTGAAATCTTCTTCAAGGAATTCTCCAAAGTCAAGGTATGTAGGTTTCATTCATGGGTTCCTTTCACCCATGAAGCCCGATCTTCCTTTTTATGAAAATTGCATAATTTCAAGTTGTATATCTTCTGGGTATCCATTATTATGAAATATGAGCATGAAATATCTTGGGGTTTTATAAACTTGTGACTGTTTGAGCATGTTTTGAGCTATGAATCGATGGTCCATTGTTTGACTTGATGAAGTGTTTTAATATATATTGAATGAGGGTATTACGAAGTGGTGTTGGATGGTTTTACATTGAATTTTCTTGCATGATTTTACTCTTGAATTGTATGATATTGTACTAGCATTACACACCCACCAAGTGTTTAATAAAATGTCGGGTTTTGGATTCTTGAACTATTTATGATCCATTTGCATGACCTATGACTTGAGGGACTCTATGATGATGAAAGGAAGGTATTTATATGATGATTTCATGAAAAGTATCTATTGTGATGAAAGTTGACCAATTGTTTAGTTCGAGGGGTACATTGAGAGGTATATACCTCATTTGCCTAGCTCGGGGGTGGTAAGCCCGTGCTACCATATTGAGGGGTATATGCCTCACTCCACTAGCTCGAGGGATTATAGGCCTGTGCTACTACATTTGGGGGTATATACCTCATTTGCTTAGCTTGAGGGGTGGTAGGCCCGTGCTACCACATTGAGGGGTATATACCACAATTACCTCACCAAGGAGGTAGTAGGCCTTGGTTATCTAATGATGGTCACCTTCTTCACATGTAGTATGTTCTATATTAACATGTTTTACTTTAAGTGTCATTCATTCATGTCATATTGCTAATATGCTATCTCTTGCTTACGATACTGCATTTTTCATGTGTCTATCTCTTGTTGCATTGCATCATACATACTTAGTACATTCAAATGTACTAACGCATACTCTATGCCTATATGATGTTACCATGTAGGGACCGGAGCACCGATCGATCATCCTCCTCCTCGTGGCTAGTACTTCTACCCAAAGCTAGTTGGTGAGTCCTCAATTTCGGGGACAATGACTTTGATCTTATGATATGTATTAAGACTCTCTTTTCTTTATTGTATACTCATGACTATGAGGGTGAGCCCGGTTGCTTGTCTTGGCCCCCGCTCTTATCTATGTAGTAGAGGTGTTGTTGGACAAGTTATGCAATTATGTTTTGAGCCTCGACTCTCTTGATTTAATGATGTCTCATGTTCTGAAAGGCTTTCCGTTAACCCCTTTTGCCTCTTATTTCTTCTCTTATCAATGTTGTTTAATGCTTCCGCAACCAAGGATGTCTAATGATAGGTAAAGAGGCTTATTTGGGGCCCCCTTGGGTTCCCAATTCAAAGTGTCACGTCTAGGCCCTAGACTTGGGTCGTGACAAACTTGGTATCAAAGCACTAGGTTGTTAATGGTCCTTAGCATCCAACACACCGTGTCGATTAGAGTCTTGTTCATGGTTGTGTTGTGCACCAAAACTATGAGCTAAAGGCTATGAGACGTTTTAGGAAATGTTTTCCTTCGTCGTGTTCTAAGTCGTGATATTGACTTAAAGTAAGGTCCCCCCCACCCCCCCTAACTATTTTTCTTTGCTATGCTAGATCATGTCTAACACAAGAGGAAGAAGGGTCCCCATTCCCAAGGAACAACCGGCTCATGGTGAGCTCCGGGATGCTCTCACTATGCTAGCACAAGTTGTGGCTAATCAAGTCAATCAAGGGGCCCAAACCCGTCATGCTCCTACCCCCAGATCTAGGGTGAGGGACTTCATAAGGATGAACCCACTGGAATTCTATGGGTCAAAAGTGGATGAGGACCCTCAAGAGTTCATTGATGAGGTTTACAAAGTTTTGGCTATCATAGGTAAGAGGTCGGAAGAAAAGGCGGAGTTGGAGGCTTACCAACTCAAGAGGGTGACACAAATATGGTATACTCAATGGAAGGAGGAGAAGGGAACAACAATGTGGTTCTATGAGAGGAGTTTAAGGCGGTTTTTCTTAATCGGATCTTCCATCTTAAGTTTAGGGAAGCCAAAACGATGGAGTTCATGAATTTGAGACAAGGGTCTATGAGTGTCAGGGAATATGCCCTCAAGTTCAACCAATTCTCTAAATATGCTCCTCACTTGGTTGTCGACCCAAGGGCTAGAATGAACAAGTTCGTGATGGGTGTGTCCAATTTAGTGAATGAGGAGTGTTGGGTCGCTATGTTGATTAATGACATGGACTTGTCCCGCTTAATGACCTATGCCGAACAATTGGAGGGGAAGAAATTGAGGAAGAGAAGAGCTAATGAGGCCAAGAGGGCCCATTTAGATGGTAGGTTCTAAAGTCCCAAAGGTGGGTGATTTCATCAAGGCCAAGGGTCCTCTAATGCTAATGACATCCCAAGGGCCCAAGGTGATGGTGGCATGAGTCCTAATGCTATTTTTGTATAATGTGGTAAGGGTCCTGAGTTATGGTTGTGGGGAAATAGGACATAAGATGATAGATTGCCCTCGTAATTGCAACAAGGGTAAGGATGTTTGTCCTCAAGGCCGAGGTACTAATGCGGTTCCTTAGGGGAGAGGTGGCCAACAAGGGGGTACTCCAAGGCACAATTGGTTCTATGCACTCCAAGGGAGGCAATGGGTTGATAATGTTCTCGATGTCATCACCGATATGTTAAAAGTCTTTGATTTTGATGTATATGCACTGATTGATCCGGGTGCCACACTTTCTTTTGTTACCCCCTTTGTTGCCAAAAAATTTCATGTTGAACCCGAATTGTTAAGTGAGCCATATGAGGTGTATACTCTCGTTGGTGCATCTATTGTTGTTAGTAGAGTCTATAAAAATTGCCCTGTTTGCATTTTGCATAAATTGTTGCGATATGACTTTGTTGAGTTGGCCATGTTAGATTTTGACATCATTCTTGGGATGGATTGGTTACATGCATACTATACATCTATTGATTATAGAACTAGTAGGGTCAAATTCCAATTCCCAAATGAACCCATTCTTGAGTGGGATAGTCATGATGCGGTGGTCAAGGGTAGATTCATCTCTTGCATTAAAGCCTATAAGTTGATCTCTAAGGAGTGTCTTTATCATCTTGTGAGGGTTAGGGATGTGGAGTCCAAGGCCCTTCCTCTTGAGTAGGTTTCAGTGGTAAATGAGTTCCTAGATGTCTTCCCAAATGACCTTCCGAGTGTTCCTCCCGAAAGGGAAATAGATTTTGGTATAGATCTCATTCCCGATACTTAACCCATTTCTATTCCCTCTTACCGTATAGTCCGGTAGAGTTAAAGGAGTTGAAGGAGCAATTGAGGGATTTGTTGGAGAAGGGTTTTATTACGCCTAGCCAATCACCTTGGGATGCACCAGTGTTGTTTGTGAAGAAGAAGGATGAGTTCCTTAGAATATGTATTGATTACCGACAACTAAATAGGATCACCATAAAGGATAAGTATCCTCTTCCAAGGATTGATGATTTGTTTGACCAATTTCAAGGGGCTAGTCACTTATATAAGATTGACCTTCAACTGGGTACCATCAAGTGAAGGTGACGGATTGTGATATTCCTAAGACGGCCTTCCGGACTAGGCATGGGCATTACGAGTTTGTTGTGATGTCTTTTGAGTTGAACAATGCACCGGCTATCTCCATGGATCTTATGAATAGGGTCTTCAAACCCTACCTTGATTCGTTTGTTGTGGTCTTCATTGATGATATTTGATCTATTCACATAGTGAGGAGGAGCATGTGGGTCATTTAAGGGTGGTGCTACAAAGATTGAGGGAAGAGAAGTTGTATGCCAAGTATGAAAAATGTGAATTTTTGTTAAAAGAGGTTGTCTTTCTAGGTTATGTGGTGTCGGGGGATGGTATTAAGGTGGATCCTAAAAAGACGGATGTGATTAGAAATTGTCTTAGACCATTGACCCCGTCAGATATTAGGAGCTTCTTAGGCCTAGTGGGTTATTACCAAAGGTTTGTGAATTGGATCTCTTTTATTGCTTCTCCTACGAACAGGTTGGCTCAAAAGAAAGCCAAATTTGTGTGGATCGATGAATGTGAAAGGAGTTTCCAAACATTGAAAGATAAGCTTGTGTCCGCCCCTATATTGTCAAACCGGAAGGGCTAGAAGGGTTTGTTGTGTATTGTGATGCTTCAAGGGTTGGTTTGGGTTGTGTGTTGATGCAAAATGATAAGGTGATAGCCTATGCTTCTAGACAATTCAAAGTGCATGAGAAGAATTACTCTACCCATGATCTTGAATTAGCCGTCATGGTTTTTGCTTTGAAAATTTGGCGTCACTATTTGTATGGGGTGCATGTTGATGTGTTCACTGATCATAAGAGTCTCCTATATGTTTTCACTCAAAAAGATCTCAACTTGAGACAAAGAAGGTGGTTAGAACTTCTTAAGGACTCATGCATTATCATCCCAGTAAGGCTAATGTGGTGGCCCATGCTTTTGAGTAGGGTGTCCATGAATAGCCTAGTACATGTTGATGATGGTGGTAAAGGGGTGGCTAGAGAAGTCCATTGGTTGGCTAGATTGCGGGTTAGGTTGGAAGAGGTGGATAATGGGGATGTTGTGGTAGTTGATGGCTCTAAATCTTCATTAGTTGAGGAGGTAAAAGCTAAGCAAGATTTTGACCTCGCTTCGTTAGAATTGAAGACATTGGTAAAAGATGGTAAGGTGGAGGTTTTCTCCTAAGGGGGAGATGGTGTCATTAGATACCAAAATAGGCTATGTGTGTCTCGTGTTGATGGCTTGAGAGAAGATTCTTGATGAGGCCCATGGTTCTTCCTATTCTATTCACCCTAGTTCTACTAAGATGTATAGAGATTTCAGAGAGGTGTATTGGTGGGGAGGTATGAAGATGGACATTGCCAAATTTGTATCTAGTTGTCATAGTTGCTAACAAGTCTAAGCCGAGCAACAAAGCCCGGGTGACCTAGCACAAGACATAGAGATTCCTACTTGGAAGTGGGAAGAGGTTAATATGGATTTTGGGGTTGGATTGCCAAAGACTAGAAAGGTTTTTTATTTCATTTGGGTTGTGGTTGATAAGATAACAAAATCGGCTCATTTTCTACCTATTAAGGCGCCTATGGGCTGAAAATTATGCTAGGTTGTACATCCATGACTTGGTAAGGTTGCACGGGGTTCCTTTGTCCATTATATCAGATCGTGGTGCTCAATTTACTTCACATTTTTGGAGGTCCTTTCAAAGGGGTCTTGGTACAAAAGTTAAGCTTAGTACGACCTTTCATCCTCAAACGGATGGCCAAGCTGAAAGAACTATCCAAACACTTGAGGATATGCTTAGGGCTTGTGTATTGGAGTTTAAGGGTAGTTGGGATAATCATCTTCCATTGATTGAGTTTGCTTATAATAACTACTATCATTCTAGCATTGGTATGACTCCTTTTGAGGGTCTCTATGGTAGACGTTGTAGATCACCGATTGGGTGGTTTGAGGTTAGAGAGGTGGCTTTGTTGGGACCAGATCTGGTTATGGAGGCTCTTGAGAAGGTTAGGATGATTAGAGAAAGGTTGAAGATAACCCAAAGTCGTCAAAGGTCCTATGCCGATGTGAGGAGAAGGAATCTTGAATTCAAAGTTGGTAGTTGGGTCTATATGAAGGTGTCACCCATGAAGGTTGTGGTTCGTTTTGGTAAGAAGGGCAAGTTAAGTCCATGATATGTGGGTCTTTATAGGGTAATGAGGAGGATTGGCAAGGTAGCTTATGAGTTGGAATTGCCTAGTGAGATGAATTTGGTTCATCCGGTCTTTCATGTATCCATGCTGAGGAAATGTGTGGGAGAACCTAATGCTATTGTGCGTGCCTCTTGATGTTGTGGGTGCTGTTGAAGACAACTTGACATATGAAGAGGTTCTGGTTCAAATTTTGGATAGACAAGTGAAGAGGTTAAGGAATAAGGATGCGACTCCTGTTAAGGTCCTCTGGTGGAATCAACAAGTTGAAAGTGCTACATGGGAGGCCGAAGCGGACATGCAAAGGTGATATCCTTATCTCTTCTATCCTACTAAGCCTAAGGTACTAATTCTAAGTCTTTTAAATGATCTCAAGTCTTAAGTTTAACCCTCATGTCATTGCATACATTCATGTTTAAATTGACAAGTTCATGATGATTTTACACTTATGTTGAGATTTTTGAAATGATGTTTAAGTGCATTGTTGCATCCTTATGTGGGCTGAAATTGTCATGTTTACGTCTCTCATATACCTTTCTTTGACATTCGCCGACGAATGTTCCCAAGGGAGAGATATTAAAACGACCCACAAAATATGCCGAAAATGTGCCTCAGAAGTGCCAGAATCGTAATTTTTATATATCTCAAAATTTGTGCGTGATATCAAAAATTCGACTTCATATTCTGGATCAGGGGGCAAAATTGATTGGGAAATGGGTCTAACCCCGATTTTAGAGCAAATAAATCACAATTTCGATTTTCAAAAAAATTCTTATCCAGTCTTAATCCGCGCCCCTGACGCGATGCGGCTGGGGCATGGACCAGTGTTTTTTTGCTCAGTTTTATTCAGTCGGTCAAAGGTCTTTGGGTCTTGGGCTTCAGTCCCTCCATAGGTGGAAATCCTATACTTGGCCATATTTTCACATTTATATCATCCAAGACATTCCCCAATACTCTCTCAAACCCTTAGACTAATATTTCTCTCAGAATTCAAGTGTCCAAATCTCTTCCGGATCTTAAAGAATTCATCCAAACTTTAAGTCTCCATTGAAATCTTCTTCAAGAAATTCTTTAAAGTCAAGGTATGTGGGTTTCATTCATGGGTGTCTTTCACCATGAAGCCCAATCTTCAGTCTTATGAAAATTGCATGATTTCAAGTCATATATCTTATGGGTATCCATTATTATGAAATATGAGCAGAAATATGTTGGGGTTTCATAAACTTTGACTGTTTGAGTATGTTTTGAGATATGAATCTATGGTCCAGTGTTTATTTGATGAAGGGTTTTGATATATATTCCATGAGGGTATTATCAAGTGTTTGGCGGGTGGTTTTACATTGAATTTTCTTGCATTATTTTACTCTTGAATTGCATGATATTATACTAGCATTATACACCCACCAAGTGTTTGATAAAATGTCCAGTTTTGGATTCTTGAACTATTTATGTTCTATTGCATGACCTATGACTTAAGCGACTCTATGATGATGAAAGGAAGGTATTTATATGATGATTTCATGAAAAGTATCTATTGTGATGAAAGTTGAGCGATTGCCTAGCTCAGGGGATAGTAGGCCCGAACTACCACGTTGAGGGGTATATACCTCATTCGCCTAGCTCGGGGGTGGTAGATCATGCTACCATGTTGAGGGCTATATACCTCACTCACCTAACTCGAGGGGTTATAGGCCCGTGCTACCACATTGGGGAGTATATACTTCATTCGCCTAGCTCGAGGGGTGGTAGGCCCGTGCTACCACATTGAGGAGCATATACCTCAATTGCCTCACCAAGGAGGTAGTAGGCCTTGGTTATCTAATGATGGTCACCTTCTTCACATGTAATATGTCCTATAAAAGCATGTTTTACTTCAAGCCTAGTTCATTCATGTCATATTGCTAATATGTTATCTCTTGCTTACGATATTGCATTTTGCCATGTGCCTATCTCTTGTTGCATTGCATCGTAAATACTTAGTACATTCAAACGTACTAATGCATACTTTATGCCTACATAATGTTACCATGTAGGAATTGGAGCACTGATCGATCCTCCTCCTCCTTGTGGCTAGTACTTCTACCCAAAGCTAGTTAGTGAGTCCTCAGTTACGAGGACAATGACTTTGATCTTATAATATGTATTAAGACTCTCTTTTCTTTATTGTATACTCATGACTATGAGCATGAGCCCGATTGCTTGTCTTGGCCCCCGCTCTTATCTATGTAGTAGAGGTGTTGTTGGACATGTTATGCAATTATGTTATGAGCCTCGACTCTCTTGATTTAATGATGTCTCATGTTATGAAAGGCTTTCTCTTAGCCCTTTTTGTCCCTTATTTCTACTCTTATCAATGTTGTTTAATGCTTCCACAACCAAGGATGTGTAATGATATATAAAGAGGCTTATTTGGGGGGCCATTGAGTTCCCTATTAGCCGTGTTACGTCTAGACCCTAGACTTGGATCATGAACACAAGTGGTTAGGTTGGACATGGCTAAGCCATATCACAGAGTATCATGAAAGTTTTTAGTTCAAGTCCTAAGGAGATTTGATTTCCCAGAAAGAATAATAGACATGGTGGTGAGACTAATTAGTAATAATTGGTACTCAATTTTGATGAATCGACAATCTTTTGGTTTATTTAAATCTTCAAGAGGGATGAAACAAGGAGATCCTCTATCTCTAAGCTTATTCATTATTGGGGCAAAGGTTATGTTGAGAAGTATGAATAAGTTGTTTGAAAATGAGAAAAATCATGGTTATGGTCTACCAAAATGGAGCGCAGACATTAACCATTTATCATATGTTGATGACACTATTCTCTTTTGCTCAGGGGAAAGAAGATCAGTAAAGCTAATGATGAAAGTTTTGAGGGGTTATGAGTTCGTGAGTTTTGAGAGATTATGAGTTTGTGTTAGGACAGATGATAAACTTGGATACGAGTTTATTTTATAGCATGACAAGATACCAGTCAAGGTGTGTAGCAGAATTCAGAGGAACACAGGGACAAGGCAGGGGAGTTTCCCTTCATATACTTAGGGTGTCCTATTATTTATGAGAGGCAAAAAAAGTGTTATTATGAAGAGTAGATAGGAAAGTTATCCAAGAGGATGGCTATGTGATAAAATAAATTGTTTTCTTATGGAGGCAGGTATTGTTTTGATTGTGCATGTACTGCAGTCAATACCTGTATATTTGCTATCAGCAATGAGCCCTCCTTTAGGAGTAATTAACCAGCTACATAAACTTTTCGCTAAGTTTTTTCTAGGGTAATGCTACTGGATCAAAGAACAGACATTGGGTGGCATAGAACTTTATGTGTTACCCTAGAAAAGAAGGTACGTTGGGGTTTAGAGCATTACAAGATATTGCCAGGGCATTTTTTGCAAAGTTGTGGTGGATTTTCAGAATATCTACTACTTCTTTATGGGGAACATATGTCTACAATAAATATTGTAAGAAACTTCACCCAACCATGCATTAGGAAGAGGGGCATCACATGTGTGGAGAAAGTTAATTACTGTCAAGGAGAAAGTAGAACATGATTTATGGCGGCGGGTGAAACAAGGAAATCTCAACTTTTGGTTTGATAACTGGACCAAGTTAGGAGCTTTATATTATATAGAAGGGGAGAATGCAATTGAGGAGGATCTAGAGGTGATAGACTTTGTGAGTGGTGGGTATTGGGATGAACAGAAACTAGTATGAAAAGTCTCACCAGAAATAGTAGAATATTCTTGGAAGTGTGAAGCCTCCAGACAGAGCACTGG
Source organism: Solanum medicagineum (assembly GCA_026153255.1). Taxonomy (NCBI): domain Eukaryota; kingdom Viridiplantae; phylum Streptophyta; class Magnoliopsida; order Solanales; family Solanaceae; genus Solanum; species Solanum medicagineum. The sequence goes on along the minus strand of JAPFFP010000012.1, from coordinate 13,223,489 downwards.
AAAGTGATGTTCCTCGGTGGATGGGCTCTTCAAAGGGAGATTTTGCTTGGGAAATCATGAGGAAAAAATAGTAGGCAAGGGGAGATTATAAGTTGATATGGAGAAATGGAATGCCTTCAAAATAAATTTCTTCCTTTCGAAAGTATAAAAGCGATGAATCCCCACAAATGATAACTTAAAGAGGATGAGGATTCAGGCAGTGTCCAAATATTGGTGTTGTGAAAATCAGGGGGAGGAAACTATGGTTTATATTTTTCTAACAACCCCTACAACCAAAAAAAAATTATGAAGGCAGTTGCAGATTTTACAGGTATAATAGTGGAGGGGATGCATTTGTAGCAATTAATCATCAACTGGTGGAAACAGAAAATAACATCAAAGTTGCAGGAGATATCAAATCAATGCCAGTAATTATAATGTGGACCCTATGAAAGAGAAGAAATGAAATTAAGCATGGACTGAATATCACATATAGTGACATGGTGATACAGGTGGACGGGTTAGTTAAGAAACTAATGAAAACCCTATATCTATGGATAAGGTTGGACTCATATGATTGGCCAGAATGGTGGACAAATTATACAAGTATAAGTCAACTCTCTTCTATCAGAAGGTTGTGTGGAAGCCTCTCGAAGCTAATAAGTTGAAGTGTAACACAGATGGAGCATCAAAAGGGAATCCAGGTTTAAGCTCTTTTGGATTCTGCCTTAGAAATTCACAAGGTGAGATGTTATATGCCTAAGCTGGGGATTAGGGTTCAATACCAACACTATTGCAGAAGCAAGGGTTGTAGAAGAGGCTTTGATAGTATGTACAGAAAATCTAAGAATGCTGGAATTTGAAACATGTCACGACCAAAATCTAGGGCCTACATGTGACATGAAGAATGAGAACTCGAAGGGACCCAAACAAGCCTCTTAGCATATCAATCATACATCCTTGGTCACGGAAGCAAAGTAAACAACATCAAGAGAGTATAATATAAGGATAAAGGGACTAAGGGAAGTCTTTAATAGCATAAATCATAGAAAAATCAAAGCTCAAGCATAATTATATCACTTGTCCAACAACACCTCTTAACATAGAATGGGCGGGGGACAAGACACCTTCCGGGCTCACCCTCAGAGTATCAAGAGTTCAACATAAAGAAATAACGTAAGCAAGAGTAGTATAGTTAGTGTCCCCAAAGTTGAGGACTCACCAAAGCTTATCTTCAAGATGTTCAAAACTAATCATGTGGAGGATGATCGTGAGGGGCTCCGGTTTCTACATGGTAACATCATATAGGCATAGAGTATGCGTTAATACATTTGAATGTACTAAATATGTAGGATGCAATGCAACAAGTAATAGGTAACATAATCAAAATACACAAGCATAAGCAAGAGATAGTGTCATATCAATATGACATGAACGATCAATGCTTGAAGTGAAACATGCTTAGTCATAATCAAGGAACATATATTCAACGTGGAATATATGTATGTTCGAACCTTACACCACCATGCTTGAGATGGGTCACCTAGCACCCACTCACCTTACGGTATAACCTTTTCGGAGAGTGTTACCAATGCCCCTACCTTACGACGTAGTCTTTTTAGTAGGTAGAATAAGATGTCTCCTACTTTACGATATAATCTTTTAGGTAGGTGTGAATTATTCTACCTTACGATATAATCTTTTCAGTAGCAACCATGAATTGTACCTTACGACGTGGCCTTTTCAGTAGATGTTATAGGATATCCTTACTTTACGATATAATCTTTTCAATAGTGCCATGAGTCCTCCCTTACGGCATAGTCTTTTCGGTAGATCTTATAGAATATCCATACCTTACGATATAATCTTTGCGGTAGGAGCCATGAAACTAGCTCATTAAACCATCACATTCAAGTATCAAGAAAGAACTTCTCATTTTCCCAAGAATACAACATTGAAGCCCAACAATTCACTTGCAATACCATAAGTACTTTACATGGATTTGATACCCATATATACATTCCATTAATCATCATAAAGTCACTTGACTCGTAAGCCATACAAAAGATCATCAAATAACTCAAGAATCCCCAACCGCACATTTTATCAAACACTTGGTGGATGTGTAATGCTAGTTCAAATCATGCAATTCAAGAGTGAAATCATGTGAGAAAACTTAATATAAATCAACCCACCAACACTTGGTAACACTCTCATGCAAGATACATTGAAACCCCTTTATCAAATCTTGTAATAGATTATAGATTCATAGCTTAAAACATGCTTAAATAGTCAAAATTTTATGAAATCCCAACATAGTTCATAGTCAAATCCATAATAAGAAGTACCCATAGATAAATCAACTTGAAAACATGCAATTTACATAGGAAGGTTAAGCACCATGGATGAAAGAACCCAATGGTTGAAACCCACATACCTCAAATTTGGGGATTTCCTTGATGAAGATTCAAATGGGAACTTGAAGCTTGAATGAATTTCTTGAGATCCGAAAATAAGTTTGGGACTCTTGAATTTGGGTGAAATATAGCTAAATGTTAGAGAGGATTTTGGGGAACGTCTTAAATGATATGGGATTAAAAAATGACTAAGTATAGTTGTTTCCACGCATAGGAAGGCTTAGGCCCAAGACCTCAAAGCCTTAGGTCGAAACAGTAAAACTAGCAACAACATACACATCTCCGAGATGGATCCACGTCGCGGAGGTGTCGCGTACCCTCACTGAAATTGCAAAGTTGGCGAAATTCGTTTTTCGCTACGGGTCTTCTAAAATTCGGGTTATACCCATTTTCCACTCAATTTTTCCCCCCGATCAAGAATATGTAGTCGGATTTTCGATATCACGCATGGATTTTGAGATATATGAAAATTACGATTATGGGCGTTTCCGAGACACATTTTCGGACACTTTTTTGGGGCAGTTCAAAACAAATTCACTTTTTTTGTGCAGTTTTACAAGGGATCAATGGAAAGTTTCCCAGGAATTGGTGGAAAAGGTGGAAAGGATAAGGGATTATATGCTAATGGTAGATGGGCAGATAACTCATGTTTTCAGAGAAGCTAACAGTTTGGCTAATGAAGTAGTGGAATCACATCAAATAAAAGAGTTCAACACATTCAGTGATCTATCAAGCATAGTTAAAAAACAAATAAATATGGACAAGTCACAAATTCCGAATGGGGATGACGGATAGCATGCATAACTGGATAGTTGATAATTACAATTTCTGCAGGCGAGCAAAAGGAGAAATTTACAGCTCAGAAAAGATTAAAGTCTGTCTAATAAAGGGCTTTACATTGGACAACAGGGCTAGAACATGCTCTAGCTATCACAAAATCATATACACCAAAAAACAAACTGGCAAAAAGAAGGAATATCACTATAGAAGCTCAACAAATGCGGAAGTCAGAAGAGTTTCATCTGACAGGAAGCACGGACGAGCTATGGACACAAGAGAGAAGCAGGAGATGAATGACTCACAGTGTAGCAAGCTCAAGAACCTTCGTAATAGCTCTGTCCAGCTAAAAACGAATCTGTTTAGAGGAAAGGAAGAGTCAAGAAAACAAGAAATGTAGGAGAAGATGACTTACTAGGAACTGGAACTAGTGAAGAAGATAAGCAAAGCATTGAGAAGAGTACACCAGGAGTCAGGTGGAAAATGATCCAGAGAAGAAGCAACAAAAATCACAAGTTGATGCTACAACGCCCCGACATATTAGGGTTTGAAAGAAGGAAGTCTTTTTCTAGGAGCTTCTATAAGACATATAGGAGAGTTGTAACTATTTAGGAAGTTTCTTAATTGTAACTTGGGCTTGGGCCGAACAAGCTACGTAGACGATTTTTTATCGAGTAAAACAATATCATGGACCAAAAATTTAACTTTAAACAAAACGTCAATGTTTTTGTCAAGATCAACATGGTTAAAAGCAACTATATGTAGAATATTTTATTGATGTTAATTTTTTAATCATTTGTTTTCTACGGAATATTCATGAATAGAAATTTCGCACTTTGATGCTTGTAAATACCATATGAAGCAGTTTATATGCAAGTCTCTATATTTAGCTTTATATCACTTTCTTGTTTCTAGAATTTTATAGCAATTCAAAGATAACCACAATTATTAAATGACATAATTCAATAATTAAAATCAAAACAGAAACAGCTACTACTTCATCTAGTACAATTAAACATGCCGCTGCAAAATTTACCTTATTTTAAAGTAACACTGGAGCTCAATACGAACAAGCTTCCCAGAGACTGTACACAAATCCATGTGACGAAGCAAAGAATTGTTTTATACAGGAACACAGACACAAATGCTTTCCCAGAGACTCTAGCAAACTAAAGGAGCAGCACCCAATCTTGTAAGAATCACAGCTAAGACAGTCTGATTGCCATTTCTTGCAGCAGTGCCCGCTTCTGTGATGTATTAATTACTTGATTGGATTCAGCATTCTCTAGTACATCTGCAACTATGGCTGCTGCATGGCCCAGAGGTGCTTCTGCTGCTCTCTTCAGCATAAACGCCTATAAAACACTATTGTTAGATGCAACAATAATGCCTCAATCCCAATCTAGCTGGAATTAACTGTATGAGTTCATGCCGCTCCATTTAAATTAAGACATAGTCCAAAAGACAAATGCCACGTGTGTGGGTACCCGCAGCAGTAGTTGCCTTGTAATCTGAAATGTCACCACCAAACGAAAAAGAGAACCACAACCAACCAAGAGAATTGGACATTATGACAAGACCAGCTGACATCCTCTTAAAAAAAGAGGGGGAATGACAAAGAACCAAGAGAATACACCATAACAGTCTAAACATCATTTTCCATCAGGAAACACTTAATAGCTTCCACCATATAACTCTGGATCCTATATTGCTAACTCCTATTATAAATTTTTAGTTGCTGACTAACAGAATGATAACACATTGCCTTGGACAAACATATGGAGATCTAAAGTACCACTGGAAGCTGCATATTATGTGTCGGTGGCGACAACAATCCAACTTGACACTGGATAATCTGCAGAGAAGGGGTTTTCAACTTTGCAAAAGGTGCTACCTTTGTGGATTTTATCCATAAACCATCAATCATTTGTTTTTTGTATAGTTCTGTGTTGTCTCACAGATGTGGGACCTATTTTCAAATATGCTGAGATACAAATGGCCTATGCCCAAAGACATCAATAATATGATGAGAAGCTGGTATGGAAGGGGTATGTCAAAAGAGCAGTAAAAATGGTGAACTATCCCAGCCATTATTTGGTCATTTGGTGGACAATTTGGAAAGAGCATAATGCAAGTTGCTTAGAAGATATAAGCCAGTTCTACACAGAAGCTAAAAAAACAACTGGTTCCTTTTTGGTGCAACGAGGAATTGGTTGGTGATGCAGAATCTCTTATTTTGTGACTGTTTATCAAAAAACAAATCGCTTCTAGACACACTTGAATCCACGCTGTTAGACTGATGTGAAAGCCAGATTCCTTTTGTAATTATTCAAAGCATGAGCACGTATATAGACCCTCAACTTAAACTAAAGCATTTCCAAGCAGTTTTGAAAAAAAAAAAAAAAAGAAAACAAAAATGAAAACAGTAATAATGACGAAATAATGTGAAATGGAAGCAGCATACAACATACAGACCAAAGAACAGTAATACCAACAGAATAATGCCATAACCGACGTACAAAAAAAGAACACAGGTAATTATCGAAATCGAAGAACAAGAAACTATGCGACTTGTGGTAATACCACTGTAAGAAAGAAACTATGAGACTTGTGCTAATACCACCGTAAGAAAGAAGGTCCAAGTAACACAGATCCTATCCCAGGGAAAGCGAGAGAACACTACCAACTAAGCTTCTATCCTAATCCACAACTTCCAAATCATCTTATCTAAGGTCACCTCAATAAGCTCAATATGTGTCATGTCTTATCTAATCACCTCCCCAAATAATTCTTCGGCTCCCAGCAGAAATGAATAATAAAATTAATATTTCCCATTCCCACCACTTCCAAATCACGAGAGCACTTTAAACCCACGATATTATTGTAATAGCCTAAAATTTATTTAAGGAGAGAATTGCCCTTAGTTAAGACAAAAAGGGAAATAAGTAAGTGGCAAATATATGTATGTTTAAAAGTCAATGGGCCTGGCCCACTGCACAGAAAGAAAAAGGGTAAAACACCCTAGAAAACTTTAGGAAAAAGGCTGAAATCAGCCATTAGAAGGAAAAAGAAAAACGAGAAGAGTTGTTGCTCGTTCCAGAAAAAAAAGAGGAGTTGTTCTTCGTTCCAGCCAAAGGAGCAGCGTATGAAAAAAAAAATTGGGACTTTGATTCATAATTAAAGAGTGAAGCAAAAGAAGGAGGTAAGTTCTTAAACTTAGTTTTAGACCAAATTTGTTGTTCTCATGAGTATAGAATTGGGATTAAGAGTTTAAGAAATTATGGGTTAAAGAAAAGATAAAATTGCTAGATTCTCATGAACATAGGAGGTGCGTAATCTTAGAATTGTAAATTTTGATACTTCGATAGATAGAAAGTAAAGGTAAATGGATAGTCCGTTATTGTTGGGTTATTAGAATGTGAAATTAATCGAGATGAGATTTTTCAGAGTAATCATCAAAGCATATGCCAAATATCTGGACAGATTTTGAGCCTTTCATGAAACCTTGAGGGCTAGGTATTTAAAATATGAAGTTAGCCTAAGTGATGACTTTAATATGAGATTCTTATTATATAATTTATAGATTGATCGAAGGAGGTCATGTGGATTTGCTTGAGGTGACAAGTTTTGTATTTTCAACCCGAGTACTGTGAGTAGTACTCTTAACCCCAATTTGTGTTTTATAAGTTTCATAATTTTTACATGATTTATAAGTGAATTGTTACCGAATGATTTGTATTTGCATATAGGACGAGTCCTTTACTTGATTTGATACCGAAATAACTATTTGAGATGATCTTACTTTTACAAGACAAGCGTATTGATAATTGAAATTATTACAACAACAACAACAACAACATTACCCCAATGCCTCAAATGCTCCTGCCCATTGCGGGGTAAGGGCGGGTCGGATGTAAGCAGCCTGACCCCTATGCTTAAAACATAGCGTGACTGTTTCTGGATGACCCATGATGAGCGTCGAAAGTTGCATTGACTAACTGCTACTTCACAATTGAAAGAAGCGCAAACAGTAATTGAGATAACTACCGTTATTTAAATGATTTTTGGGCATTTACTTGAGATATAAGTACTTTTACATGTGTCATTATTAAGTTGACATGATATGATTACAAAATTTACATGTCTTGTACTACTTTGAAAAAGCTTATATAGTTTATAAAGAAAAGTTTTCGATGGGAGTAGACCTTAATGAATCTCGTAGCTAACGGCCTGTTCGTTAGACCTGGTGCACCTTGTATTTACCGATTAATGAGCCCTTGCTAGTGGGAAGGTAGAACTACCATAACGTTACCGATATCCCTCGAGTAAGGATTTACCGATATGAAAGTTACAGTTATCGTCTATTCTTTTAAGAAGATAGACATACCGATTACTGATTACCGATTACGTGATTCACTCTTGGAAACCTCCCGAATATGTATATGATTTGATATGGAAGTGTTTTACTGAGTTTGATACGGAAGTGTTTTACTGAGTTTGATACGAAAGTGTTTTATTGAGTTTGATATGAAAATATTTTACTGAGTTTGATATGAAAGTGTTTTACTGAGTTTATTTGCAAATGATCAAGTTGATTTTACTTGTACGAGACAAAGAAGATTGATTATGGTTATCTTTTGTTGAAAAAAGTATTCATTACATGATTTTGATTACTAAACTAGCATATTTTCTGACTTGTCCCTTTATTAAACGGTTGTGGTTTATCATTATTACTCACTGAGCTAGCGTCTTACTCCTTGCTATTTTTTTTTCTCCTAGAGAATATAGGTGACATTGGCGAGAGTCTAGTTAGCTAAAGGTAGCAAGTTGATTCCATAGTGAGCCCCGCTCTTGTTCATGCGGGAAACAAACTTATTTTGTTATGGACCTTTCTTTGAATTCTTAGACTCGCTCCATAGTCATTTCCTTTATAAGAGTCATGAGAATTGTTTCGTGTTGTAGAAATGTGATTAGTTTCAGACTTCTTTTCATATTTGGAGATGGATTGATATTATTGTATAGCGATTGGATTGTTGATGGATGTTGTAGTTAAATCTAGAGATGTTATTAGTGGTATTGTTGATATTTGAGGCAGGAAAATATTTGGATAGGCTCAAAAATAAAGGAAACTCTGCCTGATTTTCTCTAGAATTCTAGTAAGGCTTGCTTTGGGATTCCCTCCCTTAGCGCCGGTCATGATCCTAAATTGGGTTGTGAAAATTATGGTACTTCTTAGTGAGAGATGCATATATGCCAAATACAACGGTCTCAGATCTAAGAGCATTTTATTGAGTGGTTTAGTTCGGTGATTTTGCATAATGGTTCGGCTCAGAGTTTTTACATGTGCTAAACCATTGCCAAAATAATAAGATATTGGTTTCTTTGATTCAGCTTAACAGTTATTCATGGGGTTATCAGTTAATCAGTCAAGGAACTTTAGCATTTCCACTAGAAAAACGATTCTACAAATGGAGACATAGACATGCAAAAATTAAGGACTTGGGGATCATGTACATCATATGTGATCTTGCTGCTAAGATCCCTTTTTTTAAGTGTTTCCACTACAAATACAAATGGTGGGATACAAATAAATTTTCTCAATAATTGTGCGACAGAAACTCAAAAGTTGCTAAAACGGATACTTAAGTTGTTCTATGGGAGGCAACTGAAACTCAAATTTAAAAACACAAAATTCACAATATAGAGAATGTTCAATGGGCCATAAACAAACCATTATGTGGTGTTTATTTAGTAAAGATGACTTTATATAGTCACGGGTGATATTGTAAATTCGTAGGAGTTAACGAATTATCCAATATAAAAATTAGACAATCCGTTCCTGAACAATTCTAAACCACTTCCAGACTGTTTATTCAATAAGTCGACACAAATGATGGAATTACAATTTTTTGGTTGGGTTATCAGTTACAGTTAACGTTACGGTTTCGGTTTTGAACACCCCTACTTAGATTCATGCATAAGGGAACAAAAATTTAAGCACTGTAGCATTTTAAGGAATGAGACCTGTCCATGATGTGTTATAGTCAATGTACAGGGTTGCTGATTCCAAGGTTCTCCATCTACTTGAACAGGAAATGCAGCAAATAGTTGAATTTTTATCACTTGCCCTTGTGAAAGCCTCCGAGCTTTGGAAAGCCCCACCTGATTGCAACAACAATGCTCTTATCACAGAAATTTAACATCTAAAAGCAACTGAAAGAACAAATAAACGATAATGAAAATGTGCCAGAAACAATAGAATTTGTCTAATCATCTGCAACAACTCTTGCCACAGAACTACTGGACTACCGGATATCATTACTGGTAGATGCCACATTGGGATATGAACACAAAATAACAGCTAAGTGATTAACATCACTAAAAACAGTATTGAAACATCTCCAGGGAATAAAGCTTTAAAATGATGATTATTAACTACATTAACATCATCTCTGGGATCCCCTAAAATATACCTGCAGCTTCCCCAGATGCCAGGTACCGGAAATGCTAACAACCTCCAGCATCTTATCGTGCATGGATTGAGGATCAAGATTATCATAGCTCTCATCTTCATTCTGCCACAAGTCTACTCCGCCCATATAGCTCCCTATATTAGCAACAAGAATACCTTCTGCATCCTAGAAATGGAAAGAGTGTGATCATTTCACATCTGATCAATTAACTAGTAGTTGTATTTAAAGTTATCTCCAGACAAGAAAACTGACTGTAAATATGACAAGTGAGAATGTAAAATGACATAAAAGTAAAAGGTAAAAAAAAAAAAAGACATATGAACTTTTCACAAGAATTTTGCAGCTTAGCATTAGCTTTGCATTTGACAGATACCTCAGGAACCTCAATCTCAACACCATCAACCTCTACATGAACTTGCCATGGAAAATCTGCAAATGTCCTATCCATGATACTCTTGGCGCCTTCTCTGGCGTAAAGAACTTTGTTCATGAACTGCAAAAGTGTCTCCAAATATTTTCAGCACAGCCAAAAATACACAGATAGATATATGACTACGTAAACAATAAACAAAATTGTCCTACGTGAATCAAACAATCATGAACC
>JAPFFP010000012.1:13199231-13213139 GCA_026153255.1 Solanum medicagineum | reverse complement strand
GAATATATAATTAAAAATATGTAATTCGGTAGTAGAGAAATCAAAATATAATAAATATAAGAATTATTCAAATAAATTTATAAATAAAAATTTTCTATTTATAGTGTGTAATTTTTCAATAGAAAAATATGAAAACTTATCGTAACAATGAGTAGTGAAGGTTGTGAATGTTATTATACATGGTATTAAAAATAATGTGAATATACATGAAATCTGAAAAGAGAGATATAAAAAACATGTTACCTATTTTATCCCGAGATAAGTTATCGTGGGATACTATACCACCCAAGAGGAGGGATAACTTATCCTCATACTAATTATTAATTCCGGGATAAATTATCCCAAACTTGCCAACCAAACAACAAATTGAGTGACACTATAATTTTATAACAGGACAATTTGATGCTATCTTCACACCAAACAACCCCTAAGGGTTTATTTGGGTTAAAGGAAATTGCAATTTATACAAGTGGGTCAAATAGTGGTGGAGTAGATCCTGGTAATAGGTAGGAGTTTAATTAGATAAAGTTATAAGGTGACCAATAGATAAGTGATGTCATAAATGAACCTGGTAATTGGGATTAATATTTGGATTGTTAAAATAAGGGTTGACGTCAAGGGTACTTGGGGGTTGAAAGGTAAACAAAGTGTAGCTTTATACTAATTCAAATAGTTGAAGAATATTTTAGGCCCTTTTCCGTTGTATTCCTTTCACATTTATCATTTACTTATTGCCCCTTTAAGAATATTTTGTCATGTTTTTAGTAGTTTACTATGTCTTCTTCCTTTTCTTGAATATTTGGTCATGCTTTTTTTTTTGAGTCGAGGAACTATCGAAAACATCTCTACCTTCAAAGAGAGGAATACTGTTTGCGTACACACTACCCACCCAAAGCAACTTGAGGGATTACAGTGGTAAGTTATTATTGCTATGATGATGACACGAGTTTAACTTAAATATATAAACATAGTCGACAAAGATTCATATAGTTGACCCCAGCTTAATTGGAAGGCATAGTTATCATATCAAACCCACAAATCAAATTGTCATGCTTCATATCCTCCATTTAAAACAAAAAGATATCTGCATTACCTGATTGTAAAACTTTTCAGGGTTTTCCTCCCTCATATTATGGATTTCTAATGCAACCTTTGCATCGCAACCAACACCTGATTATCCATTAAAAATATTCATCAATTTCCATATCAAAAAAAGTGAGAAACTCACTCAATATTTCCAAGCAAAACATTCGACATTTTTTAAGGTCAGTGGAGATGATTTAGATACCACTATTATTATGACATGAAAAAGAAAAGTCAAACATACCTAGATAATTGTTCAAGAACTTTGGAGGTTGAAGCACCTCTCCCTGTTGATTCAAGACTGAAACTTTCCAACGATCAAGGATGGTTACTGCGGCTTGTTCTATATCATGCAAAAGTGTGCAAAGACCTCCTTGCCTCTCAATTGAACCCAAGCCACCTCCCCAAGAAAGAACTCGAGCCAAATCATTTCCCGTCCCAGCAGGAAGTATTGCTACTGGTGGGGGTGAAACAAAGTTCTGTTTATCTATAGAATTCAAAACCCAACCAACAGTTCCATCTCCTCCACAAATGAGAATCCGGAAGTGAGGGACCCTTCTGAATAGATAAAGGCCTATTTCAGGTCCTTCTGTTGAGCTCAACTCAAAGACCTGATTAGTATATCCATGCAACATCAGATAATGAGACTCATGAACATCGTAATTGAAACTACTGAAAGGTAGACTACACTATGAGAGTTAATATTAAAATAATAAATCACCTTTCACGATATTCATTACAATTGGAGCTATAGTCAAGCTGGCATAAGTAGAGCTCAGCAATTAGCTATTCTACATTAAAACTCCGTAAAATGGGAAAACTGAACTTCTTTCTTTTCTAATCTCTCCCTTTAACTTGATAGATACCTCGGTAAGTCATATTTTACAATCTTCAGGTCAATTCAACTGAAAATTAAGATTAACGAGTCTCCTGTGACAATTGCCTTATATTATACAAGCCAGTTAAAACACCAGCCTATTTGTCTATAGGTGAAACATAATATTAATATATTATCAATTGAAATGCTCTCAAACAGTTATCCTAATGAAGTATAGGTGATATAACCGAGGTCCAATGGCCCGCGGTTCAAAAGTTGTGTTTTTTATATGGTAAACCCTAACTTGTCAGCAAAATCATATTCCCATGGTAGTAACATTTCTTAATATGTAAGTAACTGTTCTATTGATTCATAAATCTTCGTGCATGCATAGATAGAGGCGGACACATTTCCACGTAATTGTGCCCAAAGAGAAGTGACTAGCTAAGAGAGTTGCTCTAAACGACCTGACCTGCACAGGATTTAACAAAATGTTCAATCGCTGCCTAAGTGAGTCTCCTCGCTGAGCTCCACTTTTCTTGTTTAGGAAAACTAGCAGAGGCCTAGCATCTGGAGGCAAATCAGTCAATTCATATTTCTGTTTCATCCGTATTAACCGAGACTCATCCTTCAGATTGATCGAAGAACTCCTCTTAAAGCTGGGTATAGATACAAGCTTTTTCAGAACACTTCCTTGCTGCTGATCTACACTCTCTCTCTGTATACCACCATTATAATTTTCCTCTTCCCTGTGAGTGCCATTTACATGATAAGTATCTGTGGTGCTTTCAGCAATTGTGCTGCCAATAGTGTCATCATTGCCTGTGTCAGCAGAGACCTCATTTCCATTTTTTTTGTTATTGTGTTTGTGTTTGTGTTTATATTTCTTGCTTTGGCTTCTAATACTAGCACGTACTGAAGATGCTATCTCATTGGCTCCTTGTGTGATAGAACTCAGAAGCCCACCAGAGGATGTCCTAGTTAACTCTTTAATATGAAGAGGCGATAAAATAAGCCTTCTGAAAGGGCCCAAGTCACAAATATCACCTGTTTCATTGAACATATTAGCATGGCAATCAACGTGAACCAGGCACTGACACCATAAGCAACACCATACAGGTGAACCCCCAAGAAATGAACTGCTGCACGGCTCTTCACAGTAGCTGCAGAAACAGGATTCATCAGGTTGATCTGCTAACTCTGTCCACCGAACTGCCCACTGATGTACCACGTGCTTATATCCAAACATTGATACACATTTGCAATCCTTAAGAGTACTCGATGAGCAACTAAGATGAGCTGCTGCACCACAAGTGTTGCAGCAATTAAAAAAACTCTGTGATGCCACCATCGGTCCAAGAGTTTGAGATGGAGACATGGACTGTAAGCAGACACAGCAATTTAAACTTTTCCCTCGAGATATGGATTCCAGAGTCCATGTATGAGGAGCTACAGGGACCTTATACTTGGCTTTCGGGTTTTTCTTTGACCTAGCTATGGCTTTCATCCAACTAATATTTACGTTCCTTCTCCATTGACAAGCTGTATAAAAGATAGTGAGAATTCCAACTAAACCAGCAATGAAACAAGAGAGTACTAAGAACCATGATTCAGCCTTCTCGGAGGAATTTTTCCTGATCCAGCTAGAAAGCGGAATCTCTAATTCTCCATAGTCTTCCATTTTCCTAATACTATATTCCCATAATGTTCACAAACATCTGCAGAACATATCCTAAAGTAACAATTAACAGCCAGAAAGGGGATTAGCCCAACAAATATAACTGCACCGTGCAACTGCTACTGAAGAAACCATTTGAAGCCTCAGAAGCTGGTTACGAGTTTCCTGTAGTCAGTTACCGTGTTTCCCCCAAGAATCACATACGTTCCAATGAAGTGCTCAGGTAATGGTTGTTGTAAACTACAAACCTGCAATTCTGCTCATTTTGTTTTCCCTCTCAAAGGGCTTTAGACTTTTGGATGAAGTCAAAAAAGTACCCTGCAATAAGAAAAAGGATTAAGCATGGAAATAAAATAAATTAAACTAGGAAACAAATAAGGGTAATAAGGAAAGAAATTAAACAAGGAAAAATGGTAGTTTAAATATAGCAACAAATAAAAGGAATAAGAAAAGGGACGTACATGGGAAGAAAGGAAATTAAACTAACAACTAATGTTATTCCTTATGTTATATCAAGGGCAATCACAACTCGTATCGAAGGACATAGGAAATAACTCGTGATACACCCTAGTGGAGTCACCATGTTGTCTCACCTCATTTTCCTTGAGTAGGACAGCCAGGACATGTCAAAACTCTTTTAGAGGTTTAAAATAGAAGGGTCGCTCTAACAGGTTAAGGTTCGTTACAGCACCATCTACTACTACTTATTGCAATCAACTCTGTTTTCAGCCTCGTAATACCTTAACCTCACATTCTCTTACACTTAACTTTTATTTGATTTTGTGTTGTTAATTTATCATTTATTTTTAACCACTTACATTCAATTTGCCACCAAAATTACATGGCATACATTTTACTAACAGTTTTATTTTGTGACAAGTTAAAATTCATGGGGAATAGTTAGAACACACTGTGGAACAAAATAATCAATGGATAGATTTTCTTGTACATGATGTTCAGAGGCTAATCACTCGTGGACTACCATTATTGTTCATCACTAGGCATTTGGAATTAGTTGGTTTCTATTAATTTGTCACTTCGCAACAAGGTCAGTCTCTTGGTCTTCACAAGTTTTACTTCCCTTTAAAAGTAGCGTATGTCGATTAACTTCTTTTTGATACATTTGTATGTCACTCGCACAAGATAGCATGCCCCATTTCCTCATAAAAGATAGGTCAGGACATGTGACAACTCTTTTAGGGGTCGTTTGGTAGAGTATTAAGAAAAATAACACATGCATTATCTTTGTGTATTACTAGGACCTTGTTAGATACTCTATTTCAACTTATGTATAACTAATGCTACACTATATTGTGTATTAAGGTGTATATTACTAATACCATGGATTTCTATGTACTAGTAATGCAATGGTTTCTACTTATGGGTTTTTGACACGAGGGTTCCCAGGAAACAGCCTCTGTACTTCTATGAGGTAGTGGTAAGGTCTGCGTACATTTTACCCTCCCCAGACTCCACTTGTGAGATTCCACTGGGTATGTTGTTGTTGTTGTAATAGTAATGCAATGGTTTAATGCATGCATTAACATGATTAAAGACCCAATTGCCCCTCAAAACTTTTTTTTACATCATTGTGGAGGATATCTTTGTAAATAAATTTATGTCATGCAATGCATTTCACTTTAAATGCATCAAACCAAACAATGCATAAAAAAATTATATGTATAATTAATGCAAGCATAACTAATACATGCATTACTAATGCAAGCATTACTAATACTCTCTATTTAGCATTATTCTTATACACTCTATCAAACGACCCTTAAAGGTCTAAAATAGAAGAGCCACCACATATGACCTAACGGTTTAAGGTGCATTAGGGAACCATTACTAATAATTGCAATGAACTTTGTTTAGTCCACTGCACCAAAAATTAGGTAAGGGTTCAAATTACCTCAAAAGTAAAGAGTTAAGCACCTTTAAAGGTCTATAACTATGGTTTTGGGCTAGATTTAGAACTATGTGGAATAAGTGATGAAGAAGACAAAATACACAAAAATGTTAGTCGAATTTTGAATATAAAGATTAAGAAAGAATAAAACATGCTTTTTAAAAAAAATTGATTAATAATCCCCTATGTTCTTGCAACATAGCCTCCCTTTGGATAACAACATGATAAGAAGTACTCCTCCCATTTCAATTTATTTGTCCGATTTTGACTTGGCACGGAGTTTAAAAAATAAAGAAGACTTTTGAATTGTGTGGTCTTAAATTAAAAATACATAGAATGCATCAAAATG
This sequence comes from Solanum medicagineum, assembly GCA_026153255.1. NCBI lineage: Eukaryota > Viridiplantae > Streptophyta > Magnoliopsida > Solanales > Solanaceae > Solanum > Solanum medicagineum. The sequence goes on along the minus strand of JAPFFP010000012.1, from coordinate 13,207,303 downwards.
TTCTTAAATCTTGTGATGTTAAACATGTCATGTGGAGAGTTAGAATTACAAAGTTGCCAAAAAAGGAAAGAGATATTCTTTTCGAAACAGACCAAGAAGGAAAGTGGACAAACAAATTAAAACAAAGGGAGTAGTTTATTACTCACTCCCTTCTAAAAAGAATGATGGATGATTATGAGCTAAAACAATCTACTTTTGGCTTCACTTTGGACATTGAAACCCAAGGGATGCCATTTTGAAACATATTTGCAAGTGAAGGCCAAAAGATATGATCCTCAGTCTTCAATATTTCTCGTTCACAATTCCAAGTGCTATATTTGCTTCTCTAATCAAATCAAGACATTTATGGCTTTAAAAAGCATATATAAATTGATCAAGCGGGCAGATAGTAGTACCACCTAAAAAGGTATTAATCAAAACCTAAAAAGGTATTAATCAAACTGACCTCAATGACATACTAGTATGAATCCTCAATATCCATTTCACTCATTTCAAACTATATCATTTTCCCTAGAACCAGAGTTTGTCCAAATTACTTTAATCTCTATACTATGATAAAAGTTTCCAACCAAACTCAGAAAAGAATATAAGAGAGAAACTGAGAAACACATCATGATGTCAAAACCAAAATGGCAGATAAAAATGTTATGACAAATGGTAAGATGAAACGGCATTACCAACAACATGTCAATCCCAGAAAGTGTGTAGCGGCTTCACCAAATGAACAAAATAAGAAGAGATCGAGTGAAGTCTTTTCTCTCACTCTTGTCGCTGCAAAACCCCAGCCGATGAAGAATCAAAGCAAAAGTGTAGTGAAGCAAAAAAGCGAATCTGCTCTGTTCTATGCCGCTTTGAGCAAATGGAGAATTTAAATATACATATTACATATAAACATCCATTAACGTTATAATGGGTTAACTTGGTGTCTTCGGTTTGCTATGCTTTATTTATTTACTAGTGAAAAGCTGTCCGGGCAACATGTTAGATTATTTATTAGTATGACTAAATTTAAATTTTAAATAAAATATTTTAATTTATTGGTAATTTTTTATATAAAAAAGAAGGTCTAAAACTTAGCTTTCCTTATTACATGTTACCACAGGGGTAAAACATATTTTTCTATATTTGAGTCAAATAAATTTGACATATATTTAATTTAAAATCATAAAATATATAAATTTTGTTAATTTTTTGGTCAAATTAAATAGAAACAATTAATTAAAATGTAAGTAATATTTAGTTTGGTTAAAAAATTAATCAAGCATGAGTCCATAAATATTTTTTTTATCTTAATCTTTTTCACAGATATATTTGTTTATATAATTTATTAAAAAATTTAAGTTACAAGTTATTACAACTTATAGTATATTTTTGTGTTAATCTTAAGTGATATATGTAATCTATTTTGTTCTAATATATGGTTTGCGTATAAAATTTTGAGATCACTTGAATTTTTGGTTAAATAATTAATTGCTGTAAGTGGGTCCCCACAGTTGTTGGTATGTTAAAAGAGAAGAAAATAAAAAAACGTTGCTATTCGGATTTGAACACACGACGTCTGACATGCACTACTACTCTCGAGCTTCCCGGTCAGGCAACTAAGCTTGCCTTTCTATATTGAGGGTGAGCCTGGGACATGTCATGGCCCCCGTCCAACTCATGTTTTAGAGGTGTTGTTGGATACTTATGCAATGTACCTATTATGAGATATTGAGCATTTATGGAAACTTATCATTTAGTCTTTATTACCCATGTGACGCTATTTGATGTTGATGAACTGGAGTTGATTTTCCTATGTGTCTACTTCTCCATAACTTGAGCCATGCTTACCTCCCCTTAGTCTTGCTTATAGTGTGATCATGTAAATCCCTTTTCCTTAGTTATCCCCCTAACATGACTCCAAAGTCCTGATTCCCTTAGAATTACTTATTAATGCTTGTTTTATATCTCACAAATAAGGATGTGCATAAGATTTGCTAAGAGGCTTGTCTGGGTTACTCTTGGATTTCTCATTCGCCGTGTCGCACCTAGGCTCTAGGCTCGGGTAGTGACAAGCTTGGTATCAGAGCATTAAATTTGTAAATGATCCTCGAAAATCCAACACACCACGTCGATCGTAGAGTCTTGTTCATGGTTGTGAGACATGTCACAACTACGAATAGGAGGCTACGAAGTATTTTAGGAAGTATTTCACTTCACTATGATTCATATTGTACCATTAAAGGTACATGGATACTTGTGATGGCTACGACCGAGAGATGTGCAAGGTAAAATGTGGGTTGGTGATCGAGGTCTCTGCCGGTAGATGATTACCCGATGTTTCTTTTGACGAGCCAAGCTAATATTCCGGTCAATGATATGGCCGAGGTTTCTTCCAGTCGTATGAGCATTGGTCGAGATTTTTGCCAGCAATGTTTACAAATACATGGTCCATGTGTGAGCCCCATGGATTCTGGCCTGAGTTTATTAGCAAATGTGTATAGTAGCACAGACGTACATCACATTTACTTGACATTGCATTGCATTGTTTACGTTTCATTACATTCATTCCATCTCATATCATTCATTCTTGGATATTGTTATGTGTATTATGTGTAATGTTGTGAATGCTTTAGAGCCTTGTACACTGTTAAGATGGAAGTAATGAAAGTTTGTGCTATATGTTGATAGCTTGAGCCTTGTACATTAGAATATTGGATTATGTGGATTTCATGATTGCTTAAACTATCTATGGACTATTGCACTACTTGACTCTGAGGATTATCTGTATATTCTGAGAAATTGTTTTATAATATGTATTTGTCTATATGTATTATTGTTGTGCTGGGACTGTTGTGAGTGCAAATGTGTAGTTTGGCGGTATGTGGTTGGGTGGATAGGAGAACTTATGTTCTCCATTGCTTTACCTTAGGTTTAGTTTTCATTTGCTGAGTACCGCATGTTTGGTTCTCACCCCTTGTTACATTTTGTAGGTTGTGAGCTCGGTCCCATATGATAGATCTTCCCAGTTACAGGATCGGGCTTTTGGATCCCTTGAGAAGTAGTTGCTTGTCTCTTCAGCAGACCTTCTAGGATTCTCTTTTATATTATATTCTATTTGAGAACTAGACATTGAAACATATATTATCATTTGAGTATTGTTATTATTAGAGGCTTGTACATGTGACACCAGTTTTATGATGGTTGTAGTTTGGATTCCCTATGCGTATATATTATATTACACAGTTTTATCTTCCGCTTTTGTCATTGCATTTGGGTTGTTCAGGTTTAGGCTGACTCTAAGTCCCCTTAGAGTTAGGTGAGTTTCATCACATCCGGATTTCGGGTCGTGACAAATTTTCTCCACTAACTGCCTCTGACAAAGTTATTTCAGCTCACGCAAAAATGACTAATGTGTAATTAAACAAAATATGATATTGATATAACATCAAGGACTAAAGTGCTAACTTAACAACTTCCTAACAAACTTGATAGTCAGAACTCAGGACCACTGTTGCAGCTCACAACACAATCTATTTCAACCACTTCCATTCTGCCACATTATTAGCCATCAACTCATTGACGAAGTTGAGTGACTTTATAGAAAGTTTGGAGGGGTGTTTCATCCGTCAATTCATGGTTTAAACATTTCTTGGTCTTCTTTTTAAATCGTATTCATGCCATGAGTAATGTTTATTATAAGCTTGCAACATGATTTGCCTACGAGATACGTATCATTGAACTACAGTAATAAATTATTCAGCAATTATTGTTGATTGCTGTTTGCATGTACCACTATTATTAATGATGCCTGGATGCTTTAGGAAAATGGTTCAAATATGTAATTTCTTGCCTCAATTTAGAAGCTGTAAATCACGAACAACTTCTCAAGCTGAAGGAGATCCATGCTACATGAAATTTTTACTGTTTGAACGAGCAGCTAAGAAATTATCAGGGAAACCAATGTTTCAACTTTAACAAAAGCAATGTTGGTATTCATCAAGTACAGTACAGTGTAACTACATAGGCACTCTCTTACAAAAGAAGAGATGGAGGAATAACAATAGCATAACTAGTGTTGGCTGCTTTTGAAATCATCACGCTTTTCATGTTCCCAACCATAGCCCTGTCCACCATGACTTGTATTACCAGAATAGTGTCTGCCCCCTATCTGGAGTTGTGACATGTGATGAGGTAAAGGTGGTGGTGGTGGGAGGGACATAGGCTGTGGCATCAGTATACCCTTTCTATCTCTGGTTCCTTGGAAAGCGGAGGTGGCAGGTTTGAGGGCACTACACTAGCATTCCTTCCATATTCTCCTTGGAAAAGTATGGCTCTTCCTTGAGAATAAGCAGCATTGACAAAACTATCAGGGAGAGGTTGCACTGCAGCGGACTCAAACGTCCCAGCCGGTTGCCCATATTCCATGGATGAGGGTAATTTTCTGGAAAATTCACATTACCTGCAGCACCAGGTGGAAAAACAAGTAAAGACCCTTGTTCTGATCCCCTTGCAGGAATTGAGTCTGGCCTAGGCATCTCAAAAGAAGCAGCACCATAAAATGGTTGGGGTCCATTAGGTGCAAACGGAGGATAACCAAATTGAGGAGCCAAACCTGGATTTGAACTCATAGGCACAGCAAAGCCATGAGGTTGGGGCATGTCTATTGGATATTCAGGAAAAGGGAAACTCCCCATAATCCCTTGCTTCTTGTCTGGAAAGTGACCTGGATCTGGCTGCAATGAACCCTGTGCACCACCTTGCTAAAGTAACTGGTTCTGCATGCCAGGCCTTTCAAAGCCTTGACAAGGATTACTATCAGACTGTTGCTCTAGTGGATGATTTTGGGTTGAGCCAGTGAAAGGTGGCTTTTGTTGAATGAAAGGTCTAGGAGGCTGCTGGTCTCTAGTTAGAGCATTATGAGCATTGTCTTCACGATCATGTACCTGGGAACCGAAAATAGGAGAAAATATGGACCTAATTGGTGCTTGCAATGCAGATTCAGATATTGCAGGGTTTTTAGCACTAGCACATTCTGAAATGTAATCATCTTTTTCAGCAATTTTAACGAGGAGATCACTGTGGTTCTCATGAATATGAGATTCAAATTCAGTCTTGTTCAAAAAGGATTTGAGACAATAGGGAGTTGTGCAGATGTAGATATCTTTGAGCATTTTAATAGTCTGAATCTTCTGAATGCATTCATCACAGCTGAATAAAACAAATGTAGTTGGGATTCCATATCATCAGATCAGTGAAACAAGTATGAACAGCTAAAGAGTAAAGACAAACTAACCAATCTAGTTTACCCACAAACAATTAAGTAGCAATACATTTGAATAAGGATGTGTGAGAATTCACGAGATGATGCTTATCATGACAATCAAAAATGCTCTTGACAAGATTTCCGAAGTTCCAGTCACAGTTAAAATCAACCATCCACCATAACAAGGGCTGATGAAGCTCTTCATAGGAGCAATCTCTCTAACTTGGAAGAGAATCTCTAATTAAATTGTATTTCAAAAACTAGCCCAAGCTGATATAGGATTAGACTAAAAAACTAAGATGTCAGTGCCCTAGTCCGCACAACAAAAAAGGAAAATTCAGGTCTAACAATGGAGTATGATACTGATACATGACCTGACAAAATATCAACGTGAAATTTAGGCTTAAGTAGAACAGCCAAGACCTAGAACACACACCTTATAGTAACTCATATGTTGCCACCAGCAGCATATCCCCTATAAATCACAATATTATTTGCAAACCTTTTGACGCGCCATCTTTGAATGTGAGATGTCCAAAATACTATTTGATGCATAGTTGGTAATGTATATCCTAAAGAAATGACAATATCACTCTTAAAAGTAGAGAAGCAGGATATACACTTACATGCAGCAAATAGTGTCGCTCTTAGCACAATCTAAACAGAAGATATGCTCACATGGGCTCTGCAAAAAGAAGACAATAAAGATCATTTTGACTCGAAGTGTAGTTGAGAGAAATAACTATAAAGGTGATAAATGTTCATAACATTGATAATGTCATCCAACATGAGTCATAAACCGGCTTTCAAAAGCATAACCCAGTTACAGCATGACATATAGCCATATAATCGTAACAAGAAAAAGTTCTGCCAGACGTGCCACATTACATATAAAAGATAATAGGAAAAGCATTAACCAGCTAGTGTATGAAACAGGACAAGTTATTCAATAAATGCATCATCTTTAAAACAAAAACAAGTTCTGGAATATGTCATATACATAAAACAATAGGAAATAGTTATTTTTGAAGAGGAATTAATTTAAAGAGAGTTGAAAAATCAATATCCATCTTTGGGTATCGCTTGAGTTCTGCAGATCACAATGAAAATATTATGTAAAGGATTTAGTGATTTACGAGGGAAATATTTTCTCAACCAAGTGATGGCATGAGACAGTTCTTCGATTTATAGAACATTCCTTCAGTCTCAAATTCAATCTTCAAAACCTGCCTTCCAAACCCTACTGCAGAACAGCCAAAATTACTAATTACTACCCTAGTAATTACACAACCTAGTAATTATTGTATCCTGTTTGATTTCCACAATGTAATTATAATCTAACTACAAGTGTGTTGTTTGGCTGCACAAGTGTAACTAAAAGGTTATATTAAATTTTTTAAAAATAAAAGTTAATTATGTAAAATAAAAAAAATTATATTAGACAAATAAAAATATTTATAAATAATATTAAATTAAATATTTTATTTTTGAGTTGAGAGTCTTCCAAAAACCACCTCTCTATCTCTATGAGGTAGTAGTAAGGTCTGCATACAGTTTGGCCTACTCAGACCCCACTTGTGGGATTCAACTGGGCATGTTGTTGTTGTATTAAATTAAATATTTAAGATATATATATTAAATTAGTATATTTTAATTAAATTGATCATAAAAAATAAAAGTACAAATTTTATATGAACATATGAAATGCAATGTTTAACAAAAATACAAATATTATAAACATAATATCATAGAAAAATTATTAAAATATTTGACAAAAAGATAATCTATCAAATCTAACAAAAATGTAAGTGGCTTGTAATGTAAAATATCAAAGTCATATACTACTCACACAAATGAAATTAAAAATATAACATAACTTCTAAATTTAAAATAAAAGATTAAACATAATACTCTTATGTCAAATTCCAACATAACGCACATATATATGATTTAAAGAAAAATGTAAGTTAATAACTTTATTCAACATTGAATTCAACTTTAATTTAAAAATGAAAATACTAACAAAATCATACTAATGAAATATAAATATAAAATAAATAAATAAAAAAGATAATGTGAAGAATTGCATGGAATCACACGAAGGTTGACAATGAAAAGGAAATGAAAAATAAATATTATGAATACAATAAATTTTTTAAAAATATTAAAATGATAAAACTAAAAAGAATTTAGAACAATTAGTGTAATTACACCTTGCCAATTGCACCCAATTACTTGTCAACCAAGTAATTACTTGCCAACCAAACAGGTCCGACAATATAATTACACCCAGTTACACTAGCTTCAATTAATAGGGTGGCTTTCCAAACAGGCCCTAAGTGGCCACAGCAGGAAAACCAAAACACAGAGCTACTATTGAAGGGCATGAAAATAGGGAAAGAGAGTAGTAGTGAACACCTCTTATCCAAGTGCCTCTTAAGGTCATTTCAATAATGTTTTTAAGCCCAAATCAGAGGTAATCAAGAAATAGTGTTTGTTAAGGATGGAAGGCTAGCAGGACTCGAGGTAAAAAAAGAGCATATGTTGATCAAGGTTACGACATCCCACAACATGCTTGGACTTTCAACACCTTTCGGGACATGGTGAACTCTGTGAAGGTTCCATAGCCATTGATGAAGAAACAAGAAGTAGAACTCATTATATCCAGGCCAGAATAACTATCGATAGACATCTAATTTAATCCTAGCAATCTGGACACAGAATTGGATGAACAGTGTTTGGATGGCATCATCATTGCCAATGAACATGTGAGACTTAAATCAACTGTAAAGAGGGAGAAAGGGGGGGGGGGTGAGCAGGTGAAACT
>JAPFFP010000012.1:13178176-13199221 GCA_026153255.1 Solanum medicagineum | reverse complement strand
GGTTGCACTGTTTTTGGATGGCTGCATCTTTTCCCATGTACTTGGGGGATTTTAAGCATCTGTAACGGGGGAGGAGGGGGGGGGGGGGTGAGCAGGTGAAACTGGTGGCGACCATTGGAAAGGTGATGTGCAATGACTCTTTCTTCTTGAGCCAGACGACACTAGGCCATGTGCCATCTGGTACTCCTGTAGCTCCTCATGTGGGTGTTTCGAATTTGGAAGGGAAGGGGCCAACTAAAGCTTTGGCTTTGATTTGGACCAAAACTTAAGAGAAATGCTATTGTATTACACAAGCCCAAAAAGAAAAGACCTGCTAACTACCCCAGATCTGAAAAAGCCAAAAGCCCAAGTACTCACCCACATCCCACAATAGGTTTGAGGCTTTATCTCAAGAAACCCATGAACCTTCCACAATAATATCACCCACACAGAACCCACCTTGGTATGAAGATGGACAAAGTTCACACCTTGTGATAGTTAAAGCATATAAAGCCTTTGGAGTCAATATCGTTGGTTTTGGGCATGAAAAGCTTGACATGGTTATGATGATGCAAGACCAAAGGTAATTGCAGATCTTTACAAAAGAAAATTCAACATCAAATTCGCAAGGAAAACCAACACGGGAAATGTACTAGAATTAGGGGTGAGCGTTCGGTTTGGTTCTTTCGAACTTCGGTTCGGTTCTTCATTAGTGTGTGCTGAATACCGAATCAAATTAATTTAGTTTTGTTCAATTCATTTTTTTTCTAGTTCGGTTCTTTGGTACCATTATAGTAGACCTTATTGTCAAAAGTTTCTCCGAGATTTTCAGGTAGTGTTTGTGTAGATTCTCCTTTCGGTCAGAATAAAAAAGCTTGTATTCTATCTATGAAGTTTTGGAGAAGCATACCATAGCTAGAAGAATCCAAAGCAAAGAAGAATCAAATAAAACAATTAATTTAAAGACAAGTACAATATTGTATTATCATGTAGTGAAATTTTGACCAGTCGCCAGCGTATCTCTCAGACATCTCACGGTCTCATCCCACAGCTTTCCCCCCCTCACTCACGCAGGCAATTCGAGAGCCAAAAATGTCTTTAGGGTTAAAACTTAAAAAGTTGTATTTTAGGTTCATGTAATGAAAACTTCTGTTTAACTGAAAAACTGGAACTCTATAACAGAGAACCAAATCAGATACTGAAGTTCTATTTTTTTCAAAATAACACCGAAACCAAACTGAATTAATTCGGTTTGGTTCACTGTTTTTATATTTATGCCCACCCCTAACCAGAACAGACTCAAATGTGGTATAAATTATGGAGTGAGGTAGAAAGACAAGGGTAGGCACCAAAAGCATTCTCAGGACGAGCTTAAAATATTAGGCTGGAACTTGAAGGGGTTGAACAACTGGAGCAAAAGAGAGATTATCAAATCTTTGATTTGCAATTGGAAAGTTGACATCAAATGCCATCAAGAAACGAAACTTGAGATATGGATATCCAGTTTAATACATCACATTTGGGTTAACAGGTGGGTTTAATTGTGCAAAAGTAAAGTGTGTGCTACCAAGCGAGAAATTATAGTACTATGGAATAGTAGAGAGTGGACTGTATAGATATAGAACACAGAAACTAATTTAATTTATGTCATGTATGCTTGAAAGTTTGTATGAAGATTTTCGGTAGTGCTTCAAAAAGGATCTACGGCCTTGCACTAATGAGGAAAGAGACAAGTTTTGGGATGAGATGGTTGCAATCAGAGGGAGATATCTGGAAAGAAAAATTGGGCAATGGGAAGGGACTTTGATGTTTAGATTTTGATAGAGAAAGACACATTTATATAAGGAGATCCAGGGCTATGCTAGGCTTATGAAAATAATGCAGGATATGGGCATCATTAACTCGCTACTTTTGGGTGGGGCGGGGTGGGGTGGGGTGGGATAGGGGCTTATCAACACTTAGTCCAAGGGATATCTTACCCAGGTTTCTTGCAGAGACAAATTTCTGATTTTCACCAGCATAGAATGAACAACTCATAGTTGTCAATCAACTGGCTCTTCCCAGAGTCATCTCCAGTCAGAGACCAATTATTCTGGAAAGTAGTGAGTTTGATCCTAATCCGTCTTACTTTCAACAACATATCCAGTGAATTCACAAGTTGGGTCTAGTCCTTCTTACTTCAAGTATGAAAACATGTGGCTACAAATTGAAGGTTTTCCAGATATGGTTAAAGGGAGATGGCAGACTACAACATCATTGACAATCCACACTTCATTTATTTATAGGACCGGCAATCCAGGCTTTACCTTAATCTAGAAGTTAAAGACTTATAAAAAAATTGAACAAGCTAAAACAGGCAAATGATTGGTATGGTAGCACAAACAGCCAAGGCCTTAGAAGAACTTTCAACCTAGAACAAATTGCTAACACAGAGCCCAATCCCAAGATTGAAACATAAGATGGTGACATTAAAGCTGCACTTCAATAGTTGCCCAAGATCGAAGAAGTCTCCTAAAGACAGAATTCAAGATATCTATGGCTTAGGCACAAAGATTGGAACACCAATTACTTTCAAAGAATGGGAAATTCTCATACAAGGAGCAGTTTCATCGACAAATTGATTATAGAGGGCATAATCACAGACGGTAAAAATACAAATTAAGGGGAAAATCCTTGAATTTTATCATAAATCGCACATTGACAGAGAGAACAACAGGCTAGTAACAAGGTTTGATAATATGGCCACCATCAAAATTCAAGATAACATCAACCTTGAAAGTACATTTGAGGAAGAGGTCGCGAAGAACATTACCTCATGGACCCTGACAAGGCACTAGGACCAGATGGATACACTATGGTTTTCTTCCCAAAGGCATGGTTGATAATCAACGGAAGTAATTAAGTCCTGAAATAATTTTCATCAAAACTGCAATTCTACATTGCTCAGACCCAACACTTTTGTCACCGTACCTAGGTCGAAACGACATTAGGGAGAGGGATTCATGTCAACAGAGATTGCATACTTTGACAAAATCAGTCGGATCTGAGAAGACTAAATCAACCAGAAAAAGTAGTGTGGGTAGAGTCGGAAGGTGTGGACGACTTCTACAGAAGAAGAAATGAGGTTGGAAACTGCATGAAAACTTCTTCACTTGTCGGTGCATGATGCTGGCGCGCTTGCCGATGCAGACTGACTTCGACACAAAATGGGTGAGGGTTTATGAAAGGGGCTGATATGACGAGTATCGGATAAACGGTGTATTAGATAATTTTTCTACTCATCTGATGTTACTTATTCCAATAGGAAAAATGATGGTGAGATAATTTGGCATAATCAAGAGATCATTCTTTTGCGAAAGCAACATCAAGGGGCAAAAATTTCAGTTAATAAAATTGGTAACTGCAAAGATGAAAAAACAAGTAGGACAGTTGGGGATCGAAGATTCGACACCTCACAACAAATGCATATTTATGAAGTGGCTATGCAGATATGGGCAAAGTGATTATGCTCTTCGGAAGCAAGTAGTCAGAGCAAAACATGGCTCACAATAACTGGTATACTAAATTATATAGGGCTTCTCATGGTATTGGAATATGGAAGTACATCACGAACTTATGGAATGATTTCTCTTAGAATATCATATATAAGATGGGTTTCAGGAAAATGATATCAAAATCTGGAAAGACCCACGGCTCCCTAGATCACCTCTGATGCTGGATTACCCAAATTTATTTCAAATTGCCTCAAATGATGATTCCTCCATTACACAAAACTGATAATATACTGAATGGGATCTACAGATTAGAGGGAACTGCTAATTTTGTTACAAATACTGCAGTCCTTCACTTTCCCTAACCACACAAATGATAGTACAAGTCAGGGCGACAAGAACCCATTCACAGTGAAGGTAGGCCACAAATCTTCACTAAATCAGATTGGGAATGTCGAGCAATGGCTTTGGAAGCTCATACAGGATTCTCTTTTTAAATTTTTTCTATTAAGGTTCATATGAGATACTTTTAAAACTACCCCCAAACTCAAATGTTTTTCCATGGACAACAATCTATGAAGTCTGCCACAGGACAACATTAGTCAGATGAACACTCAGATAGTGAATAGATGTTACATGGACCATCAATGTCTAGAGACCAGCAAACACCTCTTCCTACACTGCTAACTCGTGGCTGACATTTGGAATATTTTTCTCTTTTTGAACTTTCTTGATTTTATGATATACAATAGTATTTTTTACTTATTTAGTAGCATCTTCCCCATTAAAGAAGTAACAAATATTCAGTCTTTGGCTAGTGCGTTGGGATGCGAAGTGGGCCATTTGCCTACTATGTGCTTGGGTATGCCACTTGGCAGGAAGTACAAAGAAGTGGAGATATGGGACAGCATAATAGAAAGGTCTGAAAAGAGACTAGAACACTGGAAAGCACAATATTTGTCTTTAGGGGGAAGAGTCACACTAATTAACTCAGTGTTGGACTCGTTCCCTACATATGCAATGTTCTTGTTTCCCATTCCTTCTAGTGTAGTGAAGAAGCTAATCAGACTAAGAAGGAATTTTTTGTGGAAAGGCAACAAAAAGAGGGGGGGATATAATCTGGTTGAATGGGAGGTCACTCAGTTACGAAAAGGACAAGGAGGACTAGGAATAAAGAATCTAAAAATTCAAAACAGGTGCCTTTTGATGAAATGGCTTTGGAGGTTTTGTGATGAAGAAACTTCTCTCTGGAAGGAAGTAAGTGTTCACAAGTTTGGTCAGAACAGTCCTTGGTGCTCCAATGAAGTGAATTGCACTTATGGGATGGGTGTATGGAAGGCTATTAGAGGTCTATGGTCTAAGCTCCGGGAGAATTCTAAGATCAGAGTTGGTAATGGTTACAATGTTAGGTTCTGGAAGGATAATTGGATAGGGGAAGTACCACTACAAGTTAAATTTCCAGATCTCATGTTACTTTCAAGTAACTCTGAAAGTGTTGTGTCTGAGTGTGGGTCCCCCCAAGGTTGGGATCTTAACTTCAGAAGGCATTAAATGACTGGGAGGTGGAAAGAGTAGTTGATTTGCTAAAAGAGGTGGACAATTTTGGTGGGACAAGAATGGAGCCTGATAGACTTAGATGGAGACACAGTCCAGAAGGAAGTTTCATAGTAAATAAATTAAACTAGAGGGAGAATCGCATTATGCAGGAGGAAGAACTGAAAATGGAGAAATATCTGGAAGAACATAGCTCCCACAAAAGTGAAATACTTTACATGGCTAGTGGTTAAAAAACACATGAAGTGTTACAAAAGAAGGGGAGAGTTGTGGTGACTAGATGTTTTTTGTGCAATGAGACTGGGGAGACAAACAATCACCTGTTTCTACACTGCAAATTCACTGCGCAACTGTGAGATCTGTTTTTCAGTCTTACAAAGACAGTATGGACAATGCCTAAACACACAGTTGACTTAATGAGTTGTTGGACGAAAAGAGAGGGAAGTAAAAGTCAAAAAAAATGTTGGAGGATAATACATTCTTGCATATGGTGGTCAATTCGGAGGGAGAGGAATGGAAGGTGTTTCTAAGACAAGATCAAATCAGTCCATATATGAAATGGAATTGTTTGGTGACCTTATTTTTTTGGTGTAAACATAATTGTATAGAGGAATCTGAGGAGTTAGTAGAATTTCTAGGAGCTCTATAAAGCTAGAGTCTATTTCTTTGTAATATGGTTTTAATGGTGGCCAACATTCCCAATGCTGAAGAATACAACAGTACTAAAAAAAAGTACAATAGTATGTCCATGAGAGCCTGAGGCTTTGGAAAGTTGATGGACAAAACATTAGAAAAACAGATGATACCAACCAATATATTTTGGTATATATGGTCAAAAAGGAATCGACAGTATATCAATTCCCATGCACTTTGTAAAAGCTAGGTGAATTTTAACCTTATTCCGTAAAAGCAAGAGTACCTCTTGTCAGCTCCCTATCCTTCTGGTCTAAGTTTCTCTATTTTAATATCCTAGTACTTTTGATTTCTGCATCTACCGGACACCACAGATGAATTATTGTTATTTCACCTATTTAAAAAAGTAGTACAAAGTAACAACAGCCACGAGACACCTAGTCTTGATCTCTCATTAGTTGGTGAAAACAATCAGTATTGAGCATTAATAGTAGGAATATGAATACCATGGATTAAAAAGCATGTTGCCTTAATAACTACAAAGGAGTAGGACTATTAAAAAATGCCATCACGTGTGTAGGATCTTTCAATAGTAGTGCATTTCTGGAGGATCCTATGCGGCAATAAAAGTAATTTTTGCAAGAGTCCGAGCAACTTAGGGAAAAAGCTAAACATTGAACACTCTATAATCACCAAACGTCCATAAATAGCAACTAGGAAGTCCAGGACACAAAAATTAGGGAAAAAATTAAACAGATGAAGATTGTATTGTATACTGACCAGACGTCCATAAACAGCAATAGGAAAGTCACAGCGGATACAAAATTTTACTCGTCTATTAGGCGGGCGTAGAGACCTTCGGCCAACAACTTTGACCGCAGATGCAGGATTTACTGAGCCAAGGCTCTTGGCTATAGTAAGATCAGCTAAAACAAGATGATCAGGACAAGAAACTCTAATAGTTTCAGGAGGCAACTGCTTAACAACTCCACTCTCATTTGATCGCTTGTTGAGAATAATCCAGAGCATCTTTTCTGATTAACTCTGTTTCTCCACCCTACTTCAGGCGGCTCTAGGGTTAAGTCCCTATATAAAATAAAATACCACCTATTTATATAAATTATTACTAATAAAATTAATATAATCTTTTTTTCACGTCTCTGGCAACTTCATATCTAATTTTAACTCGCAATTTTACTTCTAATTTCAGCTCAATTTCTTTAAATAAGTTTTTTTTGTCACATTTGGTAATTGAATTATACACTTACTGTTTTTGATGTTTTGGTCATTGTTCTTTTCTTTAAAAGAAAACTTTTGAATCACTCAAGCAAATTTTAATAGACGAAATGAAAAACAACTTGTCCAAACGGCCAAAGTTGGCTGACCCAAAAACAACCATATGAAATAGAAAGAAAAAGTATATCTTTTTTTTATGAAAAATGAAATCCGCAACCGCTACCCTTGTGCAATAGCTCACAAATCATATAGGAGAGGTAATCTACACTAGGCAAGCTCAGTGCGACGAGCTCGACCCAGAAGGCAAACACCTTGTTTTCGCTGGCAAGGGGTTTCAAACTTGAAGCATCCAACATGGAAGTCCCAAGCCCAAACCACTGGGCCACCCTTTAAAAGCAAATTACATAAATCTATCTACCTATATTATAAAAGCATGAATGTTCCACGTTAAATTTGAACGACGAAAATATACTTGAAATATTAATAGACTTTTATGTCCTTACATATTTATTAATGAAACAAGTTAGTGGTGGATGTAGTTGTAATTCTTTTTTTATTAACATTACCTCGTCGCTTTTTTTCGCTTCTCACTTCTCAAAACTCTGGTATCCAACCAAATTGAGAAAGCGTATCCAGCAAAATTCAGTTTTTTGTTAACACCTCCAAATGAATGTTGTATGTGAGACAATGGACTTGCCCTAAAATCAATGTATTCAACAAAATTAAGATATTGTTGATAAAGATAGAAGTTGATCTTGGAGGCTGCCATCATCAATGGAAGAGTTTTTGGAGACGATTGATCCCCACCAAGGGAAAATGCTTTACTTGGTTAGTCATTAAAAAAAGCTGCCTAACTCAAGAAGTCTTACAGAAGAAGGGAATGCAACTAGTCGCTAGATGTGTCCTATGCAATTTGTGAGGGGAAAGAAACACCTATACCTACGGTGCAAATTCATTACATAGATTTGGGAGCTTTTCTTGAACGTCACAGGCTTCAACAAGACTATGCTAGAACAAACTTCTGATCTTTTTGATTGCTAGATCATAAGGTCGGGTAAGCAAGACTCAAAAAAAGTGGTGGAAGCTAATTCCATCATGCATATAGTGGTCAATGTGGAAGGGAAGAATTGGGAGATGTTTTGAAGATCGTCCGCAAAGTAAAATGAAATTGTTTAATATCTTTATTTTTTGGTGGAAAGAGATTTCTATAGAAGATGTAGATCAAATCATAGAATTAATAGGGAGCTTGTGCTTTTGGATCATTGGACTGTAAATTTTTAAAGTGGACAGTATGTCGTTAAAGCCGAAGAGTACAACTTACTAACTTTAAAAAAATTAAGATATTGTTGATTTAATAAAGTTGAGTGAGTAGATACAGTGAATCAAACTAGATTAATAAACAAATACAAGAAAATTGTTGTGTCACTTTCACAGACGAGTACCGGAAAGTTGTGTCAGTGATACGATGTGAAAATGTATCAGTGATGCAACATGAATTTTAGAAAGATGTACCAGTGATGCAACATTCGTAATCTCAGTTAGTGAAGATTTATATCCTGCATTCAAGGTGTATAACCCCATTTATGTTGCACCAACTTATACTGTCATTTTTGTGGTTAAAGAAAGTGAACGACTGCAATATTTGTAGCAAAATCAACAGTTCCTTTGGTTCCTTCTAAACTGAGGATCATTTGATTATTGAATGTTCAATTTAACTGTTTCCCTAAGTTGCTCTGACTCTATAATGTAACGACCCATTAAGTTATTTTGAGATATAGAGTTTCGTAACAAAAAAAATTCTCATAATGTGCATGGGAATTGATATACCATCGATTCCTTTTTGATAATATATATTAAAATATATTGGTTGGTATTATCTATTTTTCTGATGTTTTGTTCATCAACTTTTCAAAACCTCAGGCTCTCATTGCCATACAATTGTATATCATAACTCAAGAAAGTTCAAAAAGAGGAATATATTCCAAATGTCAGCCACGACTTGGCAGTGTAGGAACAAGTGCTTGTTGGTCTCTAGACATTGTTGGTCTCTAGACATTGATAGTCCATGTAACATCTATTCACTATCTGAATGTTCATCTGGCTAATGTTGTCCCATGGCAGACTTCATAGATTGTTGCCCATGGAAAAACATTTGAGTTTGGGGATAGTTTTTAAAGTATCTCATATGAACCTTAATAGAAAAAATTTAAAAGGAGAATCCTGTATGAGCTTCCAAAGCCATTGCTCAACATTCCTAATCTGATTTATTGAAGATTCATGGCCTACCTTCACTGTGAATGGGTTTTTATCGCCCCAACTTATACTATCATTTGTGTGGTTAGGGAAAGTGAAGGACTGCAGTATTTGTAACAAAATTAGCAGTTCCCTCTAATCTGTAGATCCCATAAGGACTGTAGTATTTAGAGATCGGGATTATGCTACTTGCTGGCTGCTGCTACGTAGTACTACTTTTTATATAGATTAAATAAATAAGAAGAATTCCTTAATGATATGGATGCAGAAATAAGAAGTACAAATATCTAGGAAATTAAAACAGAGAGATGTAGGCTAAAAGGATAGAGAGCTGACAAAATCTAAGATGTACTCTTGGGAGTCTATTGGTGTAAAGTAATGCCAATTGAATAGTTTAAAATACACCTATCTTTTACTGAGTGCATAGGAATTGATACACCATCGATTTCTTTTTGAACATATACACCAAAATATAGTGGTTGGTATCATTCACCATATCTTTCTGATGTATGTTTTTATCAATTTTCCAAAATCTTTGACTCCCATAAGCATCTTATTGTATGTCATAACCCAAGAAATTCCAAAAGTAGAGGAAAATATTCCAAATGTTTGAACTACTGGGAAGTGTAGGAAGAGGTGTTTGTTAGTCTTTAGATATTGATGGTAAATGTAGCATCTGTTCACTACTGAGTGTCCTTCCTGCTAATGTTATCCTATGGCAGGATTCATAGATTGCTGCCCAGGAGAAATATTTGAGTTTAGGGTGGTTTTATAGTTATCCTATATGAACCCTATAAAATAAAATTTTAAAAAAAATTTCCCATATGAGCTTCCAAAGAAATTGCTCAGCATTCGCAATTTCAGTTAATGAAGATTTGTAGCCTGCATTCATTGTAAATAACCCCATTTGTGTTGTACCAACTTATACTACCATTTGTGTGATTAAAGAAAGTGAACGACCGCAGTATTTGTAGCAAAATCAACAGTTCCTTTAGTTCCTTCTAAATTGAGGATCTCGTATGACATTATGTCTATTATGTGCAATGGAGGAATCAACATTTGAGGCAGATTGAAATAAATTTGATCTAGGGAGCCATGTTTTGCTCTGAGTACTTGCTTCCGAAGCCCTTGATAGTTTAGTGCACCAGTTATTTTGTTAGTTATGTTTTGATCTGAGTACTTGCTTCCGAAGAGCATTATCACTTTGTCCATATCTCAATAGCCACTTCATTAACACACATTTTTTGTGAGTTGTCGGATCTTTGATTCGCAAGCGTCGTACCCTGTTTAGGCATCTTGGTTACACATTTTTTGTGAGTTGTCGGATCTATAAAAACCTGCCATAGGATAACGTTAGCAGGAAGGACATTCAGTAGTGAACAGATGCTACATTTACCGTCAATATCTAAAGACTAACAAACACCTCTTCCTACACTGCTCAGTAGATGCAGATAGTTGGAATATTTTCCTCTACTTTTGGATTTTCTTGGGTTATGACATACAATAGGATGCCTATGAGAGAGAGATTTTAGAAAATTGATAAAAACACACATCAGAAAAATATGGAGAATGATACCGGCAGTATATTTTGGTGTATATGTTTAAAAAGAAATCGATGGTGTATCAATTCCTATACACTCAGTAGAAGATAGGTGTATTTTAAACTATTCAGTTGGCATTACTTTACCCCAATAGACTCCCAAGAGTACCTCTTAGATTTTATCAGATCTCTATCCTTTTAGCCTACATCTCTCTGTTTAATTTCCTAGATATCTGTAATTCTCATTTCTGCATCCACCAGACATCATTAAGGAACTGTTCTTATTTAATCTATAAAAAAAAGTAGTACTAAGTAGCCGCAGCCAGCATGTATCGTGGTCCTGATCTCTCATTAATAGTAGGAATATGAATATCATTGATTGAAAAATATGTTGCGTCTATTCAAAAGTAGTGCATTTTCCGAGTGAAAACATTTTCAGAGTCTTAGCAACTTAGGGAAAGGGATAACAGTTGAACATTCTTTACACACCGGACATCCATAAATAACAATTAGAAAATCATAGTGTACATAAAAATTAGGGAAAAATTCAAGGATTGAAGATTGAATTAATTACTGATAAACAAACAACAATTAGAAAATCATAACAGAAACAAAAATTAAGGAAAGAGTTAATAAGTTGACGATTCTATTGTACACTCACCAGACGCCCATAAACAGCAATTGGAAAGTCACAATGAATACAAAAATGCAGTCCTGCACCATGCTTTCGCCGGGACCCTACTTCAGGCATCTTTCTTGGTTTCTCCACCCTACTCCAGACGACTTATCAAAATAAAAATAAACTCAAATGAACTTGTAAACAAAAGAAGCAGAAGAAGAATTCATACCTAATTCAGAAGCCAACAAATTACAGGAATTCAGCTGAAACTTTCATAGCTTCACCTTACAGAAAATTGATGAAATCAAACCTCAAACTCCTATAGCGAGAGAGTCATTCATGGCTCAATCCACGACGAAGAGAGCATAATGTGACCTCTTTTTCTTTTTTCCTCTTCTACTTCTACTATATAAATATATATTTTATATATATTTATTATTGTTATATTTTATTATATCTATCTATATTATTATTAAAGCACCAATATAAATATTGATTGACAAAAATATTCACTAAGTGATTCTACTTATTTTGCTTTTTACGTTAAAATTTTCTCCATCAAAAGTTTATTAATTAATATAAATGTAAATTTGTACTAGGACTAAATAAAATCTTAAATCTATTTCAAGTAAACTATAAATATAAAATTTCTACACATTTTACACTATTGGTTGACCAAAATCCATTAAAAGATGGCCAAACTTATTTTTAACCTCTTTTTTACCTTAGAAAAGTGTTTGACTATTTTCAAAACAGTTTAAAAAATGTTAAAATTTGCTTAAAATAAGTTAAAAGTTAAAAACATTACCCTCTCCCAGCTTTTTATTTTTTAGCTTAAAAATTGTTATTGTTTGACAAAAAAATTATCTTTTTACCCTAAATATTTTTTCATATTACCAAAAATATCCTAAACTAAAGTAACCATAACTATTCTCTCCTTTCTCATTATTTCAATTCAAATCATAGCCCAACACTGCTCTTCGAAACCCTGCCCCCCTTCCTTAAAAAAAGAAAGAAAATTCTAATGCTTAATGTTTGTATAATTGAATGATACAAAAGAATATGTTAGTGAGCAGAACCGGAAGAGAAAGCCATGGCGAGAGGATGAGGAAGAGGTAGAGGTAGAGGAAGGCCAAAAAAATACCACTAGTCACATTTGGAAGCTTAGTAGGAACAGGATCTCAAGCTCAGGAGCAAAAGGAGAAGGTAATAACAGAGGAAGCCAATATAACAGTAGAGGAAGAGGCTAAGGAACAAGATAAGAACTCAGTGACTCCAAACAAAGCTAGATCTGCTCAAGCACAGCTGGAAGCTACTAACTTAACACCTGAAATGAGCAAGCAGCAAGAGACATCAGTAGATTTCAATGGAACAGTAACGATGGAAGCTAAATCAGGGAAGAAGAGGAGCTAGATGAGGAAGCAACAACAACAACATGGACTAACTTGTTTGTAAAGATAGGGGCTGCTGAAAATGGTATGAACTTGTACTATATCACTCCTACAATAGTTAATGGGCAAGAAGTAGAGGAATTAGAACAATCAGAAGGGAAAAGGAACTATCAAAGTGGAAATCATCCTTAATAGCATACTTCATTGGTGAAACCCCTGGATTTAAAACAATGCAAAGGTACATAGAGCAATTTTGGATCTCTGTGAAACAACCTGATCTGTTTTTACAAGATAAAGGGTATTATATCATAAGATTTCACAGCATGAATTATATGCAAGAGTTTTTCTATAATGGACCATACACTATCAACAACCAACCAATTATCCTAAAACCATGGTCTACTGCTTTTAATCTGGAAAAGGAGTTCCCCACCAATATACCACTATGGGTGAAGTTTCCTAACTTGCCTATGTCATGTTGGAATAGGGACTCAGTGAGTAGGATAGCAAGTGCAGTCGGTAAACCTATCTATGCTGATGAATGCACTGCAAAGCAGACCAAAATATCCTTTGCAAGAATGTTAATAGAGGTGAATATCACTAATCCTTTGTCTGCTGAAATCACTACTAAGGAGCCAAATGGGAAGCAAACTCAAAAGGCAATAGATTATGATTGGAAGCCTAAATATTGCCTAAAGTGCTCAGTAGTGGGGCATTGCTGCACCACAAAGACACAGGGGCAAATGAATGTAGAAACTAAGAAGCAGCAGCCCAAGAAATTGGTGCAGGACTGGAGAAGCAAGGGACCAATAAAGAAAAATGTTGATGAGGTGCAAGTGTCAACTGTAAGGGCTGAAACAGGCAACACACGACAGGCTCAACACGTGATGAAAACATCTGAGAAGACAGCACAAGTAGTGACAGCAAGAGGTAGTCCAGAACTTAGTCTAAATGATTTTCCTATACTCAGTTCTATACCTGTGAAGAATGCATTTGGGAAGCTAACTAGTTAGACATGGGAAAGGTGTGAGCTAGGCAAGTTACCTCCTGAAATGGGAGGACCCTCAAGAACCATCTGATGATTTGGCTAATTTGGAATGTTAGAGGAATGAATAAAAAGCACAAGCAAAAGGAACTTAAATTCCTTTTGAAAAGTAGGAAAACAAGACTTGTTGCATTAGTTGAAACAAGAGTTAAGTAGCAGAATGTCAATAAAAGTTCAAACAACATCTTGCCTGGGTAGGGAATACCCACTAACCATCAATGTAGTACCAATGGTAGGATATGGTTTGCATGGGATCCAAGTGTCTATAAAGCTATAGCAACACATGTTACAAGTCAACTCATTCACTGTAGCATCACAGACATCTCAGGTACAACTTCATGGGAATGGACTATTACTTATGGTTTGAACACCATGGAACTAAGAAAGCCACTTTGGGAAGATCTGAGAAGTATAGGGCAACACGTTACAACAGCCTTGTTAGTCTGTGGGAACTTTAATGTAGTTCTACACCCTCAAGATAGAATGCTTGGGTCACCAGTCACTATGGATGAGATAAAAGACTACTCAGAGTGTATACAAGACATAATGTTGAGTGAACTAGCTTGGAAACTGGAGTACATGGACAAACAAACAAGCTGGTAATGCCAGAAATTGTATCAAAATTGACAGGGCCTTTGGGAATCATGACTGGATGACGAAATGGGGACATATACACACTGAGTATGCACTTCCACAGATGTCAGATTACACCCCAATGCTGCTCACACTAAAAAGAGCACACCAACAGGTCAAGTCAGCATTCAGGTTCTTTAATGTATGGGCCGAACATGAGGACTTCATGGAAATAGTTAGAAATACATGGAATAAACAGTTGGCTAAGGAACCAATGGAACATATTTGGAAGAAGCTTAAAGCACTTAAAGATCCTCCTAAAGCACTAATAAGAGAGAGCTCACAGGTATTGAGAAGAGGATATCAAAAGCAAGAGATGATGTCCAGCAAACACAAGAGCAAATGAACAGGAATTACTCAGATATACTTGCAAGAATGGAGAAAGAGGCTATCCAAGATCTTGAAAAATGGTCAGCAATTGAAGAAAGTACACTAAAGCAGAAAGCAAGAATAAAATGAATCCAATTAGGAGATGCAAACAACAAGTACTTCAATGCAGCCATCAAGGAGATAATACATAGAAAACAAATTACAAAACTCATAGCCTTGAATGGAAGTTAGACTGACACAACAACAAACAATAAGAGATGAGATCCAGGAATTCTACAAGTCACTGATGAGGTCTGCAGCAAACTCACTACCAGCAGTAAACAAGGAAAGCATGAGGAGAGGACCTGTGATAAGTCAGCAGTAAGCATTAACCTTATGTCCACCAGTGAGTGAGGAAGAAATACATGAAAGATACTGAAGAGAATTAAGGATGATAAAGCACCAGGTGTAGATGGATATAATGCCCTCTTCTACAAGAAAGCATGGCCATTGATCAGCAATAAAGTAACCACAGTAGTTAGAAGGTTCTTTGATTCAGGAACAATATACAAAGCAATCAACTGTACTTCCATAACACTGATCCCAAAGAAGACCAATCCAGTAACTGTGAGAATGTATAGGCCAATAGCATGTTGCATAGTACTATACAAAATCATTGCCAAGATTTTAACAGTTAGAATGCAAGGTGTCATAGCATCAGTGATTAGTGAGGCTCAATCAGGCTTCATTCCAAGGAGGAAAATCAGTGACAATATCATACTAGCTACTAAACTTGTCAAGGCATATCAAAGAAAGCATATCTCAGCCAGATGCATGATAAAGATTGACCTTTAGAAGGCTTATGATTCAATAGACTGGATATACCTAGCACAAGTGTTGATTGAACTGTGCTTCCTAGCAAAATTCATCCAATGGGTAATGCAATGTGTGAAAACAGTGTCCTATTCCATAATGATAAATGGAGAGCCTAATCCACCATTCTCAGCTGCTAAGGGACTCATACAAGAAGATCTAATATCTCCTTACTTATTTGCAATAGCTATGGAATATCTAAGTAGGTTGCTCAATGTGTTGAAAGACAACAAGAGGTTTTCCTATCATCCAAGGTGTGCCAAGTTAAGTATCTCACACTTGTGCTTTGCAGATGATCTGTTACTATTTGCTAAAGGGAATCCAACTCAGTCACAACATTGATGGGACAATTTGATATCTTTGCTCAAGCATCTGGACTACAGGCAAACAAAGAAAAGAGGTCTATATATTTTGGAGGAGTGTCATAGGAAGATCAAGTGCACATCACTCAAGAAACTGGATTAACAATGGGCCAACTTCCATTCAAATACTTGGGAATCTCCCTCTCAATAAAGAAGCTGACAGTAAGACAATGGGTGCCCTTAGTAGAAAAAATAATAGCCAGGATCACTACATGGACAGCCAGGAAATTTTCTTATGCTGGCATATTGCAATTGATACAGGCAGTGCTATTTGGAGTACCAACATATTAGTCACAATTGTTCCTCATCCCTTCTAAGGTGCTTAAACTCATTGAGGTACATTGTAGAAGCTTCCTATGGTCAGGTACCAGCACTATAACAAAGAAGGCACTAATAGCATGGGAGAAAGTGTGTACACCAAGAGCAAGTGGAGGACAAAACTTAATCAACATTAGACTATGGAATAAGGCTGCAGTTGTAAAAATCAATTGGGATCTAGCACACAAACAAGATAAGCTTTAATTTGGATCAAATGGATACATACTTACTACCTCAAGAACAATACCATCTCCACAGTCAACATACCTTCACAAGCATCACGGAAGGTAGCGAAAAAAGTTGCAGCAAGAGGAGTATTGAATCAAACTCAGACAACTAATCAAGAGGTAATGTCCATCAAAACCATCTACCATAAGCTACTCGGACAGCAACCAAGAGTCCCTTGGAAATTTTTGATGTGTGATAATAATGCAAGGCCTAAGTCAAGATTCAACCTATGGTTATGCTACAAAACAAGCTCATGACAACAAACATGCTGCAAACATGGGAAATAGATGTTGAACCTACCTGTAAGTTGTGTCAAACAGAACAGGAAACAAGAGACCATATATTTGTAGATTGTTCCTTCACTCACAACATATGGAGGAAACTAATGAGTTGGTTAAAGTGGCACTAGAGAGCAACAACATCTTGGGCTGATCATCAAGTTAGGCTGGTGGCATCATCAAAAGGCAGGACAACTAAAGCCCAACTCTTTAAGCTAGTGTATACAGAGGCAGTATACATGATTTGGAATGAAAGAAATCTTGGAATATTTGAAGGCAAGAATAGACACAGTGATACAATAGCTAGGGAAGTAGTATAAATTTCTAATGTAAGAGCAAGTGCAGCACTTAGACTGAGACTGCAACAGCTTGTATTCCCACACTAGGACACCAATGCTGCTAGGAGTCTATTTCAACTGAGATAGCAATGAGTCAAATTGCTATGGTCGTGTAAAGTCCATTTGGTGGTTAATGAAATATTAGTTACCAAAAAAAAAAAAGAATAAACATTATTGGTTGGTTAAATGTTGGAAGTTTCTTAAGAGGGTAAGAGAAAATTGAAATAATTGGTATTTTTTAGCAATTGAATATCTCAATCATGTTTCGATTTTGATCATGAAAAAAGAGGCATATTAAAATGTTATATATTTAAAAACTAAAAATAAATGTGCATATAAAATTTACTTAAATAATAAGTATATATTGATATTGAATTAAAATATAAATTTATTTTACTTTATTTTTTATTTTTAGACAGCAAAATCTTAAAGTAATCAGTTTTTATAATGTAAACAACTTGAAGGGTATTTCAGATATTTTCAATTAAAAAAAGTGCTTAACAACACTTATGTGTCAAACACATCAAGAACTTTTTTTCAGCTACAACACTTTTATCCAAACACAGAACTGCTGATTTTTCAAATAAATTTCAGCACTTTAAAAAGTACTTCTAAAAGCTATTTTTTCAGCTAAGCGAAATGGGCTCTAAATCTTGAACAACTATTATATCCTTAATGAGTAAATATTTAATAATAATAACTTTAATTAATTTCAAAGTCCTATATATTTGCATAATAATTAAATAATAATTATTTAAAGGAAATAGTAAGCGACAATTTTGTCTATTGTTAAAAAATAATAAATGATAATTTTATCTATTATAAAGTTTGTCAATATAGGGGGAAATTGTTCATTTTGATAATTCAATGTGATACTACCTTCCGTCATTAACCTTTTTTTCCCAAATTCAAGATGGTTCGAGACTCAGCTCCTGAATCTTAAGTCGAATCTTAGTTTGACTTTGGATCTCTAGGTGTCAACGTGAGGTTTTATGTTGGGTATCACAGTCGAATTTCAGATTGAGAGTTGAGATCGAGTCCTAGCTTAAGTATCAAAGTGGATCTTTAACCGATATCGAGGTTGAGTGTCAGGATCAAATCTCGATTCAAAAGTCAGATCCCGTGGTCGAGTTCAAATTCATATGTTGGGTCCCAAATCGAGAGTTGAAGCCGAGTCTTAGATTGAAATTCGAGATCGGATCCTAGGTCAAGATTCTGGTTTGGGTGTTGGGGTCAGATCCTTGTTTGAAGTCCGGTCTAGGGTCTGATATAGAAGTTGGGTCTTGAGTCAGAAGTTGGGCCGATTCAGGAGTCGAAAGTTGCGGTTGGATCTAATGTTAGATACTAGGATTGTGTAGGGTCAGACTTTGATTTGAAAGTCAAATGAAGGATTAAATCTCAAATTGGTCAATTCCAATATGAGATTTAAATCAGGTCCTAGGCCGGGAGTTGATATCAAAAGTCAAGTCTCGGATTAGTGTCGAGGTCGAATGTGGGGTCAAGTTTTAAGTCAGTTTTAGTATCAAATGTCAGGATTAGATCTTGAATTAGAAGACTGATATTGGTTGAGTCCTTGGACGAGTGTTGGATCGGGTCCTGGGTAGGAGTCGGGATCGAGTCTTGATTTAAAAGTTAAGTCTCCATTTAGGTGTAGAATGTCGAGGTTGGATGTCGGGATCGAGTTTCAAGTCAAGTGCTAGGATGGGACTCCAAATTAATCATCAAAAGTCTTTTTGTATGATAATTGGTAGGGAGTAGCATGCAAACACGTTCATAGATGCTAGTATTATTATAAAAGCATAAATATAAATGTTGGTTGACCAAAAAAAATTATTTACCCATTTATTTATTTTCCCTTTTATATAATGTTAGTCAAGCATGAATATATCTATTAAACGTTGATTTACTTATTTACCCTTTAAAGTTAAATTTTCTCCATCTAAAAAATTACTAATAGGTATAAATGTAATATACGACCCGTAAGTTTGAGGTTGAGACTAAGGCAAAAAGTTGAAAACTAGTCACTGGAATGGAACCACGAGACCTAAGTACGGGTCTTGGTTTAGTTCACGAACCGTACAAAGGCCTCATGGCTTAGGAGTTTTGGTTTGAGAAAAATTTAAATTCTAGAAATGAAACACGAGAAGAGTCTATGGGCCATGAGTGCTCTAAGGGTCGTAATAATAGGTCGTAGATGGGGTCCTGGAAACTGGAAATTTTGATTAAGTACAGAAGGGATCTACGAAGGATTTTACAGCCTGTGCAGATCCAATGAAACAGTAACATTGATGAACAATAAGCAATGACGAAGTAGGAACGGAGAAATAGAAGGAATGGAAAATAAGAAAAGAGTACTAGCTAAGTCAATTACCACAAAGTTATAACGACAACAAGATGATTTTACTTCATTTGCATCAGTACAATATATATAGGACCAGAACCCTAGCTGACTCACATAGAGTATGCTTTCAGAGTAATTTTCTCCACTAACTACTTCTAACAGAGCTATGCCAGCTCATGCAGGATGACTAATGTGTAATTAGACAAAATATAATATTACTATAACTTCAGGAACTAAAGTGCTAACTTAACAACTTTCGAACTAATTTGATAGTAATAGTTAAGTATCACTCTTACAGCTCACAACACAATCTATTTTAACGACTTTCATTCTGCCACATCATTAGCATCAACTTATTGATGAAGTTGAGTGACTTTATAGAAAGTTTGGAGGGGTATTTCATCCGTCAATTCATGACATAAGTAATGTTTGTTCGACAATTGGCGAATGTTCATGATCTCATCTGTAGTGAACAAGAAAAGTGACGTTGTTGACCAGGATGACATTGGGGCTGCCACAGAGGATTATCACATGGATATGTCATGTAGGAGTTCTAGAAGAGTAATTCCTCCTAAAAGACTTGGGGATTACATTTAGAAAAGTGGGAGGTCACGTGACAAAGGGGAGAGTTCGTTGCAACAAAATGTATAAACAGGGAAGGTCTGGAGAGAATGGGGGCAAGCGATACTCATGATGGATTATTCTGATTTCTCACGTTTATGCTTCTGATTTCTCATCTGCTTTTTCTATCTATCTTCTCATCTCTTTCTCTATTCTCTTAACCATTTATCTCTAGCTATTTCTTCTTGTATTTCAAATACCTTCAATTGCAGTGTCAAGTGTTCTTGTCTTCCAGAAATTGTAGTTGGATCTGTTTATTAATAAAGAAAGAGGTCATTGCAATCTATTATATTTGTCCAGTAGAAACCATCTGTTACATTGGTGCTTTTATTCGGTGGTCTTTAATGGAGGACCAACAACTCAAAGCTCTAATTGCAGAATCGTCTCGATGACATGCGATGCTTCTTCCAAGAGATAGAGGAGAAAATAGTGTTGGGTACAAACTCATCCCACATTGGTGGGAGAAAACAAGTGGAACCTATTTAAATAGGTTCAACCAATCCATTAGTATGAGACTTTTTGGGAGGTGTCCAAAAACAAATCTGTAAGGATTTGGCGGTTCATACAAATCTTATCAGAGCCCAAGTTCGGAGACAGAAGTGATGGACCGACGCGTGCGGAGTTCTCGATATGACAAAATGATCAAAAGATCGGCAAGGGTGCCTTGTATCAGAAGTCCTCCTACCAAGTGATGGTACTGGTCCCTACAAATAGTTCAGTTGGGTATTCCTCAATGAGATCCCAGTTGCACCAATGTTGTGTCATAAACCAGTTGAGTTGGGTCGTTTTGGTGGCGAGAACCAATGAGATCCCAGTTGCACCAATGTTGTGTCATAAACCAGTTGAGTTGGGTCGTTTTGGTGGCGAGAACCCAAAAGCGTGATCAAAAGATCGACAAGGGTGCCTTGTATCGAAAGTCCTCCTACCAAGTGATGGTACTGGTCCTGTCACGCCCCAAGTTCCCGTAGGGCGGACCGGCACCCGTTACCGATAAGGCTTCGGG
>JAPFFP010000012.1:13143035-13163610 GCA_026153255.1 Solanum medicagineum | reverse complement strand
GGGTGTGGGTTTGGTTGGGGGGGGGGAGTGGCTGGTAGGGGGTGGGGGGGGGGGGGTGGTGGGGGGGGGGGGGGGGGGGGTGTGGGGGGGTTTAAAGGGAGATAACTATGGAGTGGTATATAAAATATTTTTTTGAAATAGTGGTGCTTTAATATTTTATTTTTAAAATAAAATCAATATTTTTTAAGTTTTATCAAAATAAAGTACTTTATCCATATGAAATGTCATACTCATTTTTTTCAATTAAAAAAAGAGTGCCACGGAGAGCAGAAGCAAAGGGGAACTTCGCTTGATGTAATTGATAATCAAGGATGGGGGAGGGGGGAATTGAAATTTCCCTGGTCGACTGTTCCAGTAGGATAGTCAACTTATCTGCAGGTTAGTTCACAAATAAATATAATGATGAAAAATAGTAGGAAATAAAAATGAGATAGAAAATTTTTATACTGGTTAGGATCACCGGTGTGATGCCTAATCCATTCCCTTTATGTTACAAGAGTTTTCTTTATAGCTTTGATGGGGGTTAGAGTTTACAGACTTTGAACTTCTTTCAAATCTATCTGATTGCTAGATCAGATTACACTTGGACACACTTTGTCATGACTTGATTTCTCATGCATGATGGCACCTATCCAACCCATTGGTAGGTAAGACTATCCCATATCCCGAAACCATAGGTGGAAGACAACCATAACAAGTAAAAGTTGTCACAAGAAAGATAAGAGATACAAAATATCAAAGAAAATAACATACCAAAATCCACCCTAAGACATGACATCAGTCCTATTTGAGCTTCTAATACAGAAAACGAGAGTACAAGTCTTCTTCAAAATACAAATAATAGTGTAGACTACGAATACAAAATTATCAAAACCCAAGCCTAGGGCATAGATGTGACACGGCAAATGGGGAACCCGAAGGAACCCCAAACAAGCCTTTAAGCATAAGGAAGCACATCCTTGGTTGCGGAAGCATAAGCAAACACCAAGCAATTAAATCTAGGGGAAACAAGGCTTTGGATTCAAGCTATGGGGATAAAAAGGGAATAGAAATTTCCACAGTCAAATAATAAACAGGGGATTGGACTTCCATCACATGCCATCAACATCCAACAAATACATACAAGGGATAGGGATAAAGGAAGTCATCATAAATTCATAAGCATCATAAAAGTCAAGCTCATCACATATATCCAATTACATCTTTAAACACGAGCGGAATGGGGGCTAAGACATCTCCTTGGCTCACTCTCAAAAGTAAATATCCAAAATAGACAAGTTTTAACTTAAGAATGAATGAAAGTGGTTGTTGTCCCCAGAATGGAGGACTCACCAATAGCAAATCTTCAAGCAAGCCAACTAGCTACGTGGAGGAGGATGAATAGGAGCTCCAATCCCTACATGGTTAGATCATGTAGGCAAAAAATGTGTGTTAGTACTTGGAATGTAATAAGTACGCGAGATGCAACACAACAAGAGATCATAAGCCATAATAATTAAGATGCATAATTATAATATACAACGGCTATAATCTCAATATGATATGAATGATCAATGCCTTAGTAAACTCATGCATGGAGAAGCAAATAACGTATAATACATATGTGGGAATAGACTATAATCGACATGTAAGACCATGCGAGCTACTACATGGAATCCCAACATTCAATTCACACCGAAAAAGGAGTGATCTACTTTACCAAGGTAAATTATACACTCACCTTATGACATGACCTTTTTAGTGAGTGTAATCAAATGTCCTTACCTTACAACATGGCCTTTTTGGTAGGTAATTAAGATATCCTACCTTATGGCATGGCCTTTTCAGTAGGAATTACAGGATGTCCTTACTTTACGACATAGCCTTTTTGGTAGGCATAGCAAAATAACCTATGGTGGCACATTGTTAAGGGATAATAGCTACCAATCAAGGTCCCCTTGGTGCTAAGTCAACATCCCACAGAATACTTAAATTATATACACAGTCATATTATACATAACCTCATAATTCATGGTAGTATTATAGGATTAGCTTATCAAAATCATCATATCATAATATCAAAGAGGGGCTTAACTTTCACAACATTCTCATGGATTCATAACATGCTTATTAGCCCTTAACATTCATAACTTGCATATCTTGCAAGAAGCTATTCACCAACATAGGAAGCTTGTCATATAACTTTAGTCAAAACGCGGTGGGTATATGTATTTAAGCATAAAATCATGCAATTCAAGAATATATTACATAAGGGGAGTAAAACAAAATCCTTTAGAAAGTATTCAAAACAACCCATCATCCTTATAGTAAAACCCTTAGTTTGGGTATCATGAAATTCATCTTAAAATCCATAATCTTCATAGTACCATATCATGCATAGCCCTAAATAACCAAAGTCAACTCATAGAATAAACCCTGATGGTTATTCATGCACAATCAACCAACCCTTGACAAAATTCAACTTAAATTATGCTCATGGTGAATAATAAGACGTACCCATAAAGAAACATCCCTTAAAATAAGGAAATTTCATTAAAAAGAAAAGTTGGACTTCATTGGTGGAAGAACCCATGGATGGAGACCCACATACCTTAAACCTTGAAATTAAATGAGGGAGACTTGAAGAGACTAGAAGGAATTACTTGAGTGCTTGAATCCTCAATGAAGTCTCTTTAGAATCTTGAAATTGATTGAGGTGGTGAGGATTTGGTAGGATTTTGAGAGTGTTTGAGTGAGAATTAGGGCTAAAAATAGTAGAATGATTGAGGAATTCAGTCTATAAGGGTGTTGGGTTATGATTTAATTGCTCTCACTTGAAATAAAAAAAGTTTGAAAAAAATTTGTACCGTTGGGGAACAAGTGGAGACGTGCCTTGATTCCTACATAGTGTAATTTTGCATGAATTTCAGTTTTCCCCTATTTTTTGCCTAGGAATGAGTTTTCGGCATTTTTTAACTACCATTGAACAAGTCCCCACCGCAGATTAATCACACACTCTTCTGGTTAAGGCCAAAATTAATCAAAAAATTATTTTTCAATACGATGATGTAAAAATTGAAGACGATCCTTTTCATATACAATGTTTCCCCTTGAAAAAGAAGACAAAGTCAAATTTGCAAAATAATGCATGAATTATTTTTATATTCAAGAACTATGCCCTAAGGACATTCCGAGTCACATGAGAGGTGTTACAATATATCCTCCTTGGGATCATTCATCCTTAAATGTGATGAAAACATACTTTAGAAGAGTGGATAGACAACTTTCAACCAACATAAATGCATCAATGCAACTTAAATATTATTTTCATGAGATCTAAAACTTATGCATTAAAAAAAATCAAAATATATCACTATGAGTATATATGCATGCAATAAGACATAGTGCTTCGGCTTTTCAAGTAGCACTTTCGACTTGTTGGTTCCTCCAAAGAGCTTTAACGAATGTTATATCTTTGTTTCTCAACCTCTTCACTTGTCTATCTAATATTTCTACTGGAACTTCTTCATATGTCAAGTTGCCTTCCACAACTTCCAAAAATCACTATTGAGTTTGAGTCGCCTACACATTTCCTTAATGTAGACACATGAAAGACAGGATGAATCATGCTCATCTCCACAGGTAACTCCAACTCATAAGCGATTACCAATTCTGATCAAGATTCTATAAGGTCCTACATAGCTTGGGCTCAACTTTCCTTTTTTGCCAAACCAAACTACACCTTTCATGGGTGACACCCTCAAATACACCCAATCATTAACATTAAACTCAAAGTCCCTTCTTCTCACATCGGAGTGAGAATTTTGCCTACTTTAAGTG
This sequence comes from Solanum medicagineum, assembly GCA_026153255.1. Lineage (NCBI taxonomy): Eukaryota > Viridiplantae > Streptophyta > Magnoliopsida > Solanales > Solanaceae > Solanum > Solanum medicagineum. The sequence continues at coordinate 13,159,791 of JAPFFP010000012.1, read as the reverse complement.
GTTTTCAATCTTTCCCTTTAAACCTCACCTTCTCCAGATCTTTCAATAACCAAATCTTGACCTACCAAAGTCATTTCCCTTACTTCAAACCACCCAACCTGGGATCGTCAATGTCTATCATGCTAAAGTGACAACTATTACTGTAGGCAAGCTCAATAAGTGGAAGATGCTCATCCCAACTACCTTTAAATACAAAACACAAGTCCTAGGCATATCCTCAAGAGTTTGAATGGTCTTTTCGGCTTGGCCATCCGTTTGTGGGTGAAAGGCCATTCTAAGCTTGACTTTCATACCAAGGCCTCTTTGTAAGGATCTCCAAAAGTGTGAAGTGAATTGAGCACCACGATCTGAAATAATAGACAACGGAACCCTATGCAACCAAACTACCCATAGATGTACAACCCAATATAATCTTCAGCACCGTAGGTTGTTTTAATTGGTAGAAAATGAGCCGATTTTGGTCATCCTATCAACAATAACCTATATGGAATAAAAATGCCTTTTAGTCTTAGGCAAACCAATCGGAAAGTCCATGTTGATCTCTTCCCACTTCCAAGTAGGAAGCTCAATGTCTTGGGCTAGGCCACCTGACCTTTGATGTTCGGCTTCGACTTATTGGAAGTTGTGGACCCAACTATAAACTGTGCAATATTTCTTTTCATACCATCCACAATACACCTCTCTTAAATCCCTATTCCTCTTTCTAGAACTGGAGTGAATAGAATGTGATGAATTATGTGCCTCTTTCAAAATCAAGTCTTTCAATCCATCAACATTTGGTACACATAATTTACCTTGATGTCTGAGAGAACTATCTCTCCCTTGGGAGAAATCTTCCACCTTTCCCTCTTTTACCAAAGCGTTTAATTTTAGCAAAGTGGGGTCAAGGTCTTGTTTGGATTTGACCTCTTCGATTAAAGAATACTTGGAATCACTATACCTCTATCTTCGCCTTCATCCAACCTAACTCCCCATCTAGCTAATCAGTGAATTTTTTTTTGTGAGGATCCACTTTGACTCTCTAACCCGACACCACATGCCCAATGAATACAATCTTTTTCAACCGAAATTCATATTTTTATACTTGGCAACCAATTTTTCTTCTCCCAAGGTTTGCAATACTACCCTCAAATGACTCACATGCTCTTCCTCATTCCATGAATAAATCAAGATGTCATCAATGAATACCACAATAGCATATCAAGATAAGATTTAAAGAGCCTATTCATGATATTCATAAATATTGTCAGTGCATTAGTTAGGCCAAAAGATATCACTACAAATCCAAAATTCCCATACTTTGTTTGAAAAGTTATTTTTAGGAATATCACATTACCTTACCCTCATTTGATGGTATCCGGGTCAAAGATCAATATTAGAAAAATGACTAGCCCCATGCAATTGGTCAAATGAGTCATCTATCCTTGGTAGAGAATACTTGTTCTTCATGGTGGACTTGTTGAGTTAGTGGTAGTCGATACACATTTCTAAGTGAGCCATCCTTCTTCCTTACAAACAACAATGGTGAACCATAAGATGACTTTCTAGGCCTAATAAATTTCTTCTCCAATAAATCTTTCAATTGGTCCTATAACTCTTTCAATTTTGTCGGGGTCATACCATAAAGAGGAGTGAAAATGGGTTGAGTATCAAAAAGGAGGTCTATACCAAAATCTATTTTCTTTTTTAGGAGGAATGTCAGGGAGTTCATCGGGAAATACATCAAGAAACTCATTGACCATCAGAACCGACTCAATAGGAGGGACTTTAGACTCAATATCCCTAACCCTTACAGATGGTAATGCAACCCTAACAATCAATTTCTGAGCCTTAAGACGAGAGATTAACCAACTCTTAACCACTGAATCATGACCTTCCCACTCAATGATAGGTTTTTTTGGAAATTAAAACTTAACTTTGTGGGTCCTACAATCAATAGAAGCATGATATGCATATAGCCAATCCATCCTAAGAATAATATCAAAATCTACTATATCAAGTTCAACAAAATCACAATGCAACACTTTATGCAATATAGACATAGGGCAACCCCTATAAACTCTTCTAGTAATAACAGACTCACCAATGAGGGTAGACACCTCAAAGGGTTCACACAATAATCCAGGACATACATCAAGCCTATTAGAAACAAATGGGGTAATGAAAGATAGAGTGACACCCAGATCAAACATATACATCATAATCATAAACCTTTAACATATCAGTAATAACATTGGGTGCCTTATCCACCCTTTGCCTCCCTTGAAGAGCATAGAATTGGTTGTGATGTGGAGCACCCCTTTATTGACCACCTTGTACGCTTTGATCCCTATGAGCATTATATCCTTGAGGATGACCATCTTTACCCTTGTTTTGAACATGTGCACAATCAACAATCTTGTGACCCATCTTGCCACACCCAAAATATGCACCCATATTCCTCCAGCATGTGTTGCCATGATCCTTCCTTATTTTGGGCACCTAGAAGGATTTGGTCCACCATTACCATTTTGACCTTTAAGGTTTGGCACCCTATATTTGGCAAACCTTTTGTGAGCAACTTGAGATGGTCTTTGGCCTTGTTGGACATGGACACTACCACAGAGCTTATCATGTGAAAGTCCACATTCAAATTGATCCTTCTTTCTCCCTTCCTTGGGGGCCAGTAGACAAGCCCTTATCTTATGTCCAATACTTCCACACGTAAAACAACCATTAGTGTCGATCAAACACTTCCCTTGGTGCTTCTTGCCACATCCTTGACAAATGGCGAAAAGGCATTTTCCTTTGCTGGACTTGGGTGCCGGAACAACAATAAAATGTGAAGTACTGTCAACTTGGGCTTTCTTAGCCTCTCTCTCCCCCTTCTCATTATTTGATATCCAAGAAGTGACCATTTGCTGACTTAGTTGAGTGATCACAGCGTGGGCCAACTGCTATAGGGAATATCGAAACTCTGCCTTAGAAAATTTGGCGCTGAAGGATTGATCTTTAAGTGAAAGATGGTTACCATCTTATCCATAATTCTGATGGGTCCAAGATATATTCTGAAATATAGAGGATGCGAGCCATAAATTAAACCTTAGAGGATTTAGCCCTATCACATGATATAGGTCATGAAGAAGTGAATCATTTTCTAAACGCCTCATAGTCTCCTATTCATAGTTGTGGGGCACTTCACAATCATTAACAAGACTCTACTCGATGTGGTGTGTTGGACTTTTGAGGACCATTTATAAACCTGTGATTTAATACCAAGTTTGTCATGACCCAAGCGTAGGGCTTGGATGTGACACGACGAATGAGAACTCGAAGGAACCCCAAACAAATCTCTAAGTATAAGTAAGCACATCCTTGGTTGTGAAAGCATAGGCAAATCTCAAGTAATTCAATCTAGGGAAAACCAATATTTGGACTCAAGCTATTGGAATAAAAAGGGAATAGGAACTTTTACCATCAAATAACAAAAAAAGACTAAAGGGAGGGTAGGTAGGGCTTAAGCTATGGGAATAGGGGCTTAGGACTTCCATTATATGCCATCAACATCCAACAAATACATACAAGGGATAAGGACTAAAGGAAGTCCTCATAAATACATAAGCATCGTAAGAGTCATGCTCATCACATATATCCAATGACACCTCTAAATAAGAGTGGACTGGGGGCCAAGGCATCTTTCGGGCTCACCCTCAAAAGTAAATATCCAAAATAGACAAGTCTTAACATAAGCATGAATGAAAGTGGTTGTTTTCCCCAGAATGGAGGACTCACTAATAGCAAATCTTCAAGCAAGCCAGCTAGCCATGTGGAGGAGGATGATTACGAGCTCCGGTACCTACATGGTTAGATCATATAGGCAAAAAGTATGCGTTAATACTTGAAATGTACTAAGTATGCAAGGTGCATTGCAACAAAAGATCATAAGCCATAATAATCAAGATGATAATCATATACAATAGATATAAGTTCAATATGTCATGAATAATCAATGACTTAGTCAACTCATGCATAGAGGATAATCAAAGCACATAACGTATCATACATATGTGGGAATAGACTGTAACTGACATGTAACACCATGCGAGCTACTGCGTGGAATCTCAATGTTCACTCCACCCCCAAAAAGGAGTGGTCTACTTTTCCTAGGTAAATCATACACTCACCTTACGACATGACCTTTTTAGTAAGTGTAACCAAATATCCTACCTTACAACATGCTTTTTTGATAAGTAAATATAAGATGTCCTTAACCTATAACATGTTCTTTTCGGTAGGAGTTACAAGTTATCCTTACCTTACGGCATGACCTTTGCGATAGGGATAACAAAATAACCTATGGTGGCACATAGCTAAGGGACAATGGATACCAACCAAGGTCCTCTCGGTGCTAAGTCAACATCCCACATAATACTTAAATCATATACAATAGTCATATCATACATAACTTCATAATTCATAGTAATATCATAGGAGTAGCTCATCAAAATCATCACATCATAATGTCAAAGAGGGGCTTCATATCATTCATAATTTTCACAACATTCTCATGGATTTATAGCATGCTTATTAGCTCTTAACGTTACAACATTTCATAACTTGCATATCTTGCAATAAGTTATTCACCAACATAAGAAGCTTGTCTCATAAATTTATTCAAAACATGGTGGGTATATGTATTTAAGCTTAAAATCATGCAATTCAAGAATATACGACATGAGAGGAGTAAAACAAAATCATTTAGAAAGCATTCAAAACAATCCACCATCCTTATAGTAAAATCCTTAGTGTGGGTATCATGAAAATTCGTCTTAAAATTCAAAATCTTCATATAACCAAATAATAATCAAAGTCAACTCATAGGATGAACCCTAGATGGGTATTCATACACAATCAATCAATCCTTGACAAAATCCAACTTAAGTCATGCTCATAGTGAATGATAAGAAGTACCCATAAAGAAACAACCCTTAAATTCACGAAATTTCGTGAAAAAGGAGAGTTGGGCTGCATGGGTGGAAGAACTCATGGATGGAGATGCACACACCTTAATCTTGTAATTCAAGATTAAATGAAGGAGACTTGAAGGAATTACTTGAGTCCTTGAATCCTCAATGAAATCTTTTGAGTATCTTGGAATTGATTGAGGAATTTGGTAGGGATTTGAGAGGATTTTGAGAGTGTTTGAGTGAGAATTAGGGATAAAATGATGGAATAATTGAGGAATTCCATTCATAAAGGTGTTGGGTTATGATCTAATTGCCCCCACTTGAAATAGAAAAAGTTCAGAAGAATTTGTATTGTGGGAAAACAAGTGGGCGGGCGACGCGCCTTGGTTTCCGAATAGTGGAATTTTACGCGAACTTTAATTTTGACCTAGGAATGAGTTTTGGCTATTGTTTAACTATCGAGGGACTAGTCCGCGACGTGAATTGGTTGCACACTTTTCTAGTGAAGGCCAAAATCAACCAAAAAGTTATTTTTCAATACGGGTGACCTCAAAATCAAAGGCAACCCTTTTCTTACACAATTTTGCCTCTTGAAAAAAGAATATAATGTTGAATTTGCAAATTAACGCATAGATTTTTCGATATTCAAGATAGACTTCCTAAGAAAATTTTGAGTCCGTGGGAGGTGTTACAAAAATAAAGATGACTTCTAATACAATGAGATGGAAATCAGCAACATCAAATATCAAGAGTTCACTATAATCTCCAAAAATCCTTAGCCTGCTCTGCACGAAAGAAAGTCAATAACAAAAATCCCGCACTATAGTCTGCAAGAGGCAAATCTGCAGTATGAGTACCAAACAAATGGTACTCAGTAAGCATAGGTCGACTGAGCTCAACAGATAAAGAAAGTATAAACAACACGAAAATAAGGCAGGTATATAACACAAGTAATGAAATAATAGCCAGGATAACACCTAATCAAGTATATGAGATGATGAGGAGAAGAGAAGAAGCATACCTAGAAGAATCAGGTCTACCATCTACTGGCAAGAAGGAAAGGCTAAAGAATCTACTCACAAGAGAGCGAGTGACCAAAAACACCAAGGGTCTAATAACAATCGAGAACTTAGAGACTACCAACTCAACCTAAAAGGATACATACTCAACCGATGAGGGAATAAGTTACTACACAAAAAATAACACAAGCAAAAGTAGGTATTGGAAAATAATAACGAACCAACGTCCCATTCCACCAGCAATATAATCAGCAAGCAGAACCCTGGTCGGCATCCCATATATCAGGAGGACTAAGCAATAAATAATATACAGATGATGGCGATGTATGTGAATGCATGATTCCCCTCTGACGCGTATAACCATAAGTGTTGTACAACCTATCTTAGCACTTATGGATAATAAGAACTCCTATTTATAGTTGTAGGCAGGGGCAGATCTACGTTTAGCCTAGAATGAACCCCCTTCATAAAAAAATTACACTGTATATATACTATTAAAATTTTAATTTATGTATATATTTTTAACATTGAACCCACTAAACATATGGCAAGGGATTAGCCCAGTGATAAGAGGATTCAAAACTAGATTATCTTCATGGTCTCGGGTTCAAACCTAATTGCGAGCAAAGTTTTTTTTTAATCTTCGCGAGTTGGCAACTTGATTTTAAGCTTTTTAATTAAAAGTAAATACAACGATGTCATTTTGTAAATTGTAATGGATATTTTTTATATTTTAAATTCCTAATTACAAATTCAACAAATAAAAAATTTCTCTTATCTAGGGATTTCAATATTTTAATTTTTTTCCTCGAAAGAGTCTCTTCCATTGTCGACCATCATTCCAACTTCCATGACCTTCCCTCTATTGGTCGTTGGCTGCTACTGCTGTCATCACTGGATCACCGCCTCAAAATAGAGCTACATAGAATCTACTTTTTATAAAACTCATCAAAACATCACTAATCAACAAAATTTCATCTTAACCACATAATTGGATGAATTTCAAGGCATTGAACATGGAACATTCAAATAATTCATCCACGCTCTAATACCATTTGAAGAAAAAATAACAGAGCAAGAACAATAAGTCATATACCTTTTAGATTCGCAGTGATTGTTGTTGTTGCCACCAAGTCAATTTTGCCTTAGATCTAATGCTTTTCATTAGAAAATTTATATTAATGTCCACAACTAAATGCCTCTTATGTAGATTGATGAATCTAGGATCGAAATTCTTTTTCTGATTTTTTAGTTTTCTTTTCTTATTTTTACGTACTTTTCCTGTAACGTTCAAAGTAGTAACTTACCTCTGCACTACTATTAGGAGACCACATGTCCTCCTTCAAATAGGAGCATGATTGGGCAGTTCAAAAATTGTTCTCTCTCTTTTTTTTCGAAAAAGAATTTGGACAGTTATTATTTGAATTAACTGTACCACTTTTAGTTTTAAAATCAAATATATTCATAACTCAAAGGTCGGATAAAATTGAATCGCGTTGGTTCACATGGGCGACCCATGATCTTAAAAAAATCTTACATTCTGCACTGTTGTCGGACATTGGTGATCATCCAAGGATCAATTTCTTCTTTAATCTTCATTCAACTACTGTTTACTCATGCCCATAAGTTCGTGATTCCTTAATTTTTTTAATTTTCAAAATTTTGTATACTGGATTTAGTATTTGTTAATGTGCTCTTTTATTTAGATAAATTAACTAAGACATTCATTCTTGTTCATAATTTTGTTTATTTTTCATATGAATATTTCAACTTTATTCACTGATTTCATATTTATGAAAGTTGTAATTTTTTTATTTCGCTCTGATTAATTCTATATATTTGTTCATTTGGTGCAAACTTTCAACTTGTATTGACTAAAGCATCCAATTTTTTTTCATGTTTATAACTTTGTTTGGTCCTTATTAGTAATTATGCATTTAATTCTTTTAAGTTTTAACTAAGATCTTACTTTACAATTCAGTCTCAATGTTCATGAAAAAGTATTTTACTCAAGTATCAAAATCAAGTTTAGCCTTTCATAGTCATAGTCAATCTAACCAAGAAAAAAATGCCAATCATTCAAAGGTACTATTACATTTCCTCAAGAATTTGACTTGAGTGCTTTAAAATTTGATCTTGGTGAAAGAACCCCAAATATTAAATTATCATTCAAATCATTGTAATGTATTAAAAGATCATATCTTATGAATGATCCTTGTTAACCTCGTTTGGACGTGTATGAGTATCCTCAAATAAATAGTTCTGGATCAGTGCATCATTTATATCATGAATGGTTTAATGATGCATATCATGATTGATTGGAGTATAGTGTTAGTAAAGATGCAGTCTATTATTGATATTGTTATTTGTTTAAAGACTATAATATTTATCAAGGAGGAGGTGAAGTATATTTAAGAATTGGTATAAAAAGAGTAGTCCTGACAAACATATTGATTTACCTAATAGCATATGTAATCAGTCAAAAGAGAAATGTCAAGATTTATTACTACAAAGACAGTCTATTCAATTTGCATTTGAAAGGTAATTGAATCAACTTAAGTATGGATATTGGATCCACTTAAGTGCTTCGATTGATGTAGTAAGACTTCTTGTGATTTAGGGATTTACATTTTGAGGTCATGATGAATCTAAATCAGCAGTAGTGGTAACGTTCTTGAAATTCTCTCATGGTAAGCAAAGAAGTGTGATAAAATTTGTGAATATATATTAGAATATGCTCCTCAAAATAATCAAATGAATTCTCCCATGATTCAAAAAAAATTGTGAGTGCATGTAAGATAGAGACTGCGAAAGGTATTCTTGAGGAATTAAATGGTGATTACTCTGCCTTATTAGTTTATGGATCCTTTGATGTGTTCACAAAAGGAGCAAATGACTATTGTATTTTGATATATTGATGAGAAAATATTTGTGATGGAGCAACTTATTGACATTATTCATGTTCAAAATACTAATGCATTATCCTTAAAGAGTGCAATTATTAATTTACTTGCTCAACATTCTTTGAGTCTATCATATATGCATGGACAATGTTCTTATAGGGAAAGTAATATGTAAGATGAGATCAATGACCTTAAAATGTTGATTACGCAAGAAAGTAGATTGACTCATTCCGTTCATTGTTTCGCTCATCAACTTCAACTAACTCTTGTTGGAGTCTCTAAAAATGTGTTGAAGTGGAAAAACTTGTAGTATTGAGCTCGAATATTTTGAATGTGTTGGGATCTTCTTTTAGCGTATGAATGAACTTCCAGATTCTCAAAATGAAAAAATTCAAGAGCAGTTAGAGCTGGGTGAACATACAAGCGGTAAGGGCTTGAATCAATAACTTGAACTTTCAAGAGCTTGTGATACTCATTAGGGATCTCATTATAAATTCTTTAACAATTTTATTCTCATGTTTGGTTCCATTCTTGATGTTCTTGAATCACTTGCTCTTAATGTATGAAATATGGATGAAAGAGCCGAGGCAATGGGACATCTTGATTCTTGTCAAATATTTGAGGTTGCATTTATGTTGCATTTGATGAGAGATGTCTTAGCAATCACAAATGAGCTTAATAAATGCTTATAAAGAAAGAGGAAGATGTTGCAAATGTCATGCTACTTACTGAAGTAGCAAAGAGAATATTGTAAGTTCTAAGGGATGATATTTTGGTACCTAACCTTGAGGAGCCATATGTTAGCTCTTTAAGATCCGACAAAAACTTGTCAACTATACAATCTTACATCATTATCGTGTTAAAGTATTTTGTAATATTATTGATAAGCAACTTCAAGAACTTAATGATCATTAAAATGAGGTGACTAATGAGTTGCTCCATGGAATTACTTGTTTAAATCTAATTGACTCATTTTCAAGTTTTGACATAAAAAACGTTATGAAAATTAAAAAATTGTACTCAAATGACTTTCATCAATTTAATATGAATACTCTTGAGAATCAACTTGCAATTATATTATCGATGTTCCTGATGTTGATAAAAGGTTCTCCAATCTAGATGGGCTTTGTGATCTTTACAAAAGATTAGTCTAGACAAAGAAACATTTAAATTATCCTCTAGTATTCCTTTTAGTGAAATTTGCTCTACTTCTACCTATTGCCACTGCATCTGCTAAAAAAGTTTTTTGTCAATGAACTTTATCAAAAATGACTTGTGGAGTCAAATGAGTAATGACTTTTTAGTGGTTGGTTGGTGCCTTATTTAGAAAAAGATGTTTTTGAAAGTATTTCTAACGATGCTATTATTCAGACATCACGATATGAAATCTCGTATAGTACAATTGTAATAATATATGTGATTGCATTTTTCAATTATAAAACTATTTAATAGGCTTCTTAGCATGATTATGCTTTAATTCTCCTTTTTAAAGTGGTGTAATTATCACTATGTTTTGTAATACATGCAAGAGAAATGAGATGATTTTTATTGTTCATGGTGTTTAATATTATTTTGAAGTTATTTGATGTTAAAAAGTATTTCATTTTTACAGAAAAAGAAAGTTTTTGCCTTGATTAGGTCTTTATTATCAAATCTTTTTAATGTAAAAGTTGTTACTTGCTCTTTGTTTGTACTTTCAGGAGATGAAAAGAGTTTAAAGGAAATGAAAGAATTTATAGAAAGACACTTTGCTTCTTGCAAGTCAGGTATATTTGAATATGACTTGTGTTACTTAATATCTTTTTATGTATTTACTTTAAGCTTGTTCCATAAGAGTTTTTCTCTCCATGTTTGCATTTTATGTTTAATCTATTTAAGTTTTTAGATATGTATGCTTTAAATTAAATATTTTTTATCCGATTGTTCATGTATGACTTGATTCATTTTTCTACGAATATTCTTAGTATGTTTAATTTTTTTGAGCCCCCTGATGGAAATCCTGCCTCTGCCAATGGTTGTAGGTAGTGGTGTACCTCTATAATTTGATTGGTCAGTTTGAGCTAATCAATCAAAATTTTCTGCTGAAAAATTCTAATTTAATTGGTTAGAACATATCACATACTGTAATCACTTCAACAATCATTTTTGTAAATTTTAAAATAAATTACTATTTTACCCCTTTCATTAGTAGTTCAGAGTCTTAATTGGCTCATTTGTGATAGGTTTTGGCTTTTCGTTAAAGAGTTGATGGTTGTAGGAGCTTTTGAACTCTAACACTTCTGTTATTGTAAAAGTGAACTTTGAGATCATTTGGAGTTTCGAATCTCGAAATGGACAGTTCTGAAATATGAAAATTGGTTTAGGAGAGGTGATGGAATCAAATTTGGTGTTATTTCGTCGATTTGAAGTCCTAACTTGAAAATTTGATTGAAATTTGATAAAGATTTGAGTTTGGTCAACGTTTTGAGTTTGGATGCTCAGATAGAAATTCTGACGATTTTGTTGGATTTAGGCAGTGATTTTAGGCCTAACAAAAGTTTTATCATATGTTTTGAAAGTTTGAAAGTTTTGAGGGCGTGTTGATCTTTTTCAGCCTTAAAGTTGATTTAGTTGTGATTTATTAGATTTCGGGTTAAGGAGATTTTGAATTCGATTTTTGATGATTTCATTGGTTTCGAGACATGCTTTACAATCAATTCACATTATTGGTTCATGTTTATAGGATTTGGGATGAGTTTCGAGGGTTCAAAATATGTTTTGAATAATGTTGGTACAAGTTGACCACAGTAAGTGAGCGGCCAACTGTAAGGCTCGGTAAAATTGCCAAAATACCCCTAGAGGAGTAACGTGGACATAACACATCTTTTCATGATCCATTTGTGAATTCGAGACCGAATTTGCAATCAGCACAAAACTTTGAGTGGAAAATGGACTCATTTGATTCTTAGAGCAATCAAAAATTGAAACAGCATTGGTACGCGTCAGGGCCACGACGCGCCCTGGGTGAACACCAACACTTATACTTTTTTAATTTTTTTTCGACGGGATCAAAAAACTTTTGGACAAAAATATACACAGGCGTGCCTAGTCCGCGACACGGACTGGGTATTTCGTAGTGTAAGTTTTTTTGTGAGGGGTATTCTAGACATTTTTCAACCCCTCATAAACGTAAATCATGTTAAATTAAGTCATTTTTAATCAGAAAAGAGCTTCCAGAAACATAATTCTAAGCCCCCAAAACACACAAACTAGGTTAGAGTTCTTGAAGAGGAAAGAGTAAGTGGAAAGGTTTCTGAGTCCAAGGTCGAAGTTTCTTCAATTCTAGGTAGGTAAGGGTACCTAAAGTGTTGGACAACGTTCATCCATGCGCCCCTTCATTTTAGTTGAGTTAAAATCATGAGTATATATCACATTGTTTAGATCCTATGGTTCTTGAGTTCTAAATTCTTGCACATGACTGAGTTTCTTGAATATATTTGAGATAATTTATGAGTTGCATCATTTTTACTATGAATCATAGATGTATTTCGTATTCTTGATATTTTAACCCTAAACTTAGTAGTTTCCTTACTGATTTAAATTTAAATTATGAATCTAACCTTCTAAACCAAGTAATGTGAACCTGAGAAGTATGTTTTCTTGCTCATATATGCATGTAATGAATATCTATTATGCCTTATGTGTTGAGCATAGATGATACGATGTCACTTGTAATAAGTTGTGATAGTCTTGCATGATATGAGTTAGAGTCTTGAGTTGCATTGTATGAATAATGGTCATCAGTTATTGAGTTGTTAATAAACTGAGTTGAATATTTGAGAAATGAGTTGAGTTAAATTAGATGAGTTAAAGAGTTAAGCTTGAGTTAAATTTCATGAATATGTTATAGTCTTGGAAGGAGTACTGAGCACCGAGTTGGGTGATTGAGTACCAGAAGGGATTGGGTACAAAAGTAAATTTTAGTACAACCTTTCTTCCACAGACAAATGGCCAGGTAGAGCGTACCCTTCCGACATTAGAAGATATGTTGAGAGCTTGTGTCTTTACTGCAAGGGGAATTGGGACAACCATCTACCATCGATTGAATTTGCATATTACAATAGTTATCATGCAAGTATTCAAATGGCCCCTATGAGTCCTTGTATGGGAGGAGATATAGATTACCAATTGGGTAGTTTGAGGTGGAAGAAGCTGATGAGTTGATTGGACCTGATCTTGTCGACCAATCAATGGAGAAGGTTAAGGTCATTAAAGAGAGGTTGAAAACTACACAGAGACGCCAAAAGTCTTACACCAACGTGAGGAGGAGAGACTTAGGATTCGAGGTAAATACTGGGTGTCCTTGAAGGTGTCACCTATGAAGGGTGTCATGAGGTTTGGAAAGAAGGGGAAATTGAGTCCCTGCTATATTGGACCTTACCAGATAGTGAGAAGAATTGGGAAGGTGCGTACGAGTTAGAGTTGCCTTCCGAGTTAGACGCAATCCATCCAATATTCTACGTCTCAATGTTAAAGAAGTGATTGGGAGATCCTGCCTTGGTGATCCCCATTGAGAACGTTAGAGTAATTGATACTTATCCTATGAGGAGATTCCATTCCAAATCCTTGATCATTAAGTTTGCAAGCTGAGAACTAGGGAGATCACCTCAGTTAAAGTCCTAATCAGTTTGTGGAGGAAGCCACATGGGAATTTGAGGTGGATATGAGAGCTAAATACCCACAACTATTTATGCCACTAACGAAAACGTTGAAGGTAATGTTCCTATCTTTGACTTAATTGATGTTTTTACTCTTTGGTTGATATGTTCGTCCTTGAGTCCGAGTAGCGTTTACCGAGGTCAACGTGGGGTCGAAAGAGTTTGAGTTGTCAAGTGAGTAATGAGATAGGTCTTGAGTCTGTTCGTGCATTTTACCCATCTTAACTCATCATTCGAGGATTAATAATCCCAAGGGGGAGATGATGTAATACTTGATAAAATTATCAAAATACCTCTAGAGGAAGGACGTACGCATAATGCGTCTTTCCATGCTTTGTTTGCAAATCCGAGACCAAATTTACACTCAGCAAGAAAAATGAGGGGAAAAATGGCCTTGTTCGATTTATAGAGAAACCAGATCGACAAATAATTTTTTGATCTAAAAATCAAAAACAGTGTTGGTGCGCGTCACAGCCGACGCACCCTGGGCGCGGACCAATACTTATATTTTTTTAATTTTTTTGGACGGGAGTGGGAAAACTCGTTCTAAAATTTTTTGGACAAAAATACACACAGGCGTGTCTAGTACGCGACGTGGACTGGGTATTCCATAGTGTAATTTTTTCCTTTTTTATGAGGGGCATTCTAGATTTTTTTCAACCCCTTATAAACGTAAACCATATTAAATTAAGTCATTTTTAATCAGAAAGGAGCTTCCAAAACATAATTCTAAGCCCCCAAACACACAAACTAGGTTAGAGTTCTTGAAAAGGAAAGAGGAAAAGCAAGGGTTTCGGAGTACAAGGTCAAAGTTTCTTCAATTCTAGGTAAGTACCTAAAGTGTTGGACTATGTTCATCCATGCGCCCTTTGTTTTACTTGAGTTAATATCATGAGTATAAATCATATGTTTTAGACCCCATGGTTGAGTTCTAAATTCTTGCACATGACTAAGTTTCTTGAATATATTTGAGTTAATTTATGAGTTGCATCATTTTTACTATGAATTATGGATGTATTTCACATGCTTGATACGTTAACCCTAAACTTAGTAGTTTCCTTACTTACAACCTAAATTGAAGTTATGAATCTAACCTTTTAAACCAAGTAATGCGAACCTGAGAAGTATGTTTTCTTGCTCATATATGCATGTAATGAATAACTATTATGTCTTATGTGTTGAGCGTGGATGATATGATATCACTTGACCGTAATTTGTGAGAGTCTTGCATGATATGAGTTAGAGTCTTGAGTTGCATTGCATGAATAATGGTCCTAAGTTATTGAGTTATAACTTGTTGAGAAACTGAGTTGAATATTTGAGAAATGAGTTGAGTTAAATGAGATTAGTTAAAGAGTTGAGCTTGAGTTAAATTTCATGAACATGTTTTAGTCTTGGAAGGAGTATTGAGCATCAAGTTGGGTGATTAAGGACCACCCAAGAACTACGTTGCCAGCGTAGGATGGTCACACAGGGAAATTCTGGTGTCCCAAGTCCCCATAGAGGGACACTCTCTTAGGATCTAAGAGAGAGAGGGGTACAGGTTGACGCCCTATTCATTGGTAAGTTTAGGGCGGGTATGGCAACAACATCTTTTCGTCGTACATCACCAAAACTCATGGTGGTGGAGAGTTATGTCGGTTAGAGAAACTTCCAAGCAACACTTGAGTTGAGCATATCATGATTTTCGATTTGAGATGTATTAAACATGGAATTAAATTTTCAAAGCATGTTCAAAACTTTAAACTTGCATTATGTATCTGAGTTGAGTTATGAGATAAGAAGTTGAGTCCTGAGTCGAGTCATTTGATTTAGTTGAGCCTTAATTGTTCCTTGAGCTATTTTATATATTGTACATTCCACGTACTGACGTCATTCGGTGCTATAACATTTCATGATGTAGATATAAGAGATAAAGGACTTCAACAACGCACCGTTGAGGTTCAGAGTTCCCGAGTCTAAGAGATTTGGTGAGCCCTCATTACTATCCGGAGGAGGCTGTCTTTATTTCATTTAGTTTCTTTATTTTCTTCAAGTTGCGTAGCCATGGTCTATCATGGTACCTTCTAGACATTTAGAGTAGAGTCTTCATAGACCTAAAGTGGAGTATTATTGAGTGTTTTACTTTCAGACCTGATTTATTTTGAAAACTATTTATGATATCTCTGTCTTTACTCTAAATATTTTCATTAAGTATCCTTCCGTTGTTGAGTGAGATGTGACAATTAGGCCAAGTTGTTCACTCAGGGACTAGCAATAGTCCTAGTCTTTGAGCGCCGGCCACGCCTGAGGTACCCTTATGGGGCTTGATGAACTTGGTATCAGAGCACAGAGTTCAAGTGTCCTAGAAAATCTATGAAGTCGTGTCTAGTAAAGTCTTATTTATGGGTGTGTTGTGCACCACTTCATACGCACGAGGCTATAACATATAAGGAATGGTTATACTTCTTTGGTATTCTGCGTTGTGCGATACAATTGAACTCTATAAGATTCCTATCTAATTCGTGCATTACACGTTTGCATATCATTCCTCCTAAGTGCACAGTATCCCAACGAGATGCCCGAGCCACAAACACTAAGAATCCTTCACCAGAGGTCCCTACCCAGGCAGAAGCGAGGAGACGGGGTTAACTTGCCTGAGCTGCTGAGGCTCCACAAGCACCTCCTACTCAGCCAACCTCTACTTCTGAGGAAGACTTCAAAAGATCCATTCACCCAGCTTGTGGCCTCCCAGAGCAGCAACCGAGGTCCCCAAGCCCCTAGCTCTAGTTCCTAAGAGCCCCGGCTGCCACCAAGCTTAGAGATTTCTTGATGATGAACCCTCCAGTTTACACGGGGTCAAAGGTTGAGGAGGACCCATAGAGCTTTATCGATGAGATGTGCAAGGTTTTGAGGGCTATGCATGCGACTAAGCTTGAGGGAGTTGAACTTTCCTCCTATCAGCTTAAGGATGGAGATTGTCTGGTATAACCAATGGGAAGATAGTCAGGGTGAGGATGTTGAACCTGCTGAGTGGAATGAGTTTAAGAGTGCTTTCCTCGATCACATCTTTCCCCAAGATTTAAGGGAGACAATGATTGAAGAGTTCCTAAATTTGAAACAAGAGGGGATTACCGTCAAAGAGTATAGCCTAAGATTGTTAGACTGTCAAGGTATGCTATAGCAATGGTCCAAGATATGAGGACAAGGGT
>JAPFFP010000012.1:13127616-13138603 GCA_026153255.1 Solanum medicagineum | reverse complement strand
TGTCCCGACCCTTACCAGATGTTGTTTTCTTATCTAGAGGCTTTGTAGACCACGTATGTCACAGTATGATCATGTTTGGTAGCTAAACCACCGTGGCCCCAACGGCCTAGTCATATGCATTTCATTTTGCTTATAATAAATGTCTATCTGCTTTAGGACACGTTAAAGATAGAAACCACGCATAGTATGGATAGAACAAACATAGTTATAGATGGGTTCTTCCGAAGCCTTATCGGTGACGGGTGCCAATCCGCCCTACGGGAACTTGGGGCGTGACAATTGCAGTGTTTTACCATCCTTAGATTCCTGGGTTTTGCCTATCGAGGTGAGTGTGATGAAGCTACTTCCTTTCCCTTCTTAGATGAAATTCTAAGAGGTTTTAGCAAGTTAAATCCCAATCCAAATAGAGGAGTGGCAACATAGTACCCTTGTTTTCTCAACCTTATTTGAGACTTTGTGAGCCCACGTATCTTTTCACCAGTGACTTCATCTTTGATTCCCCCAACCTTGTCAAATTTGAGAAGTCGTAACCTGACTTTCGAAATAATGTGAAGACCTTTTGATTAAAGTGTTATTCTATCTTACTAACTTGGGAATTGTCTTTAGAAGACTCCAAAGTGATAGATGAAAATTGTGCTGCTGGGACAGTCACTTTCTTCTTCAAATCTTAAAACATTGTGTGGCACAAATCATTCCTCGGAGGGTGAACTTGTTGAATGCATTCCTCTAACAAGGGTTGCCCCTTTTTCGACACTCACGTGGAATGTAAGGAAGAATTGATTTCTCATTATCAATATTAGTCTGCATGTCTCCTTTAGATGATTTGAGCTTGATGGAGACTTCTTCTGTTCTCTTCTACGACATTTTAATAGGTCCCCATTGAGCTTCTCTTTATTCGACATCAGTTAAGCTGTCCTGCATGGGTTTTTTCATATTTGATCCTTTAGAATATAAAAAAAATTTACATCTACAAAGTATGACTTTGTTTCGATGAAAGGTCTGATTTTGCATCAATTTTGAGTACTTCACCATATTTCATAGACTTCATGGATTAATGCAAAATAGATGGAACCACTCTATTTTCATAAACCCAAGGACGCCCGAGCAATAAGTTGTGTGATGTTTTGGCATCTATAACATGAATCAAAGTGTTTGACTTCATGTTACCAATGGAAAATCCTACCTGAATCTTTCCTATGGCTCATTGTCTTCCTTGATTGAAACCTTGGATTGTTAGATTACTTTTTCCCAATTCATCAACAGAGATCCCAAGCTTTTTTAGAACAACTTTTGACATGATATTGACTGCCGAACCACCATAAATTAGTATGTGATTGAGACATTGTTCTTGAACAGATCCCACAATAAACAGAGGTTTGTTATGTAGCTTAGAACCTAATAACAAGTCATCATTAGTGAAGGTTGTTCTTGAATAGATCCCACAACAAACAGAGGTTTTTTATGTAGCTTAGAACCTAATAACAAGTCATCATCAGTGAAGGTAATTGTAGCACAACATGGGGCAACTTTTTCATTAGTATGATGTTCCTGTGTTGTTTCCAGATTGTGCTCATCTTTATTTTGCTTTGATTCATATGTGCTAGAAACAACATGTGTAGCACTAGTTTGACTGGAACAAAAGAATTTTTCAAGAAAGAATTCAAAAAGTGTAATAGGCTTTCAGACCTTTTGTGATAAAAAAACCACTAATCTTTTGTCTACAAGATTTGATACTTTTTAATGGTTCTAATTGATTCACATCACTCCTTATCGCTCTTCTCTTAGGAAGGCATATCCTAAGAGATGATTGATGTCTTCTCTTCTTATGTGTCACTAGTGTCCAACCATTATCTTCAATTCCTTTATGGTTTTTATCAATTTCTACTAGATCTCCAAGAACATTTCTTAAAACATCAACTTCAGTAGGTGTGAAACTTCCAAATTGCAAAGAGTTGGTGTTTGGCATAATTTGCGACCTTGAGCACTTCTTCTAGTGAGGTATCACACTAGCATGATTTGCCTCCACTGTTTCATCCATATCACTGATGATTTTTCCTTCACTTATTAGCGCTAAGATTTTCTCCTTTAAAGTAAAGCATTAGTTTTATGGGCAATGATACGACGAAACTTGCAGTATTTGGGATCATTCACCATATTGATTTTTTCAGACCTCTTTGATTCAGGAAGATTAATGATTTTGTTGGTTAGCAATTCATCAAAGATCATAGGTACATTTGAATCTAGAAATTGGTAAACTTTTGTCTCTAACTCCTTTAAAGTTGGATGACGTTTCTCATCCTTTGAAAATTGACTTGAAGCTTCCTCCTCTTTCACTTTTTTCTTAGTTGAAAGCTTGACAAAAGTTGCTTTCACCACCATAGATTCTTGAGTTTGGATCTTTGAGGTCATACCTTTCTTGAAATCCTTCTTTTCTTTCGTCAGACCTGCAAAAGGAGATGTCTTCCCATGACTTGCAATGCTCAACTCCATGTCATGTGCTCATGCCGCAAGTTCTTCAAAAGTTCCTGGTGTGATTCTTTGTAGTATGTATAGAAGTCCCCAATGCATACGCTGAATGCACATTTCTAGACCAGATATTTCAGAAAGGTAATTCTTACAACGCAAACGATCTCCAGTGATTGATGTAATCCACCACCGGCTCATCCTTTCTTTGCTTAGTGCCAGTCTTCATCTATCATGCTTATGGTTCAATGATTACTATAAAAATGATTGAGGAAGTCTTTCTTGAGTTGCTCCTAACTATCAATAGACTCGTGTTCTAGATCGATATACCATCGAATACATTTCCTTTTAGTGAACAAACAAACTGTTTCACCAAAAGGTCACCATGTGTTCCAGCATTGCTACAAGTTTCAACAAAGTGGTCGATATGTTGCCTTGGATTCCCTTTGCCATCAAATTGTTGAAGCTTTGATGGTTGATAGTTCATTGGCATAGTTAGACCATCAATTTGTCTAGTATATGGCTTGGAGTAACACAATGAACTTTGTGGTACTCCACCATATTGGGTCTTAATGATATTTGTTATCATGTCTTGCAACTGTTGAATAGATAACGTTGCAAGTGAAACAGATTGTTTTCCTTTTAGAAGTTGAACTTAACCATAGATTCCTCAACGTCCTTAATTTTTAGATTGAAACCAAGTGGACAAAGGAGGGACATGACTTGATTCTCCAGGTGTGAAGGCCTCCAACTTGTTCATAAGTTGAGCAATATGAAGATTCTTATCATCAACAGTCTTCTTCAAGGCTTCACTAGTTTGCTACATTAGTGCAATCTTTTCATCCATGTCAGTTGAGTCAACCATCAAGGAATTGACATTCACTGAAATTGGAGAATCCATGGAATCATCAGATTCACCAAAGTTGGAACCAATTTGAGAAAGTTCTCCAAAGAATACAGATGTGAGGTTGTCCTCAGGGAATGCAGTTACGATTGTCGTCTGGGAGTCATTGTGTTTCACTGTCTCCAGAGAAGTGAAGTATTCAGATCCACAAAATCTTGAACTTAATTTGAGTAATTGGACCAATACGACTGAAATCAATAGACGCAATAGTAGAGTCCTTGCATGAAACATCACTAGTCTTCCTAAAAGCCATTGCAGTAGTTGACTTTGTAGTTTTCGATTTATAAGAGAAAGAGATGAAGAGCAGAACTGATCCCATTGGGTGTGCCAAAATTTGTTTGCAACAAATTTTCAAAGCATCAAAAATTAACTGCAACAAAAAATAAACAAAAGAAAGATGTAATTTTTCTTTTTTTTTTTTGGATGAATTTTGTGAGTACAATTTTAATACTCTCTTGATTCTTTCTCCTAAATTTCTCCAAGATTCAAGGGCTTTCAGTAGCATATTTCTCGAATTGTTGGATGATTTAACTCACATAGAGAAGTACTTTAACCGCTAGAAGTTTTGTTCTTCGAGAAGAACTCTGTTGATCACTCCTTGGAAGAAATGTGTAGTAAATGATGTTGTAACTTTCTACAATACTTGCTCCAATGCTTGCTCTAGTGTTTGTAGAATGTCGCTTGAATGTCATATCTATCCTCTATTTATAGTTGTAAGGGATGGATAATGTTGCTTGTGATTAGCCTAAAGATGTCATTTTGACACTTGGCGAAATGTGATTGGTTCTTGCATTTGGGTAAGATTACCACATCATTTAGACAAGGGGCGTTATCTTGTTGGTCTTGGATGCCTTGTCACGTGACACATAGAATGGATTTGGACTTCAAGGTGAGATGGACCTTGGACTTGAACTTAGTAAAATGGACTTTATCTATTTTTAAAGCCCAAATTAATTATTCAACTCAAATGAATATGGATTTAATTCAAATTTCGTATGAATATAACCCAATAAAGCTTAGGATATTTTACACAAATCTCATACTTTTTCGAGCTAATTCCAACTAATACCAATATTTTTTCAAAATTAATTCCTTCTTTTTGACACAAAAAGCGAAACTAGTGATACATGTCGAAAAGGTAAAAGTATTAAGGGATTCTAACTATGATACATGGAGAAGTAGTGATTGTAATTTGTATCAATAAGTGTTGCAGTTTTGTATAATTTAAGGAATTTTTATAATTTTTTTAAAAAATCGAAATTATATAAACATAAATTGTGTATTTCTGTAATAAAATTTGTGTGTGTACAATATGTGATACAAAGTGTTGGTATAAAATAAAATAATTGCAATGATTAGAACTGAAATAAGAAACACAAGGCTCATATATAAATATTTGTATAGTGTAAGATGGGATAAGATAGAAGTAATATAAAACACATATAAATAACTGATCATGATGAGTTAAATAACTGTGACGTCTAGTTTCCTTAAAATTCTGCAAGGCCTAAGCACAAAAGTAAACTGCTAAGAGTGCAGGTGGAGGTGAAGATCTATTGATAATAAAAAATGAGCAATAGCACAGAATCCATCTCTACCCAAAAGGTTCTTCAATGTGTAACGCTCCCTCCAAGAGGATTTTCAGTTGGATTTTTTAAAAAAGGATCTAGTCCATGGATTTATTCTGTCCCAACAATTGAATTTCAACTAATCATTATATATCTCCTGACACAAATTTTCCATTTTCCGCTCAAGCGCATTGGATTTCCTAAGATTGCTTCTGAAATCTTTGTATGTTTCAATGTCTTTGTTTGTTGTTCATTAATTAATTAGTTAATTATTCTCATGTTTGTTTTGTCATGTTAATAGGCGGGGTTAATCCTTGGATCTACTTTGCTTGGGCGTTATAAGAATTACCAAGAAACGTTGTTTCCTCTTTCAAGTCAATCAATTCTTGGTGCACTATCAACTTTTGGTTACCTACTTTTCCTGTTTCTAAGTGGTGTGAAGATGGACACTAGCATGACAAGGAAAATAGGAAAAAGGGCACTAGTAATAGGTGTTCTTAATCATATAGCTCCTTTGGTTACGGGTATGATAACGGTATTTGCATTATCAGGCTCTTTCTATCAACAACTATCCGCTCCCGTTGAAGTGATAAGTATTGCTAAGACTTCTTTTCCTGTCATCTCCTTCCTCCTTAAGGATCTCGGACTCCTAAATTCAGAACTTGGGCGACTAGCACTTTCTTCAGCACTTATTAGTGACTTATTTGGTCTCTCCATTAATGCTATTAGTGCTCTAGTTGTTATAGGTGCCAGGAATACACTCCAAAGAGCAATCACTGATGCAATACTTTTAATTGCTTTCATTATTGTTGTTATTTTTGCTTTTAGGCCACTGATGATATGGATAATGAAAAGGACCCCTGAAGGGAGGCCTGTTAAAAACCTTTATATTCTAATGATTATTCTTGCTGTTTTATTTTCTGGTATCTTCTCTGCCTGGTTTGAACAAACTGTTCTTTTAGGGCCTTTTATGTTTGGCTTGGCCATCCCTGAGGGACCACCTTTAGGATCTACTCTAGTAGATAAACTTGATCCATTTGCTTCTGGATTTCTGTTGCCTGTTTTTGTAACTCTTATGTCATTAAGAGCAAATCTCTCCTCCATAAATCCCTCTTCTTCTTATACATTTGCAAACATTCTCCTACTCTGTGGCGGCACTATATCAAAAATACTAGCATGTCTACTTCCAATGCTATATTGCAAAATGCCCTTTAATGACGCTCTAGCCATCAGCCTCATCATGTCTACAAGGGGTGTCGTCGACTTGGCTACCTACGGCTTTCTAAGAGATGAAAAGGTAAATAATACAATTGTACACTGTGTAGTGGTCACATATGTGTGTTCAAAAAGTTCAACATTACTAGCTATCTTTTGCAGATCATTAATCAGGCTAGTTTTTCTTTTATGGTAATAGCAACAGCTGTTATTGCAATATTTGTGCAAGTCATGGTCAGATGGCTTTATGATCCATCTAGGAAATATGCTGGATATCAAAGAAGAAACTTAATGAATTCCAACAAGAAGTTACCCATGTTGTTTTGCATCCATAATATGGACAACACTGCTGCTATACTTAGACTGCTGGAGAAATCAAATCCCACTAGGGATTTCCCTATTGTTGCCAATGTTCTCCATCTTATAGAGCTACGTGGTCGATCATCTTCTATTTTCATCTCTCACCAAGTTCAGACAAAGGCCGTTACTGATGTATCTTACTCAGAAAATGTCATTCTTGCATTCCAGGGGTATGAACGCAACAACTATGGAGCTGTGACCATTCAAGCATTTACAGCTATCTCCCCACGTAAGCTAATGCATGAGGATATATGTACTCTTGCCCTTGATGTCCTTGCTTCCATCATTATATTGCCCTTTCATCGAAAATGGGCTGTGGATGGATCAATAGAAGTTGAAGACCATGGTTTGAGAAGTTTGAACTCTAGCGTCCTTGAAAGGGCTCCTTGTTCTGTTGGAGTCCTAGTTGATCGAGGGCAGTTGCGACGTTCTAACTCTGTCCGTGCATCAGAGAAAGTTTATTGTGTTGCTGTATTATATTTGGGAGGAAATGATGACCAAGAAGCATTAGCATTTGGTAAACGAATGGGCATCAGTGGGAGCATTAGCCTGACGGTGATACGTTTGATATGTAAGGCAGATGTGGATGAAGTAATTGATTTAGATGTTCTAGGTGATTGGAGACACAGCCGTAGTGATTGGGAAAATGTGAAGTACATTGAGCATGAGGTGAATGAACCAACAGAAACAGCATTGTTAGTTCGTTCATTAGTGGACGATTATGACCTTATAATAACAGGGCAACGAAACAATACACATTCTCCTGTAACAACAGGACTTGAAGAATGGAGTGAAATCCCAGAATTAGGTGTGATTGGTGATATGCTTGCCTCAAAGGATCTAAAGACATGGGCATCTGTCCTAGTCATTCAACAACAACAAACAACTCTATAACCCACATGTGATTTAGCAAAAATGACACCTATATTAGATAACTCATTCCATGTACATACAACATAGATCTTTTTGGTGCAACTAACTGTCCATGATTTTTTCTATTAATTCAAAATTGTGTACACTTTCCTTGTCAAAACATCAACTTATGCTTACTTTTAAAGGCATAGAGTCGCCCCTTCCATTCATATAGAAACAATAACAACATACCTTTGTATGAGTTTATGAGATAGTTCTCTTTTATATTTTTAATCAACGATGCTCTTTGCTATGACTTCATTTTACTTTTATCTGTCCCATTTCTATTTTGTAATCAATTATAACTTATTTGATTATGCTTCAATTTACTATTATTTCATCTTCAATCACGTCAATAATTTAGGTTTCATAAATTCTCCAACCACCAACAAAATGCCATAAGCCCTTACATATATGATCATAGTATGTTGGGGTGCTGGAATTGCATTCCTGGCCATCTTGAAGGTTAGAGAAGAAATATAAACACTTCACAAGAAGTGTTTGAGGGGAGCACTTCATCCAGAAAGTATCATAACACTCACTAACATTTCAAATAATAGTGCGAGGTTTTTCTAAAAAGGCATCATTAGATTAAATATTAACATATATTATTCTACTAGTCTTTGGGAACGTGCGTCCCTTGCTACTTTATAATATTTTTATATGATTGACTTTATGTTAGTTATAGCTATTTATCGCATATTACACTATATGTTTTAAGACTTCTCTTAGGTCTTTGACTTTGAGATCTTGCTCACTGCCAAAGCCACATATAGGCATATAGCACTTCTCCAACAAATTCGTTCTTGAGTTTGTTTTATGACTTTATATTTATTTTTTCATGCACAATTAGATATATGATATCATGTCTTGCATGGCAAAAAAAAATGTTGGAAAAGAAAGGAAAACAAGAAAATAAAAATAGGAAAAAGAAACTGCGAAAATGAAAAATTAAAGAAATTGCTATTGTACTAAAGCTTTGTTGGGAAATGAAAATCATTTTCAACCATTATATAGTTCTTCCTCCGTGGTTTTTGTTGTAAGTTTTACGGAAAATACTTATTCTTCACGCCCACGAACATCATCACGAATACGAATGCTTCATCACGAATACTTGTAGGAAAGTCACATAGCTTGAGACATGTAAAAAGACACTGTCCTTAAGGATATTTCACCCGGTATAGGTGTATCCCCCAGGATTCAACAAGCTCTTCTAGTATCAAACTAGGAGTCAAAATCTAACAAAGAATAAAGTAGAAAAACCCAGCACCACCAATATATATATATATCTATTTAGGAGGAGGAATTTTTTAATATAATGTATTGTTTCACTCTTTCTCTTCTCACAAAGATAATCACTATATAAATAAAAATATTTCACCTTTCAAAAATAAATGTCTACAATTAAGATAGAGTATTATGACACATTTATATGGTCAAAATAACATTTAAAGGGCATTAATATTATCCTATTAACCATCCATTCAAGACTAATTAATAATATATTAAAATGATGAAAAAGTAATATCAGATAAAAATATACTTTTGAGATATTAAAATCATTTTTTCCAACAATCCCCTACATATCTCAAAAATAATATTTAATGAAAAGAATAAAATAAGATGGTTTTGTTGGGTTTTCACATATGAGTACAATGCATCAAATTTGGTGTCCGTAAACTATGACCCAAGCCTAGATCAAACAAGATTAAATTAAACTTACTGAATCATTGGTGAAGTTTAGAACTTCTATGAACCAAAAATTCTTTTGTAAGCTCAGTGTCTTATTCTATCACATTACACTCGCACAATTTTTGTTTTCACGCTTTTGCGCTAAGAGGCCATGCGCGTGTCCTGATATTCATGAGTGCTCTAGAAATCTGTCACAATTTCATAGAAGCGGCATCACTTCACACTCATATAGGTCCAATCATCAAGTGTATTCTGCAGAGCAATACACCACCTATAAAGGATATGATTTGGATTAAGAGTTTAACTCAGACCTCATTTTTCCATGCAGATTGTTGCACTATATTCACACATACATAGTAGGAGGGACATAATTGTATAGTGCTTACTTGATCAACTAATGACTTGTTATTACCCATATGAACCTAATTCATGGGATCTCAAATCACATAGGTTGGGTTACCATCATTGTTGATATTCTCAATTTGACTAATCAAGTCACTCCCCTGGATATTTCTTTTAGTCAGTGAATTGATCAGATTCACCCCCGACTACACAAAATATTTTCATCTCATAACAATTGTTTTATCATACTATATCTCAACAACATTTATTTAATTATGCCATTGCAAAATTATTTCCACAAGAATTGTTATTGCTTGGCAACCACATACAAATTTTTAAATCCACTTATTATCATTTATTGTACCCCTTTAGTACAATCAAAATATTCAACTTATTAGATACTATATATACTTATGGTACATCTCATATAAACGTCATTTTCTTTTTATATAAAATACCACCATTTTCAGTGAGATGTAAAACTTATCACTATCTTTTCTCTCTTTCAAATTATCATTCCCAAAATTATTTTCAACAATACAAATATGATAAATATTATCACGTACTAATATGATAAATATAATCACTTCAAAAAAGAAATGATATTTTCACCAAATTCAAATTATTATAATATTGCATTCAATCACATCACAATAGATTACCACAAATATATATTAACATTAAATTAGCACACAATCAAAATTTAGATCATATTTTTCTTTTGTAAGGATCATATATAGCAACCACAAGACACCCCTACACTTGCAAAATACCCCTACACTTTCAAATATTTTAAAATAGAGAAATAACTTTTTCACAATATATAAGCTTTTACATTAATATGTAGCATGTTAACATATTGCAATTTAAATTTATGAATGAGCACATCAACCACATATCTAGAAATATCTATAAATGTGACACATAATATTTGTAACCTCTAATTTTTTCAAAAGATGTAACCTCTACATTATAATAAAGATCACACTAAAGACTATTCAAGAAATGTAACCCCTACAATCAAGACAATTCAAGTGACAATATTATCTCTTGCACTCTCAAACATTAGAAATGTTTTTCATAAAATCAAATAAACAACATTTTTTAATAAATTGATCTTTAGAAAGAAATTCCAACATAAAAATATACCAAAAGCGCATTATTAGAATATGAAAATAATAAACTTGAACACATAAGTTTGTAAAATTTGAAATTCATTTTATTAAACCAAATAGACTATAAGTATTAACACAAAAAAATTTCTCTCAATCAATTAAGTAAACATAAGCACTATCATTTTCATCTTGAAAAATATTAGCCACAAATAAATCATCCTTAACTCATTACTCATAACTACATTTGTTAACTTACTATCAAATTCAAATAAAACATTCATTCAATCTTTTCTCACAAATTCACAAGAATTAACTTGCACTAATATTTATATCATATAACACCTCAGATAATGCCAATAGATATGAAAATTTAAGAAGAACTTTTCATTCTAAGAACTTGAGTAGTTCTAGAATCA
>JAPFFP010000012.1:13115880-13127516 GCA_026153255.1 Solanum medicagineum | reverse complement strand
TGTCGGTGAACCACGTTAACTTCTGTGTTCCATCTTGTTATCTTCTTTACGTTTGTACGCATCTGTTCCAACAGTTTCACCTGTTGCCGACACAGATGATACATTACTAGAATATGCACCACCTTGACCACGGCCATGGCCACGCCCACCTTTTCCATTGCTAGTAGATGCAGAAGTAATCACACGCTCTGCTCTTCCTCCATTGAGGTTATCTTCCCATGTATGGTACAGACAGACAAGGTGTATCCACCAACTAACTACTTTAACATTATCAAGAATTGAGTAATATAGACATTGAAGCAATTACAACGAAGCTCCGATGTTAGCAATTTAATTTTTAATCCTCCTGAAGACAGTCTGGATGAAGGTTAGTGAAACGAAGACAGTACATTAGTGTAGGAAGAATTAAAATGGAATACTCCCTCGGTTGTGTTTAGTTGATTTATTAAAGGAAGAAAGATGAGAAGTTGCATGTATTGGATATCTTATGACAGTCGCGACTGTATAGAAGGTGAGACGTGAAAGTGACAACTCTTCATGCAGATGTTTGAAGCGTTTAAAGGTGTTTGTAGTCTTCGGATGTTTTTAGTTAAGGATTTCTATAGAGGGTAATTTACATAATTTGACTTTCATTCTATGGAGTTTATGCTTTTAAGGTAGTATAGATAATATACTTTTCTCCAGTAGTATCACTTATACTCTCTATACCTTTACAAGATAGTTAGGGTCTGCATATACTTTACTCTCCCTAGATCCCACTTATGAGATTTCATTAGATATGTTGTTGTTGTCGTTGTACTTCTTCAATTAGGAAAAAATTTATTTTGTATTGTTTGATGAAATTGTTACTGAGTCCATAAGGAGTATATGTGATGAACTTACTTAATTGCAACAACTGTGTAAAATGTGATTAAGCATGGGATTCAGTACTCTTATCTGCTTCTGTTATATTTTTTGACTAAGCACAGAACAGATAATTTTGGTAATTGTTTCTGTCTGGTGCATCTTTTCAGGTGGAAAGTGGTAGAACATGGTTCTTCAACACTGTGTAAGTCTCAAGAGTTCATGCAATTTCAAAAATTGAGTAGTATTATTCAATTAAACATTTTATATGTACGTTGGTACAGTTTATATGTAAGAATATATGTTGTGTAGGTATGCAGGTTTAATGTGCAAATACTATATAGTGCAAATTATCTTTGCCATGTAAATGGCAATACTGTAGATGATGTTTACTGTGTCAGATGTGGAATTCTGCTTGGGTTGAAACTTGTAGGATATATCATCAGATTTCCTTTTCATGAACAAGAGGATCTACAATTCTTTTTCTCTCAATAAAATTTGTTTATTTTTGTAGATTGCTGAGCCCCAACCATCCCTGGAAATTAGTGAAGGAAGATTCTTGATGAATTTGTAAATTTCTTGCAAAATGCAACTAGATGTGATATGACTTGTAAGGTGTTAATACATAAAGTGTTTTAATTTGTTGTAGGGAGAAGCTTGTTTATTGGAATGATTATCCATTGACTTTCAAGAACAAGATGGAAGTGCTACTAATATTGACTTGGTTCTTTATGAGATGCAAGAAACTTACAAATTCATCAAGAATCTTCCTTCACTATTTTTTGGGGATGGTCGGGGCACAACAATCTACAGAAATGAACAAATTTTGTTGAGAGAAAAAGAATTGCAACTCCTCTTGTTCATGAAAAGGAAATTTGATGATTATATCCCACGAGTTTCAACCCAAGCAGAATTTCACATCAGACACATTAAACATCATCTATAGTATTGCCATTTACATGGTGAAGATAATTTGCACTGTCTAGTATTTGCACATTATAGCTGCATACCTGCACAACATATGATCTTACATATAAATTGTATCAATGTACATATAAAAATACTTAATTGAATAATACTACTCAATTTTTGAAATTGCATGAAATCTTGAGAATTACACTTTGTTACAGACCCATGTTCTACCACTTTCCACCTGAAAAGATGCACCAGGACGAGACATTACCAGAATTATTGAAACGACCCCAAAAAGTGCCCAAAAATATGCCTCGAAAGTGCCCGGGATCGTGATTTCTATATATCTGAAAATCCATTCGTTATTTCAAAAATTCAACGTCATATTATTGTTCGGGCGGAACAATTTAGTGGGAAATGAGTCTAACCCAAATTTTAGAGCATATGAAAATTCAAAAATCGCAAAAATGCGATTTAGGAGGGTCAACTTTAAAGGGGAATATCTCTTAGCACACAATGAATTGGATGGCCGACAACCTACCCGATTAAATCTCTTTGAATTAGCTTTCCAACACACTTGCCTCACTCCAGGTTTGGATGAAGAATTTATGCCCGTTTTTGTAGAACTCTTTTGTGTAGAAATGCAAATTCCAGTGAGTAATCCGCGACGCGGAGCAATGTTATTTTTGTCCTATTTTTTTAATTTCAAAGTCTTGGACCTAAGGATTCCCATACTTGAAAATACCTATACTTAGCCTTATTTCACCCTTATATCATCCTTAACATTCCCTAATATCCTCTCAAACACTTAGATCCATGTTTCACCCTAAATTCAAATCCCAAAACTCAAGACTTAAGGATTGTTTTCAAGGTTCTCCTTCAAGCTTCAGTCTCCATCTCCAATCTTCACCAATCTCATCTCCAAAGCTAAGGTATGTAGGTTTTAGCTATTGAGTCCTTCCACCCTAGGTGCCCTAATGTTCTTTTTACTTAATTGGCATGATTTAAAGTTGATTTTATAATTGGGTTCATTAGTAAGAACATGTCTATGAACTATATTAAAGCTATGTAAAGTTGTGACTATTTTGCTAGGTTTTGAGCCATAAATCTTGGATCTATTGTAAGTTTGATGAGGGCCTGTGATATATATTGCTTGTGGGTGTTGCAACGTGTTGATTGATGGTTTTACAATGGATTCACTTGCAATGATGTCATCTATAATTTGCATGGTCTTGTACCCCCATTACACACTCACCAAGTGCTTGATAAGATGTCCGGCTATGATTTCTCGAGCAATTGAAGGTCCATTACATGTCTTATGAGTTTAATGACTTTATGATGATGAAATAAATGTTTATAGGAGCTATATTTATGAGAATATCTATATTATTGTAAGATGGACATGCCTTGATGAGGGGGTACTACACCTTGACTACTATGATAAAAAGGATTAAATTCATTAACCAAATTGAGAGGTTGATACCTCATTAAAAAAATTGAGGGGCTGATACCTCATTAACCAAATTATGGGGTTGATACCTCAATCGCCTTAGAGGTGGGTGGTGTATGTTCACAACTAAATTGAGGGGTTGATACCTCAATCTCCTAGGATGGAAGGTGGTAAGCCCATTAGCCAAAGGATGGTCTCTTTCTACTTACATACTATGTTCTATATAAGCATGAGTTTACTTCAAGCACCATTCATATATGTCATATTATTAGTATGCTATCCATTCCCTATGTTTATGCATTTCAATTATGTTGTTTATCTCCCTTTGTATTGCATCCTACTTAGTACATTCAAACGTACTAATGCATACTCTATTCCTACATGATGTTACCATGTAGGAACTGGAGCTCCATTGGTCATCATCCTCCTCCACATGGTTAGTGGTATCCATTCAAGCTAGTTGGTGAGTCCTCCATTCCGAGGACATTGTTTTCATTCCTAAACTATGTATTAAAGACTATCTTTCCTTTTGGTATGCTTTGATTATGAGAGTGAACCAGGTTGCTTGTCTTGGACCCCGTTATGCTCTATGTTAGAGGTGTTGTTGGATAAGATATGTAATATGCTTAAGCTTTGAATCACTTATGATATTCTAGCTATTTAAATATAAGTCTCTCTCGATTAGTCCCAATTTCCTTGTTTATGTTTCTTATATTGATTTATCTTGCTTCTGCAATGAAGGATGTGTGATGATATGCTATGAGACTTTTTGGGGTTCCTTCGGGTTCCCATTTGTTGGTTACGTCTAGGCCCTAGGCTTGAGCCGTGACAATTATCTGTTTTATGCTTAGTCAAAAAACATAACATAAGCAGCTAAGAGTACTGAATCCCATGCTTAATCACATTTTACAAATAGTTGTTGCAATGAAGCAATTGCATCACATATACTCCTTATGGACTCAATAGTAATTTCATCAAAATAATACAAAATAATCTTTTCCTAATTGAAAATGTATCACAGTAACAACATAATATCCAATGAAATTCCACAAGTGAGATCTGGGGAGAGTAGAGTGTAGACCCTACTATCTTGTAAAGGTATAGAGTATAAGTATTACTGCCAAAGAGAAGTATATTATTTCATTAATATGTATGAGTATTTATACAAGAAGGCAAAGAACGATAGGAAGAATTAACTAATAGAAAGATTGTGATCTTCTCCTACTCATAATAGAAACTAAATCACTAATGAGATACTAAATTATGGAAGATCAATCAAGAGATATCTTAATATCAATGAAGAGATGTCACTAATATGCCCCCCAAGATGGTAAATCAGTCAGATATACAAATCTTGTACCTTAGTGCTTTGAATGGAGCTTTTGGAAGTGGTTTGTAAGTTGATCAGCTAGCTAGTTGTGGGATGAAACATGAGAAACATGCAGCAGTCCTTGTTGACAGAGATTTTGAACAAAATGATGGTCAATCTCAATGTGCTTCATTTTGAAATGATAAACTGGCTTAGCACACACATAGGTAGCATCAAGATTATCACCATAGATAACTGGCGATTCGTGTGAAATAGTTAACTCCTGCAGAAAATTACGAACCCAATAAGTTTCAGTTGATGCTAAAGTAATAGCACGATATTCAGCTTCAATGGACGAGCGTAAAACAACTCTGCTTCTTAGAGCTCCATGAGATTGGATTGGATCCTAATAATACAATGTATGATGTAGCAGAAGAGAAATCTTCATGATTACCTGCTTAGTCAGAGTCAGAGAAGGGATGCAGATTTAGTGACTTGCATTTGCAAAGAAATAGACCATTATCAAATGTGCCAACAAGATAGTGAAGAACTCGTTTAACCATAGCCCAATGTGCAGTAGTTGGAGCACTTTTAAACTGATAGAATTTGCTTACAACAAAAGCAACATCTGATCTGATGAGGTGAAGATACTGTAAACTTCCAACTATACTTTGCCAATCTTTAGGATCCTCAAGCAAAGAACCATCGGTACTCGTGGGACAAGATCCACTTGTCATTGGTGTGCGCATAGGATTAGCTCCAACAATGTTGGCTCGATCTAAGATCTCATAGATATACTTCTGCTAGCATAAGAAATTTCAGAAGGTCAGCAAATAATTTGACATCCAATTCAAATCTCCAAGATCTCTAATAGAAAAATGATTTGCAAGACACCCAAATAAAATCTTCTACCAAACATTGATGATTACCCGTCATAATTAGATCATCAATATAGACAATGAGATAGAACATAACTCCAGATTTAGCATATATAAATAAGCAGTGATCTGATTTAGAGGCAAAATTCATATGAAATAAGATAGAATTTGCCTTCCTCATATCATCCCAGTGGAGCTTGTTTAAGACCATAAATTGCTTCGTAAAGACGACAAACATAAGTAGGACATGTATCATTCACAAACCCAAGAGGTTGAGATATATACACTTCTTTGTTTAGAGTGGCCAAGAAGGCATTGTTAACATCTTAATTGATGAACTGGCCAATCAGATATGGCAGCCAATGAGAGAATAGCACATACTATGGTATGCTTTGCTATCGGAGAATATGTTTTAACATAATCAACACCTAGACACTACAAGAAACATTTAGCAACAAGTCGGGCTTTATAGCGGCTAATACTTCCATCAGAATTGTATTTAACACAAAAAACCCACTTAGACTCGACTGGTTTGGCTTGAGGATTTGTTGGTACAAGAAGCCATCTATCTTGACTTTTAAGAGCAGATAATTCATCATTCATGGCAGCATGCCATTTTTAGGAACTTGTAATGCTTAGATAACACTCCTAACCTCAATAGGTTTTGGTATTAAATTGAAAGAAATCAAGGATCTGGTAGGCTTGGATATGCTATGGACATTTGAGGAAGTGGTTTGCAATTTTGAAGGTTGTGCAGCAGAGGATGAGTTGTCTTTAGGAAATAAAGTAGCACTGAGCCAAAGCCTTTGGATTGGCATACTAATTTTTTTTTTTAGAATGGGTAATCATGGATTCATTTGGTTTAGGGACAGAAGAAGGAATGGAGCAAGCTAAGTGGAAGGGTTTGGCATGGATAATGACGATGATGAAGCAAAGGTGGAAGAAGATGTAACAGAAGACATACTTGTGGAAGATGTGATGGAGTTGTCAGGCTCATCTGAAGAACTATTGTTGGTGGTGGCCTTATAAGAGGTACTTCCTCAATCAAATGTTGTAGATATAACTTGCTAAGAGTTAACAGATGGACTTGACATAAAAGAAATAATGTAATGAGCGGGAACCCATATATCAACAGTGTTAGGCTCAGTCGATTGGCCTTAATTTCCATAGATGAGTATGGAAATGGTTCTCCACAAAGTCCACGTGCCTGGATACATATAACCTAGACTTCACGAGATCAAAACAAAGATAAGCACTTTGATTTTGTGAGTTTCCAATAAAGAGACATGGGCTGGAGCGAGGTTGTAATTTGTTTTGGTTATAAGGCCTTAACCATGGGGAACACAAACAACCAAAGACCCGAAGCTTGGAATAATTTGGTAGTTTTCCATACAATTGAAAATAGGGAGACTGATTTTCTAAAATTTTGATAGGTAAGCGATTAATCAAGTAGCCTAAGGTAGTAAAGACATAGGAGCATAATTTTAAGGAAGATTCACATTGTGTAATAGTGTGAGACCTGTTTCAACAATATGGTGATGACGGCATTTGGCGGTTGCATTATGTTCAGGGGTTTGTGGAAGAGTGAGAAGGTGAGAAATCCCATTGTCGTCTAAGAAAGACCAAAGATGGATGAATTCACCACCATTGGCAGAATAAAAGGAGATGATGGGCTTTTGAAAGAGCATTTCTACTACTTTCTTAAATTTGAAAAATATAATGGATACATCATATTTTCGTTTTATGGGGATAAAACCAAATGCATTTCGTATAATGATCAACAAATGTTAAATAATATCGAAAAGCATCAATTGAGATTCCTGGTGAAGGACCCCAAACATTCAAATAAATGTATTCCAAAGGAGCATAGCTCTTTATTGTAAAGTTGTAGAAAGGAAACTTATGCATTTTGCTGCATTTAAAGAAATTGCAAAAAGGGATTTTTCTAAAGAAGATGATATAACTAAAAGCTTGAAACTTTGACGAAGAGTGGGATCTAGAAGATGGGTGACCGGGATGTCGATGCCAATTGGAAGCACTTGCGGTAGTGGTGGTGGTGAGGGCTTGAGAAGAGGTTCACGATCAAAGAGATCATGGCCATGGCTAAACACCAAGTTCAGGTTTCTTACTAGTAGAAGCGCCCTAGTGAAAAAGTACTTCACAACAAACAAATAAGGTGAGAATGTGATAGAGGCATGTTTATCATTACAAAGCTGATAAACAGAAATAAGGTTATTTTTAATCTTAGGCAAACATAAAACATTTGGATAAAGTTAAAGGTTGAGAAAATGAAGATAAAGCAGTGGAGCTTGTAAGGGTAATTTTGTGTTCTTAACCATCACCGAGTATAATATCTTAAGTGCCATCATAATCTGAATGCAGGGACAGATTTTGGAGATCCCGGGTTACGTGGTACGAAACACCAAAATCAACAAGTCAAATTTCTATCATTCCTGGTGCTGTGAGTTGCATAGTTAGCATGTGGCTATTGTGTTTTAGACTGAGCATTGTTTCTTGTATGTCCATATGATCCAGATGCCTTGATTAGAGAAAGAATTGCCAATAATTTTCGGTATTGCTTTACGTGATGACCAGGCTTATCACAAAGCTGACAAGTAACACAAGGACTATTCCTGTATGTGTTTTGCCCAGCAAGCTAACCACTAAAATTTTTAGCAAGGGATCTTCCCATAGGATTCGAGTTTTTTCCTAGATGCCCGCATGATTGGGCCGAGAGCAGTTGTTGTGAGGGCAATGGTTTAGCAGCAAAATTCGATGTGATTGGAACTGTGGTAGAGGAAGATGAGAGAATGAGATTCTGCTCAAAATCAAGGAGCTTCTCATGAAGCTCTTCAATGATACTGGAGTTTCTCAGGCACGTAGAAGAGCATGAAGAAAAAGCTCATCAATTAAAATTTGAATGCCAGCAACAAAGTGCTGCAGATTTGTTTGATCTTCAGCAAATATGAAGTAATTGAGAGTTGACCCTTTTTCGTATTACTTAGAGACTCTCTAAGACTCACGATTCGAGCATGCGATGGATTTGCATATGGTGCTGCCAAATTTTGCCAGAGAGCATAGGACAATCTGGTATCAATGACAAAGAGAACTATATCAGAAGATAGAGATGCCACAATAGCACTCCAAATGAGATGGCCTTGTCATTGATGGATCCTGATTTAGTCCTCTAGATTATTTGAAGAATCCCTTAGGTTGGCCATTTACCAAAATAGTATACCAATTGTCACTGATTAATCTGTACACCATATCAATTATCCTCTCTCCAAACCCTATTCGATGTAAAACCTTTGTAAGAAAATCTTTTCTACTCTATCATACCCTTTCGTCATGTTCAATTTGATCACTAGATTGGAATGTCTACCTCTCTTTCTGATTTCTGAAATAATTTCTCGAACCAGCAGTACATTTATCAGCTATACTCCTTTGGACAAATCGAACCTGCTCCGGAGAAATAATCAAGGGAAGTACTCTTTTAATTCTTTCATGAACAATTCTTAAGAAGATTTTGTTCACCAAATTACTTAGTAATATAGGCCTTAAATCTGAAAAAGTGCTAACCATGAACATCTTTGGTAATAGTCCCAAATTGGTATGAGTGATAAATCTAAGCAATTCCTCTTCTGCAAGAAAAGCCTTCACCATATTGTATATATCATTTCCAGTAATCTCCCAAGTATATGATAAAGGCTCCAGTCATGCCATCAGGACACAGCAGTGTCCTTGTTCAATCCCATAACAGCTTCTTTTATCTATGCTATATATAGATGGAATTCTTTGAAGATCCTCATTCATGCTGTCAGAGATCACAATAGATAATTTCTGCAACATGTCATAGTTTTTACAATCATCTTGTTTGCAAATCTATACTACCTTTAAAAGCATGAAATCTAAAAATTTAAAGTTAAATTACGTAAATACCCCTCATTTTAAAAAAATGCAACTTATCTAATTGCCCTTCACTTTTAGGAAAAAAAAAAAGAAAAAAAAACCCTTCGCTTTCAACATAACCTTGCCGATCAGTTGCCACGCCCAACTCCTCCTACCTTATCAGTCGCGCCCTTTTCCAACAGCTATGCCTTCTGCCTATTAAAACCACAGAAGCGCAGATCCCCTCCCTCGCTGCACAACAATCTCGTGCATACACTGTTTAGGTTTGGGGTACTTCTTCTACTTCTACCATTGTATGGTTTGCGTTTTCAATTATAAACAACCTTTTGAACTCTGCTCGCACGACAATATTGTTTCTCGGTCGGCCGACTCAAAGTGCACTCCTTGAATCGCCATTGCCATCAAACGCTTTACGTTAATGCACAATCCCTTACAACATACACATACACAAACTCATCCTTACACTTACTCCACTATCAAACTTAACATCCACATACTTTATGCTACACACTTTACTGCTAAACATGAATGGGCGCACGCAAATTTGATTTTCGCTTCTTCCTCTGCCTTTTAAGAATCGTCATTGCCATCAAACGTTGTAATTTAATGCAACATCCCTGACAACATACACAAAAAATATCATAGAGATTTCTTCTTCTCCAGATAATTTTATGTGCACCGTCGTACCAGTGTCCATTGAAGTAGTGTTGTCGAGTGAAGACATTTCCAATACTTTTCTAGTTTCAGTCGTTCTGGCTTCTTCCATCACGTCCATTTGTGTGGGTCGAACAGGTTTTGTCATTCTCCAGATAATTTTATGTGCATCGTTGTACCACTGTCGAAAGTAGCGCTGTCGAGTGAATACGTTTCCAATGCTTTTTCCGTTTCAGCCGTTCGGACGACTTCCACCACATCCATTTGCGTGGGTCGAAGAGGTTTCGCCAGGATGTGTGAGTTTCCCCTATTTGTGTTTTTCTTTTATTAAAAATATATTTATTTACTATTAAATTATATCTGAATTGAATGATGTTTATACATTTTGAGCATCAATAGGAATACATTATGCTATATTGCAGACTCAGATTTCAGTAGATTGCATAGAATCCAACTGTTGCCATCAGCATTACTATTTCAATTATAATAGAACCTCTGTTTATTGGTGCCCATTAGATCATATAAATCATAAGCTATTCCTATCCTAAACTGTAAACAACTTATGCCCGAATTAGGATCTAGCAACATGAACACAGAAGTTAATGTATAGGTAGGTAAGAATCTGAACCCACAAGAACATAATAGAAAGTCAGGACCTATGTTGCTCACACTCTTTAAAAATGTCAACAAGTTCGTGTCGAATTCTCCAAAAATAGTGTAGTTTTAGGAATTGTTCCCTAACATCGTCTCGAGTAGAAGGTACTTGAAATATTACAAATGATCAACTAATATATAGTAGAATTGAAAACAAAGGATAATAACTGTAATCTAAACTATAAAATCACTTATTTTCCTTAAAACAGAAGTTGGACCATGAATTTTGATCCTTCTTCATTGATGCACTATAAAATTAGCATCATCGAAGATGGTATTGATGGTCTTCATCTTCTCTCCCATGTTAGCAAGTTGATAAGCTGGTGGATTCCTTCCCTAATGTTGACAACTACAACCAGCATGTTGTGCCATTTGCCATACTTAAGTAAAATATCTTCCACATCTCATACAAATTTAACTTCCTTTTTTGAGCTCCTAACTGAAACCAGAGAGTTCAGTTCCATCGTTACTTGAGTAATCCCATTTTTAAAACATCATTTAACTTCAAACTGGACAAACCTAAGCTAAATGATAAGAACATTTCCCCATAATCTGTATAATTTTTCTTTGTCTAAATTAAAGTTGATAGTGGAACAAAGAAATATGTCCCATTGAGATTTTCATTCCTTTTAAATTTATGTTCATGATTTTGTTGGACTAATCTTATATCCGTAGTAAAGTTTGTCTGCATAATATTTATTAAAGAAGATTCACTAGGATCATATCAGATGAGATCATTTCCTATGTGCTTAGCCTTATCAAAACTATTCATATTTTCGCATGAAAAAATATTATTAGGAAATGGGATTATAAGAAAAACAGCATTCATGATTGTTAGTGTAGTAGGTTTATGTTACTGTCCAGTTTACGTGATACTGGAAAGATGGATGTGTGAGATTTTTTCCTACCTAAGTTTTGTAAGAAAAGAGATGTTTTGTTTTAATAATATTTGTTGACACCCAATTTTGTCCGGCCTATAGCCCCATTTTAGAGTGTCATTTAATTAAAATAAGTATTTTATTTATAT
>JAPFFP010000012.1:13096811-13108017 GCA_026153255.1 Solanum medicagineum | reverse complement strand
ATTATTATAAAACATGATATAAATGTTGGTGCATCGTGATATCCTTCAAATATTAAG
The DNA here is from genome assembly GCA_026153255.1 of Solanum medicagineum. Taxonomy (NCBI): domain Eukaryota; kingdom Viridiplantae; phylum Streptophyta; class Magnoliopsida; order Solanales; family Solanaceae; genus Solanum; species Solanum medicagineum. The sequence goes on along the minus strand of JAPFFP010000012.1, from coordinate 13,107,960 downwards.
CTACTTTTTATGTCTTTTAAGAACTGAAGTATATCTAAAGAAGTAATACTATGATATTAATAATTTACTTAATACCTAGAAATTAAAATTTTAACTAAAAGATTGTTGTTGGGTATAATTGAAGTTAGAATTCCAAATCTTTAGGTTGATTGGAGAATTTAATCTACTTTGTCATTATTTCCACATCGTTTAAAATTGTACTATTTAACTCAAATTGATTTTTGTTGGTGTAATATACCACAAATACAATAAATTACAATTGAAAAACAAAATGACAAAAATGAATTGAAATTCATTTAAGCTAAGGCGCGGATATCTCGCTCTCTTTAAGGAGATTCAAGCCCACTACGGCATAATCTACACCGATCCAGCAGTAATCTCTTACTTGTCCCTTTCAGGATACAACATCTCAACAAAGTTATATGACTCAAACAACTTCGGATTAGTTGAAGAGTCCAAAACTCCACACAAAAACACTTTCCTTCAACATATAATTACTCTCTTTTATATAGCGAATAGAATATTTTTCATTAGTCTCAACTCTCTCTTTCACAATTGCACACAACACCACACTACAATATTTACCCACACATCTCTCAGTTTTCTACACAACATATTATTTCATTCACAAATGATGTAACTTCACTATTTGTAGGTGAGAATTCATCCTTGTTTTGAATAGGATTAATGTAGATCAGTAATATGGGTAAATGAATGGAGGATCATGTCTTGGAAGTTACATAGGTTACAAGACACTAATGGGGTAGATCATGGTTAGTGTTTACATGAGTTACAAGAGTATAATAGTCATATAAGTAACAAGTAACTAATGACCATATGAGTTGGAATGACTTATTGTCACATTCAACCACTAACTCATTATACAAATTAATATTATTATTTTAATATTAAAATGTATTTGCACCAACATTCCCCCACTCATTTTACTATTAAAATAAGAGAGTTATTCACTAATTTAGTTGAAGGTGGACTATTATGCATAATGAAGGCGTGCTCTGCATTGAACCTCTACTTAGTAAAACAATAATCTTTACTCCAGAGTCAATAGTGGTCTTAGACTTGAACTATGACTACTTAAGGGAAATAAAGTATTACTGCTTACACACAATAATCAAGGTGTTGACACAAGCTTTAATAGCCACCACATTATGGCCTTATGCTCTCCCGGTTTCATGAGTGTCTTTGAGAATAAGCCCCATTCTCATAGGAAGTGGCCTACTTCCACACTCACGTAGGTGAAACCTGTCAAGAGTGCTCCTATACACCCCACTCATAGGAGATACAGATTTTCATTAAGAGTTCATAGACTCAACCTTCACAAATCATTATAGGATAAATGCACTCACATCATAAGGATTGAGTAAGATTAATTTTAGTGCATTTCAAAACAAGTCATCATATGATTCGTTCTTCCCATTGAACCTGGTTATAAGATCTCTAGTCCTCAGTTTGGGTTTCCTCATATATGACTCAAAATTTGTAGGCTTCAATCTCATCCCCCTCGATATGCTTCAGACCCTTATCTTGCTAAGCCCTTAGTCTATGAATCTGCAAAATTTAACATAATTAGTAAATGGTATACCATAGATCAATAAGATCTCACAATATTGTGTTTTATCTTTATAGGTCTGAATTTATTGTTTCAATAACGATTTTGTACTCTACCAAATTTTTTGACGCTGTCACAATTAATCAAAATGGGAAAAATCAATTTCTCAAACTTAAGTGTTTGATATAATAAAATCAATTTCACTTTGTTGAACCTAAAAAGTTTTGTACTTCAACTCCCATGGTAGAGTTAGTAAATAATAATTTAATTTTCTCATTTTCACAAATTGCACCAAACTTTTTGATATGGTTTGCTTGTACCCGCCAGGTACTTTTACTGCAAACACAATATCAAGTCAAGTTGTTAGTCATATATCTCATATTTGTAGGCTAGCAAACTTTTTTATTTTTTACACCATTTTCACATAATTGAATCAAAAGAAGTTGCAAGACTTATACAATGAACAAAGTTGTCTTTCACAATTTTTCAATATAATGTGACTTGACAAGAAAATTTTCATCACATATTTTATGATATTTTTCATTCCAACAATGAAATTTTCTCACCAAATATTTCATATCAATATGGCTACTCAACATTTTTTCCTTATCATTTCTTTGATAACATGTTGAAGCCAAAAACTCACCAATCATATGCAAAAAAGAACATTTGATTTTTTCAAAATATATATATATGCATCTATCATACTCTTTTTAGAGCAATTCTCAAATATGCAAATACCACAATTTCACAATGATTTTTTCATTTCATGAACCCGCACTATTTTTAGAATTTAAACATCACTTTGTGTTCATGAAAGGAAACATCACTTTATTCAAAAATAATTATTAGGTAAAATTTTTTTTCTTCTTTACCTTTTCTCCGCTTGAATTGAGCAAGTAGAAATATATTTTACCCTTACATATCTTCTCTCCCATATCTCTTAAAGAGAGCGATGTTGAAGAACAATGATGTTGAAATCTCCGATCTTGATATCCGCATTTTTTCAAATAGTAACAAAAACATGAATCTCCTGAAATTCTTGGTGTAATATACCACAAATACAATAAATTACAGTTGAAAAACAAAATGTCAAAAATGACTAGAAATTCATTCAGGTTGAGGCGCAAATATCTCGCTCTCTTTAAGAAGATTCAAGCCTACTGTGGCATAATCTACACCAATACAGTAGCACATCTCTGACTTGTCCCCTTCAGGATACAACAACCCAACAAAGTTGTATGACTCAAACAACTCCGGATTAGTTGAAGAGTCCAAAGCTCCACACTAAAACACCTTCCTTCAACATACAATTACTCTCTTTTATATAGTGAATATAGTTGAAGACTTATAATATTTTTCATTAGTCTCAACTCTCTTTTACTATTGCACACAACACCACACTATAATATTTATCCACACATCTCTCAGTTTTCTACACAACATATTTTTTCATTCACAAAGGATGAAACATCATTATTTATAGGTGAGAATTCATCCTTGTCTTGAATAGGATTAATGTAAATTAGTAATGTGGATAAATGAATGGAGGATCATGTCTTGGAAGTTACAAAAGTCACAAGACACTAATGGGGTAGATCATGGTTAGTGGTTACATGAGTTACAAGAGTCTAATAGTCATATAAGTTACAAGTAACTAGTGACCATAAGAGTTACAATGACTTATTGTCACATTCTACCACTAACTCATTATACAAATTAATATTATTATTTTAATATTAAAATGTATTTTGCACCAACAATTTCTAAGAGGAGTCAATTTGTATTTGTAGTATTTGCTAATAATATAAGTGTTAGCAATAAATTCTACTATTCCAAGAAGAATTCATTATCAGTAAAAAACTAATTAAAAATATAAGAGATATTTAGTTTTGTAGTCATTTATAAATTTATTCTTAGTTTTATAACCTTTTATGACAAATCTTTATTTTTACACTAGTGGTGGTCAGCCCGTGCTCAGCACGGGCCCAATCTTATGGTGTATATTAATTTTCCTATTAAAGAAATTTTAGCAGGTTTGAAGTATTCATCATCCACTTTTATGTGTGTATTTTTATAAAAGCAGTTCATAAGAACTTGTTAACGTTTATGTATATTTATATTTATACAAAATTCATTGTTGTTGCAGCTTCATACTATTTTCTTCTATTTAGATTTATGTTTACACAAGATCCAAAAACTTTGCCTGATGCTACGGTTGGCGGGGAGAGGGGAGGGGGGCGGGAACATCCAAAAACATTTGTACATGCTAACAGAACCAATACTTTGGTTAAATCTGGCTCTTGATTCATAAGAAGAATATACAGGAGATTTAGAATGCATAATTGCTGAATAGTGGTAGTAAAAGAATTCACTTGCACTAACCTTTAGTGTTGTTATATTAGCGTTGATTCTATATTTTAGACCTTTTTCTTGATGCTTTTTCTGCTGGGATGTCACCTTCGTCTAGAGCAGTCAGGGATTCCAACTTTCCTTTGCCCTTTGCAGTAATATTTGCTGGCGGTGAAAATGCAAGCAAATCAAAGATGGTTTCTTTCTAGGTGAGGGACAAAATAACCAGCGAACCAGGTGTTTTATCTGGCGTTCAGAGTAGTTATTTTTGCAAATGAATCTTGAACCATTTTTGTGAAAGCTCTTCTCGAACATGCTTAACACGGATCAATTGTTTCTGCATAAAGAAGTTAATCAAAAGTCGAAATTAATATATAACTTGATGCAGTTTAGCACATTTTCTTTTTACCTTGAAGATGGTTGTTTCATATATTTGGTATGCCGTCATTTGCAACATTTTCTCAGCCAGTTTGGTCTGCTATCACGGTTCCACTTGCATCCGTGATTTCAACTTCAAATTCACACCTGCAATGTTGTTTATCAGAGTCACTGCATGGGAAAGGTGTTATTTAGTAATATCTTGTTTTTCTGCTGATTCGTTATTACCTTGGAATCAGCAATCTGTGGAGCCTGCAATTTATACACTGAATTATGTTCTTTCACTTCATTCACACCAAATGTTTACATTCAGAGCAGAAAAGTACATATTGTCACGACCTAATCCTAGGGCCTAGACGTGACTGACGAATGGAGAACACGAAGGAACTCCAAACAAGCCTCAAACATATCATTACACATCCTTGGTCGCGAAAGCAATTAAAATGACAATAAAAGATAAGCATAAACAAGGGGAAACTGGGACTAAGTGAACACCTTTCATATCATACGCATCGAGAGTCAATAGAGTCAAGGCTCATAGCATAGTTACACCATATGTCCAACAACACCTCTACTACATAAAGACAAGAGCGGGGGCCAAGACAAGGTAACTGGGCTCACCCTCATAGCCTAAATACAAAATAAAGAAGAGTGTCTCAATACATAATAAGAGATCATAGACCAAGGTCCCTGAAATGGAGGACTCACCAACAAGCTTGAGCGAAGTTGTACTAGCCACGTGGAGGAGGATGCTTAAGTGGGGCTCCGGTTCCTACATGGTGGCGTCATGTAGGCATAGAGTATGAGTTAGTATATTTGAATGTACTAAGTATTTGGGATGCAACGCTAGCAAGAGATAGGCAACATAATTGAAATGTATAATTGTAAGCAAAGGATAGGTATAACATCAATATGACATGCATGCTCAATGCTCAAGGTAAAACATACTAGTAAAGCATGATCAAGGAATATAAACTCAAAATGATAAACATACTCAAACCCCTTTGTACTAACCTTCATGGAGTAGGCCAAATGACCCCCACTCACCTTATGGTATAACCTTTTTGGAGAGTCTTATTAATGCCCCTGCCGTACGACATAGACTTTTTGGTCTGTAGTATAAGACGTCCCCTACTTTACGATATCATTTTTTGGGTAAGAAACATTATTCATTCTATCTTACTACATGGCTTTTTCAATGATATCCACACCTTACGATATGATCTTTTCAGTGGGAACCTTTAGTCTTTCTTCCTTACGGCATGACCTTTTTAGTAAGATGTACATACCTTATAATATAATCTTTTCGGTAGGTATAATTAGCTATTCTACCTACGGCATGGACTTTTTGGTAGGAATCATTAAACACTCTACCTTACAGTATGGCCTTTTCGGTAGGAATCATAACACTAGCTTAACAAGCCATTACATTCAAATCATCAAGAAAGAACTACTTATTTTCCCAAGAACACAACAAATATAAGAACCCAACAACAACATGCAACACCATAGGTACTTTTCCAAAAAAGTAACTCATATAGACATCCTTATGATCACCACAAAGTCATCATATACCTACACTTCCTCTCTTTATTATACATCATACGCATACAATCATCTCATCATCATTCCATCATTATTTCATCATCATATAATCATCATAATACCATTCAACTCATAAGACATGCATTGGACCTTTAATTCCTCAAGAAACTCTAGCCGAACATTTTATCAAACACTTGGCGGGTATGTAATAGGGGTAAAAGACCATGCAATTTAGAGATGAAATCATGCAAGAAAATCTGTAGTAAAACCATCAATCAACACCTTGCAACACCCCCAAGACATTCACATCAAAACCCCTCATCAAATCCAACATTAGATCCAAGATTTAGAGCTCAAAACATGCTAAAACAACCATACTTTCATGAACTAAAATCACTGTGCAGTAAATTTCTCAATATACAAGACCCACATATAAAATCAACTTTAAATCATGCAATATTAGTAAAAAGGAAGCTTAGGCACCATTGATGAAAGAACCCAATAGTTCAACACCACATACCTTAGCTTTGGAGAACCCTTGAAAGAGATTTAAGATGGAGACTTGAAGCTTAAATGAAATTCTTGAAGAAATCCTTAAGATTGGTCTTCAGTTTTGGAAGTTGAATTTAGGGTGAAATATGAGTCTAAGTGTTTGAGAGGATATTGGGGAATATTGAGAATGATATGAGGGTGAAATAAGGCCAAGTATAGGTAAAAACACATATGGTAACCCTTGGGCCCAAGACTTTAATATCTTGGACCGAAATAAAAAACAGGGCCAAAATAACACTGATGCGCGTCACGGAGGCGACGCCGACGCTCACTGGAAATCTGCATTTTCTGCACAAATAAGTTCTACGAAAATGAGAATAAATCCTTCATTCGAACTTGGAATGAAGTGAAATTAAGTGATTTGGAAATCTAATTCAAAGGGCTTTAAGTTGGTAGGTGCTAGGCTACTCAATTCTTTGTGTTCTAAGAGATATGCCCCTTCAAAGTTGACCCTCCTAAATAGAGATTATTCGATTTTTGGATTTTGATACAGTTGCTCTAAAATTAGGGTTAGACCCATTCTCCACTCAATTCGACTCCCTAAAAAAGAATATGAAGTCGAATTTTCGAAATAACGAATGAGTTTTTTGATATATGGAAATTACGATTCCAGGCACTTCCGAGGCATATTTTTGGGCACTTTTTGGGGTCGTTACAATATCTCCCCCTTGGGAATATTCGTCCCTGAATGTAAAAGGGATTTACAAGAGAAGAATAATCATAAGGAGATCAGCCCCAACAAGAATGCAACAGTAGACTTTAAAACACCATTTTCAAAATCCCAACATAGGTGTAAAATCATCATGAACTTGCCAACTTAAACATGAATGCATATGAATGACATAGGGGCTGAAACATGAGACTTGGAATCATAAAAAGGGGCTCGATGTGTCATCGTAAGCTTGAATAAAATGAAAGAAATACGAGTATTGCTCCTCCATACCCGCTCTGGCTTCCCGAGAGACGCATACGAATAGACGACTCTTCCCAAAGGGCGTTAAAGAACACTACATCATTATCAATCAACTTCTGCACTCATCCAATGAACACCCTCAACCAGAATCTTCTTAAGCCAACTTACCCTCATTATCAATCAACTTCTCCACTCATCCATCTAACACCCCCCAACCAGAATATTTTTTTAAGCCAACTTACCCTCCTTAACACCCACAAACTCAAAGTGTTCTATAACACGAAAGTCACCAACACATCACATCCACCTAGAAGCATGAAAAATCGAACAAACCATAACTATACCATAGGCAATTCCCAAAATTATGCAACCTAACCAACCTCCTTTTACACTCTATAAAGACTCACAACCCTCGACTCAATTGTCAACCTTAAATACACCTAACCCACTTGGGACCATAATCACCATCCCTCTTGGGAGACAACCCCCACTCTATCATCTTCTCACCCAAAACTTCCAACTCTAATGAGGCGGAATCAAGGCCTTGCCTAATCTAGACCTCTTAACCCAAAAAGATTTGGAACGATCATGAATGCTACACCACCATACTCAACTTCCCTCAACTTAACTTCCAATCTAACCACCAATGGACCCCACTAGTCTCCTCTTTTCCACAATCAGCAAACATGCTAAGCTACCTAGAGCACTGATTGCAACATTAGCCTTACCAAGGAACAATAATGCACACTCATTCATAATCCACAAAGAACTCTAACCACTTTCTTTCTGTCCACAATGCACACCTATCATATTTAGCAAACAACCTCTCATCCTCCAAGACTTGCAACACTATCCCCAAATGATTCACAAGCTCTAAACAAGTCAACACCTCATCACTAGAGACCGCTACAAACATATCAAGGTAGCATTTTTAATACCCTATTCATGAAACCCAATAGACACAACAGGTGCACAAGCCCACCTAACAACTCCACCAATAATCAAAATGCTCATTCCTAGTTCAAAAGGGCACTTAGGGATATCACCTACCCTCCTCCACACTTGAGAACAAAACCCGAACCAAAGATCAAGCTTACAGAAGTGACTAACCCATTGTAGTTAACCAAATAAATTGACCATCTTTACCCATCATATCACAACCTTACGGGTTTCTATACTCATTAGTAACATGCTATGCAAGTAGCCCAAAGTACCACAATCTTCCAACACAACAATCTAGGTCATCATCCCACAAAAATACTTATAATATACTTGTAGTCACGCCACCTCAAGACCTCCAATCCATCAACCAAAATTCAACCAAGATTATAAGACAAGACTTTATGCAACAAGAACATGGAGCAAACCTTACAAGCCCTTCTAGCATCAATAGTCTCACATAACTGAATCTTACTGGCAACAAGGAATAATGGGAAGAAATAACGACCCCCGAAACATCAAGCATGCACAATAAAATCAAGGAAAACCTTTAACTTACCAGTAACATCATCGGACATCACCTTCTCTCCTTGCTTTCTTTGGAGAGCATAGAACCAATTATGTTTTGGAGCATCCCTTTGATCAACATCACCACCTTTACCCTTGTTTTGAGCATATGGACAATCCGAAATTTTGTGGCCCATCTCACCACACCTAAAGCATGTACCCGTGTTTCTCCAACATGTACCACCATGTTTCCTTCCACATCTTGGGCATCTAGGATGAGTCACCCCACCATCTCCTTGGAGCCTTGGGCTTAGCACCCTATCCCTAACAATCCTCTTGCTTGGAGCATCATCGAACTCTAGACCTTGGGAGCGACTATCCAATCGGGCCCTCTTGGCGTCACTACTCCTCCTCTTCCTCAACTTCTCCCCCTCCATTTGCTCGACATAAGGCATCAAGTGGGACAAATTCATGTCTCTAATCAACATACCAGACCAACATTCTTCACTCACCAAGTCGGAGACGCCCATCATGAACTTGTTCATTCTAGCCCTTGGGTTGGCAACCAAGTAAGGAACATACTTAGAGAGTTGATTAAACTTGAGGGCATACTCTCTCACACTCATAACACCTTGTTTCAAGTTCATGAACTCTACCAACTTAGCTTCCCTAAGCTCAAGAGGGAAAATCCGACTAAGGAAAGCCGCCTTGAACTCCTCCCAAAGCACCACATTGGGGATTCCCTTTTCCTTCTTCCATTCATCATACCATATTTGTGCTACCCTTTTGAGTTGGTAGGCCTCCAACTGTGCCTTATCCTCTGATCTAATACCCATGATGGCCAATACCTTATACATCTCATCAATAAACTCTTGTGGGTCCTCATCCACTTTTGACCCATAGAACCCTGGTGGGTTCATCCTCATGAAGTCTCTCACCCTAGAAGTTGGTGTAGGAGCATGAGGGGCTTGAGCCCCTTGATTGGCTTGATTAGCCACAACATGTGCAAGCAAGGTGAGAGCATCCCGAAGATCTCCATTAGTCGGTTCCTCCTCGGGAATGCGATCCCTTCTTCCTCTTACATTAGGTATGATCTAGCATAGCAAAGAACAATCGTTAGGAGAAATGATGCTCACTTCAACTCTATAGCACAATGTTGACTATGGAGAAGGGAAACATTTCGTAAAGCGTCTCATAGCTTAACCATGAATAAGTCTCTAATCGACATGGTTTGTTGGACTCGGAGGATTTAACAACCTAGTGCTCTGATACCATCTTCGTCACGAACCAATGCTAGTGCCTAGATGTGAAACGGCGAATGGGGAAGACGAAGGAACCCCAAACAAGCCACATAGCATATCAGTACACATCCTTGGTCTCGGAAGCAATTAAAATGACAATAAAAGATAACCATAAACAAGGGGAAATTGGGACTAAGGGAATGCCTTTCATATCATATGCAACGAGAGTCAATAGAGTCAAGGCTCATAGCATATTTACACCATATGTCCAACAACACCTCTACTATATAAAGACAAGAGCGGGGGCTAAGAAAAGGTAACCAAGCTCACCCTCTTAGCCAAAATAGAAAATAAAGAAAAGTGTATCACTACATAATAATAGAATTATAGACCAATGTCCCTCAAATGGAGGACTCACCAATAAGATTGAGCGAAGTCGTACTAGCCACTTGGAGGAGGATGCTCAAGTGGGGCTCCGGTTCCTACATGGTGACATCATGTAGGCATAGAGTATGCGTTAGTACATTTGAATGTACTAAGTATGTGGGATGCAATGCTAATAAGAGATAGGCAACATAATCGAAATGCATAATTGTAAGAAAAGGATAGGTATAAATCAATCTGGCATGCATACTCAATGCTCAAGGTAAAACATACTAGTAAATTATGATCAAGGAATACAAACTCAATATGAGAAACATACTCAAACCCCTTTGTACCAACTTCAACCCTCAGCTTACCTTCATATTATCAGAACAAACGTTGCCAAATACGCAAAATGCATGAATGCATCAATAACCACAATCTCAAAAATTTTTGAGGGTACCCAATATTTCATCAAAATTTAAAAAGCATTTAAATACTATGTATATGCCAACAGATGACAATACTATGTATTTACAAACTATCTACACTACCTAGAACATGCCGGTTCAACAAAAAATTAAACATCCACAAGGAAAAAGAACCACAACAAGAAAACCTTTGGATCAAAAATAGGGAAAGTTATAGACTCGAGGCTACTCAGACTTCACCTTAATCGATAACTTCCCACACCCCACCAAAATAGCATACTTTGTCCTCAAAGTAAAGACAAGAAGAAGAACCAAACATCTTAACATACACACACACACACACACACACAGATATATA
>JAPFFP010000012.1:13078954-13096711 GCA_026153255.1 Solanum medicagineum | reverse complement strand
GCAACAAGCCCCTCCGCTTCAACAAGATGATGGGGTGTCGTATGCAGAGTTTAGAGTGCCTTTATCATGTTAGCCAAGCATTGATTGGCCAATCAAGCTAATAGGAGATCACCGTTCCTCTCCAAGTGCCTACTCTGGCCACTCGTGTTAGAGACTTCATGAGGATGAGACCTCTAGAGTTTCATGGTTCTAAGGTAGAGGAGGAACCCCTTGAATTCATTGATGAGGCTTACTAGATAGTAGCGGTAATGGGTATTCCATCGCAGGAAAAAGTCGAGTTGGTAGCTTATCAACTAAAAGGGGTATCAAAGATTATTTATGAGCAATAGGGGGATGAGGGGGCCAAGGAGCGAGCCAAATTAGATGGGAAGAGTTGGTGCACCTTTTTGGATCAGTTGTTTTCTATTGAGTTGAGAAAGGCCAAAGTCCAAGAATTCATCAACCTCAAGTAAGGGCATATGCGTGTGAGAGAGTATTCTCTCAAGTTTACTAATCCCTCCAAATATGCTCCTTTCATGATTTCAGATCCAAGGGCCTGTATGACCAAATTCATTTTCCGTATTTCAGATTCGGTGTCCAAAGATTGTAAGATTACCATGCTAGTGAAGGAGATGGATATCTCCCTATCAATGACTTATGTCAAGCAAATAAAGGAGGAGAGCTAAGGGAAAGAGCAAGGGAGTATAAGAAGGCTTAGGTAGATGGTAGGGGCTATTCTAACCAATGGATTGGAGGTCATAAGTTTCAAGGTGGCCAAAAGCAAGGTGAACAAGGGTCTACCAAACTCCTTCTCCTTAACCACTAAAGACAAGGGGGTAGCTCCTAAGCCCTAAAGCCCAAGTTGCCCCAAGTGTGGAAGGCTCCATAAGGAAGAGAGCCTAGCCAGTTCAAATAGTTGCTTCAAGTATGGGAAACCTTAACATCACACCAAGGATTGTATGAGTGGCGGTGCAAGGCCTTAAGGCCAACGTGGGCAAGTCTAAGGAGCCTTGAGTACTAACCATTTTTATACTATCTGTCATGCCACGAGAGGATACCCTTGGAGTGGCCAGTACTCAGAGATTATTGCTTGCCCCCAGGCCAACCACTCAGCCTCACATTCGCTCAATCACATTCTAATAGCGGAAGACATCAATAGATAAGGATATGTAAAGAAAAGAAATGATAAACGATGAATAAAGGCCAAAGGCCAAAAATTTATCATAACAAAGACTAGTATGAAAGAAACTAGTCAAGAATACAATCCAGTCATAACTCAACAGTCTAGCCTATGAAGTCTCTAAAACATCTGACTAAGTGGTGTCAATGACAGAACCATGACTACCTCAAAATAAAATAAAAAGGATAAACTCAAATCTAGAAGGAAAAATATGATATCCTCCAAAAGCAGGAGAGGACTCACCAATCATCTGAATGCAAATAGGTCCTTAATGGGGACCGTTAGTACCTGTCTTTGCATCATGAAAAAATGCAGGTCCAAATGGATGTCAGTATATGGAATGTACTAGTATATAAAATAGCATAAAGAAACATGTAAAGGGAAAATAACATCAAATCAAATAGCTCAACTAAATGGAAAAGGAAACTCAATCATCATGTTAAGAGTCTAAAGTAATAATAAAGTTTAGACAATGACCATTCATATACCATCTAATCCTGTCCACTCAGAGTACTATCAGGACCTATATAGGAGTTTCTCTAACCGAGAACAATCGCCTATGAGTCAGTAATTAATGATACAACAAAACAATGTCATTACCACATCCATCCATACTTTGTCAGGGTATAGGACATCCTATCAGTGGATCCAAATTAGTAAGATTAGTCCTCTTTTCAGGATAATAGGGAACATCTAATTTTATAGTTCAATTCTCTCATACGCCGACTTTGTAGTTATTGAGTCTGAGTTGGACTTACTCTTACTCAATTTGATGCTCAATACTCCTCCCAAGACTCAATATACTCATAAGACATCAACCCTATGGTTAACTTGTTCATCTAGTCTCATTAGACATTTGTCAACTCAATTCATCACATCAACTATCAACTCTTTGGTTACATTCTTCGAAGGTTCAGCTCTTGACTCATATAAAATCTATCATGTATTATTCTAACTTATAACATTCATAAAAACAAAGTAGAGTTAAAGCATTTAGGGATTCCATACACTCTTTAGGCTCAAATTATACTCATGCAAATATGCAAAAATAACAAGAATTCATTCTAGGGTTTATATAGAAAAGAAAAATCATCTATTTCAAGTATTTAATTCATCAAAATTGTAATTCATGCAAAATATATAGAAACATATTAGAATCTAAGAAAAACCTTCAAAAAATATCCATGGAATCCTCAATTCACTCACAACTCCACCAATTCGAGTTATGGGGCACATGGAAGAACATAATCTATGTTTTGGTTAGCATTACATACTTGGAAATTTCGAGTCTTGAAATAGCTTGGAAGAACTCAGAAGATTATCTTCAAACCCTAGCATTTTTTCCCTTGAAATCTTGTTGTAAGTTGGAGAGGGTGATTTAGCATGAAAAAAGTTGTACTGACATGTTTAGGGATTTATTTTGGTGTGAAAACATTAGGTTTAGGCTTTCCAAGAGTGAGAAAAGGCCAAAATAATCTTTCTTAAAAAGCTGTCAAAGTCATATATAGGCCCATCTATGGCCGTACAAACTTCCACGGCATGTAGGGACCCTTTCGTAAATTTTAGGGTAGATTTCGGGCTCTTTGGATCTATTTCATGAGCCCAATATATGGCCCGTAAAAGTTTCTACAACTCGTAAATTGGTTCGTACAATATGGGACCAAAAAAATGGACTTTTAGGACTTATTCCCATGAGTTAGCAGATGACTCGTACTTTAATCCATAGCCCATAATAGGTTTCGCAGGTACACTCTACATCTGGCAATCTCCAGTAAAACGACCATAACTTTTGACTCTAAACTCCAAATGAGGTGAAATGAGTGTGTTGGATAGCTAATTCAAAGACGTTTCATTTGGTGGGCCATGGGCCACCTAATTCTTTATTTTCTAAGGGTTATGATCATTTAAAGTTGACCCTTGTATAATCCAATACTAGAAACTCAATTTATAGGAAGGTTTTGAACCCTGCTAAGTAATAGAGGTCTCTTATGATCCTAATCCACTTCTCACATATAAGAATGATTCTTGAAACATAGGTGTATGTAAGAATAGAGTTATGGGGTGTCACACTATCCACGGTCTTCAAGAGGTTGAAGAGGCCCCGGATGTTGTCACCAGTATGTTGAGTGTTTTTAATTTTGACGCATATATAAAATTAGACCAGGGAGCTAATTTGTCATTTGTAACTCTTTTTCCTGCAAATAGATTCCATGCATGTCCGGAGATCTTTCATGAGCCTTATGAAGTAAGTCCACTTGTACGAGAGTCTATTGTTGTATGAAGAGTCTATAGAAATTGTCCAATCTCTATCTTGCATGAAGTTGTCCCTTGTGACTTAGTAGAACTTTCCATGGTCAATTTTTATATTATACCGGGGATGGATTAGTTTCATGCTTCTTATGCCTCTATCGATTGTAGAACCTATAGAGTGATGTTTCAATTCTCAAATGAGTCCATCTTGAGTAGCATGGTAGTAATTCTTCATGTAAAGGTTGATTTTTTTCCTTCCTAAAAGCTCAAAAAATGATCTCAAAGAGTTGCATATACCATTTAGTAAGGGTTAAAGATATCACTCTAAGGTTCCTTCTCTTGAGTCGGTCCCTATTGTTAGTGAGTTTCTCAATGTCATTCTAGATGAGCTACCGAGTGTTCCTCCTGAAAGAAAAATAGACTTTGGCATAGAACTCCTACCTGACACTCAACTTATCCCAATACCTCCCTATATAATGGCTCCGGCGGAGTTGAGAGAACTCAAGGAGCAATTAAAGGATTTGTTGGAGAAGGATTTTATTAGACCTAGTAGTTCTCTATGGGGGTGCTCTGATTCTATTTGTGAGGAAAAAGAATGGGTCACTCGTATTTGCATAAACTATCAACAACTCAATAAAGTCACTATTAAGAGCAAGTACCTACTCTTGAGAATAGATGACTTGTTTGATCAATTGCAAGGGGCTACATATTTCTCCAAAATTGACTTGAGATTTGGGTATCACCAATTAAGAGTAAGAGAGAGTGAAATTCCTAAGATGACTTTTTGGACTAGGTGTAGTCACTTTGAATTTGTAGTATAATATAATTTGGTCTCACTAATACACCAGCTATATTTATGGACCTTATGAATAGGGTGTCCAAGCCCTACCGTAACATGTTCGTAGTGGAGTTCATCGATGATATCTTGATTTGCTCCCAGAGTGGGAAGGAGAACATGGAGCACTTGAAGGGTTGTTGCAAACCCTAAGAGAGAAAAGATTTTATGCAAAATTTGATAAGTGTGAGTTTTGGCTAAGTGAGGTTGCCTTCCTTAGGTATGTAGTATCAAGTGATGGTATTAAAGTTGATCCTAAGAAGACTGAAGTATTAAGGAATTAGCCAAGGCCATTGACTCACATGGGCATAAGGAGTTTCTTGTGCTTAGCCAGGTATTAGAAAATGGTTTTACAAGATTTCTCCTCTATTTTGTCCCTATTAACCAAGTTGACTCAAAGAAGGCAAAGTTTGTCAAATGGATAAGTGTGAGAAATGTTCTCAAACTTTGAAGCGTCTAACTTCGGCTCTGATATTGGCCTTGTCGGATGGAAATGGACTTATGGTTAATTGTGATGCTTCAAGGATTGGCTTGGGATGTGTGTTAATGCAAAATAGTAAAAGGATTGTTTATGCCTCGAGACAATTGAAGGTACATGAGAAGAACTACCCAACTTATGATCTTGAGCTAACAGCCGTAGTATTTGCCTTGAAAATTTGGCATCACTACTTATATGGAGTTCATGTGGATGCGTTCACCTATTATAAGAGCCTTCAACATGCTTTCACTCAAAAGGATCTTAACTTAAGGCAACGGAGATGGTTTGAGCTTCTCAAAGACTATGATATGAGTGTGAAGTATCACCTGGGCAAAGCCAATGTAGTAGCCGACACCCTTAGTAGAGTCTCCATGGGTAGTATACATCATATAGAAGATAATGTAAAAGGGGGGTTGGCCAAAGAAGTCCATATCTTGTCTAGTTAGGAGTAAAGTTAAATGGATCCAAAAGTGGTGGTCCGATGATGCTTCATGGGTCTGATTCTTCCTTGATTGAGGAGGTTAAGTCCAAGCAAGATCTTGATCCCCCCTTAGTCGAGTTTTAAGCCTTAGTGAATAAAGAAAAGATAGAAGTTTTGTCACAAGTGGTAGATAGTGTACTCCGATATCAAGAGAGGTTATGTGTGCTCAATAATAATAAATTAAAAAAGTTGATATTGCAAAAGGCTCATAACTCTTCTTATTCTATTCATCCCAGTACTATGGAAATGTATAGAGACTTGAGAGAGATCTATTGGTGGAATGGAATGAACAAGGACATTTTCCAATTTTTGTTTGAGTGTGCTAATTGCCAACAAGTCAAAGTTGAGCACCAAATCCAAGGTGGCTTATCCCAAGATATTGATACACCTACTTGGAAGTGGGAAGAAGTCAAATGGACTTTGTAGTGGGGTCACCAAATACCAAAAAGCATTTTGACTTCATATGGGTGATAGTGGTTCATATGACAAAGTCGGCTCACTTTCTACGGGTAAACATGACATTTAGTGTCGAAGATTATGCTCACTTGTATATCCGAGAATCAATGAGGTTGCTTAGGATCCCATTGTCCATCATATCTGACCATGGTGTCGAATTCACCTCTCATTTTTTAAAGTCCTTTAAAAAAGAACTTGGTAATAAGGTGAAGTTGAGTACCTCTTTTCATTAAAAAATCGACGATCAAGCCAAGAGGACTATTTGCACTTTGGAAGATATGTTAAGAGCTTGTGTGTTGGAATTCAAAAGGAGTTGGGATAAGCATTTGCCTCTTATTGAGTTGGCCTACAAAAATAGCTTCCACGCAATCATTAAGATGGCACCATTTAAGGCCTTTTATGGTAGATGGTGCAGATCTCCTATCGGGCAGTTCAAAGTTTATGAGGTGGTATTGCTAGGACAGGACTTAGTCATGAACTCCATGGAGAAAATTAAAATCATAAGTGAAAAATTGCAAACAACCCATAGTCGGCAAAAGTCCTACTCTGAAGTAAGAAGAAGGGATCTCGAGTTCCAAATTGGTGATTATTTGAAGGTTTCTCCTATGAAAGGTGTGATACAATTTGGTAAAAACAAGAAATTGAGCCCTAGGTATGTAGGGCCTTACAAGGTGACGAGAAGAGTAGGAAAAGTGGCATATAATTTGGATCTACCCAATGAGATGCATTTAATCCATCTAGTTTTTCATGTGTTAATATTGAGAAAGTTCATAGACAAGATAAACTCCATAGTTTTTGTGGAAGATGTGAAAATTGAAGAGAATTTGTGTTCTAAAGAAGTATTGATTGAGATTTTAGACTGGCAAGTGAAAAGGCTAAGAAACAAGGAAGTTGCATCCGTTAAAGCACTTTGGAGAAATCATCAAGTTGAGGGTGCCAAATGGAAAGTGGAAGCGGATATGATGAAGTGTTTCCCTTGCCTATTCACTCTACTCAAGCCCAAGGTGTTAAGATATTCTCCCCTAAAAACTCAAATTCCTTGCATTTTAGTTTTGCCTGATGCATACACTCATCTTTATGTTTATGGAGTGTTTTGAGACATGTTTTGAATATGGATATTTTTTTAAAAAAAATTGAAATGATGTTTAAATGGAATTTTGCATGCACAATGGGTTGTTAGATGATGTTTAACTCCTTAGAACCTGTCTTTAAGTATATTTAGGAATGAATGTTCCCAAGGCGGAAATATTGTAATCACCCTCAGTTTATAAGCCTAGAAGTGCAGAAAAGTTGGACTGAAGAAAATGACCAGGGTCAATTCAGGAGGTCTAGTCCAAATCCTGTGGATAGAACCATGAGTCGTAGGTTTGGCTCGTGAATATGAACTTTAGGAAAGAAAAAGTTTCTAAGTGTGGAGTAACCCACGAAGCCATTGATGGATCGTAGGTCATTTGATGACTCATAGAAAGGGTTGTAATTGAGTATGCCAAACATGAAGAAAATTTGGAGTTTCTGGAAGAAGGATCATGATTAACAGGACAATCCGGAGACCATTCTACGGTCCATAGGAAGCCTTCATAGAAAGTGGCCCCGAGAAGTGGAATTTTGGCTAAGTGTGAAAGAACTCTACGAGTCCCACCATAACCCGTAGACCAAAATAGTGGCGGAGCCAGGATTCACATCAAGAGATGTCAAAATATAAAGTACTAAGCACACAAAAAAATAACAAAAATAAATTTTACTAGTGGAAACAAAACATAATTATATTATCACAACCGTACTCGACGCGATTTCATCTCTTGAAATGTCTTTACTATAGCATCATTAGAAATATTAATAAATACATCTTTTTCTACATAAGAAACCAAGTAATCGCTCAAAAGCTCATCATTCATCCGATTTTATAAGGCATTCTTTATAAACTTCATTGCCGAAAAAGCTCTTTCAACTGATGTGGTAGCAACCGGTAAAAGCAAAGAAATTTCACCAAGCTGAATACAAGGAAAATTTAAGTGTTTCTTTGTCTCAACTAATTTTCTTGAGAGATCACAAAGTCCATTTAGATTGGAGAACCTTTCATCAACATCACAGGCATCAATAATGTGAGTCGCAAGTCGATTCTCAAGAGTATCAATACTAAACTCAACAAAGTCATCAAGATATAATTTATCCATTTTCATTATTCTTCTGATGTCAAAACTAGAAAACGAGTCAATTGGATTCAAACAAACAACTCCATGAACCAAATCAGAGTCACCTTGTTAAAACGATTATTGAGTTCTTGAAGTTTTCAATCAATAATTTCACAAAATATTTCAACATGATAATAATGTAAGACTGTATAATCAGCAACTTTACGCCTTGATCTTCCATACTTAACAAATGGCTCATCAAAATTAGGTAACAAAATGTTGTACTTGATACAAAATGTGGATACCTTATCGATAAGTGCATCCCATCCATCATCTTAGCATTTGCAACCTTCTCTTTGCTATATCAACTGATAGCATTGCATTTGCAATATCTTGTTCTTTCTTTTGCAAGGATTTATTAAGCTCATATATAATTCCTAAGATATCTCTCATTAAATTCAACATAAAAGTAATCTTAAATGTTTAGCAAGCTTCAAGATATCTTGTTGCCTTAGCTCTTTTATCTGTAGAATATGCATCAACGACGAGTGCATCAAGAATATCAATAATAGAGTCAAACATAAGAATAAAATTACTAAAAAATTTATAGTGAGGTCCCCAACGAGTATCACCGGCTCTTATAAGACCAAGTTCTTGATGCAAATTGGTGTCGGTTGTAAGCTCACCCATATCTAATGCCTCTTGAATTCTTTTCTTTTGAGAACCTCGAAATTCATCCATATACTTAAAAGAAGCTCTTAACACATTCTAAACATTTGAAACCAATAATACTAGCTCTCTCACTTGAATGCATTTTTTAGAAACTGCAACAAGAGTTATATAAAGTTGATAAGCAAAACAATGGATAGAATGAGTTGAGACACTTTCTTGTTTAATCAACATTTTAAGACCATTCATTGCACCTTGCATATTACTTGTCCCATCATAACATTGTCCACGCAAGTAGGATAGCCTCAATGAACATTGAGCAAGTACCTTGACAATTGCCTCTTTTAAAAATAAAGCACTAATAACTTTAACATGTACAATATCAATCAATTATTCCATCACAAATCTCATTTGATCAACATATCGTAAAACAATAGTCATTTGCTCCTTACATGACACGTCAAAAGATTCATCAACCAATAAAGCAAAATAATCATCATTTGATTCCTTAATGATAGCTTTAATGGTTTTTATCTTACATACGATCATAATATCTTTTTGAATCATTGCAGAAGTCAAACATTTTGAGGAGCACAATCCAATACACAATCATGAATTTTATATCAGCATTTTGCATACCATGATAATTTCATGAAAATTATCCCTATAAAGTGATGATTTAGATTCATCATGACCCCGAAATGCAAATCCTTGATTTAAAAGAAGCCTATTACATTAATTGAGGCAGACAAATGAAGCCAATACATATGCTTAATTCGATCGAATTGTCTCTCAAATGTAGATACAATAGATTATTGTTGTCGCATTAGGTCTTCACTTTTCTTTTTTGCCTGATTATGAATGTTATTCGGCCCACCAATGTGTTGATCAAAACATTTCTTCTTATTCCAACTCTAAAACCCGATAGCAGAAAATACTTCACTTCCACCTTGATGAATGTTATCATCTTTAAACAAATAACAACTCAAACAATATGTTGCATCGTTACTTATACTATATTCCAACTAATCATGATACTCTTTAAACCACTTAGGATTAAAATGATGCATATCTCCATAAAATTTTATTTGAGAAAAAATATGATTCTTAGGTTGACAAGGACCTTGTCGAAGATATATTCTCCTAATTACATCACAATCATTTGGATGATATCTCTAGATTGGAATTCTTTTCGCTGGATCAAACTCTAAAGTATTTAATCAATATCTTGTCTTTGAGAAAAATGCAATGGTACTTCGACTTTCGATTGATTGACATTTGTTTTTCCTTGTATGTTGATTATTATAAGCCAAATTTGATTTGGCTACTTCATAAAAGTATTTCTTCAATTATTTTTTACACTGAATTATAAAATAATAATTGTATTACAAATATGTATAATTGCAAATAACAAATCAATCATGAATCACACAAGTAAACACAAATAAGGCATCATAATATTTATTACTTATGAAAAAATTTTAAAAAACAAAAAGAAGGAGGAGGAAGTAGCAATCCAACAACAAAATACACAAGAAAAATATAAATACAAGGTGAAAGGAGAAATTTACCGTTGATGTCATGACTACAACTAGCCGAGATGGATGAGGACAGCGGTTACCCAAATGACTGGAGGCTGGAGTCGTGGAGCGTGGAAGGTTGAGGTCATTGAGCATTATTGTTCCCCTATTCCACTTGGATCCTGATATCCCTAAAAGTATATCTTTTTTAAAAAATAAAATATTAAAGTCAAATAGTCTATTTTAATTTAAGTCAATCATTTAAAAATTAGAGAAAAAAGCTTTGGTTATTAAAAAATAAAGTAAGAAGACCTAGTAGTTAAATATGAAAAAAAACGCACCAGTTAAATAAGTAAAAAATATAAATTAAAAAAAGAAAAAAAAAACACAGCAGATAAATAAGAAAAAAAAAAGCTAATGAAAAAATGCATCAGTTTTGTTGGAAAAGACGCTTAAAAAAAAAGAGCTCCTAGTTGAATTTGAACTCAAGACATTAGAGTAGGAATCCTACAACCCTAAACCACTAAGCTAACTTTACAACTTGTGTCAAGAGGTATCAAATTTAATATCTATAGGTAAAAAATTAAAATTTGACTTATTACGCAGTGTAATTTTTCGACGAAGGGCTGTCGCTTGACACCTCTCGACAAAGGATAGATACGTTCATGTACCAAAGGACGGCCTGTAGGACGGGGTTTCGTGGTTAGGGTTTTGGCAATAATTTTTGACGATTGGAAATGGAGAATAGGACGGCCATAACTACAATCCGTGATTTAGCCTACGACCCGCTATCGGGGTCTCGTAGATGGGCTCCGATAGTTTTCATAAAGGAAAATTTTGTCCTTTCCGCCAAATCTAATCCTAAATCATGTCATTTTTAGGACTCTAAGGGCCCTAAATCAAACCTTAAACCCTAAGTATTCCTCATTCCTTTCATTCTCCCACTTTCAAAAGCTCTAAGGCATCCTTCGCCTGTTCAAGAACAACTAAGGATGCTAGGGTTTCAAGGGAATTCTTTCATAAATAGCAAGTTCTTTCTTTCTAAGCCTAACAAGGTATGTGAGTTTGAATTATGGGTCTCCTTTCACCCACAAAGTCCTACATAATGTATTTTTACCTTTTATTTAAGTTCTTTCAAGTTATCATGCATGCTAATGATGATTTAATGATATTTTACATTATTAAATTGATCACAATGATATCCTATGATGTTTTACTAAGTATTTTCATGTATTTAAGTTAATGATGATGACCTCAATGATGAGTATTTTGAAAGATGAATTGTGGGCTATTTTACATCCCCATGATTTATGATGTTTCAACCTAAGAAGTTAGTCCACTAAGTTTCAAGCTAAGTTTTGCATGCTACATGATATGATTAGTGCACTTAAGGAAAAGTTCTAAGGTTATGATATTGTCAAAGATATAAGCATGTTGATGATTGCCCTACAGATGTTTAAGAAGGTCCCTAAAATGACTCACTTGGAGATTTCTTAAGTTCAAGCTACTCCTAAGACTTTTTTACTTATGATTCTAGAGTGTCATAAATTGTTTAAGCTTGCATTTTGAAGATTTTGTGAGATGACTTAGCATCGAATGGGTGACATTGAGGTAGGGTTAAGTAAGGGAACTTTAGTAGCAATCTTTTGTCTCATTAACTATATGACACCATAGGAGTCCTTGTAGGCTAGTTTAGTGGATCCATGTAGGCTATTTATGTTATACAAAGAGCATGCGAAGTGACGGAGTTCCACTGGACAAGTGGTCTCCTCGTACTGACGTAAGGGGTTATATTGGATTCCATTTAGTAACTCACATGGTCTTATATGTCAGTTACATTCTCACAAGCTTTATGATTCAATATCTTGGTTCCATCACATGTGTTTCATTTGTGAATGACTCTTGTTCACATCGAGTGTTATTCCTTGTGCATGCTTAAGCTCATGTCTGTGTACCTTTACCAACTTATATATTATATGTTTTACTTATGAATGATGGCATTAAAATTTCATGTTGCATTACATCTCACATACTTAGTACATTCCAAAAGTACTAGCGCATATTTTGCTTGCATGATTTAATAATGTAGGGACAAGTACTCCTCCACCGGCTCGTGGCTAGTTTTCAGACGTTCAAGACGCTTTCATGGTGAGCTCTTAGTTCGGGTCTCTAGCACTTTTCATTCTTAGTATGTATTTTCAAATATTGATGTATATGTTGGCCTGTAGAGGTTTTTTCTTTCTATGTTGTTAAGTGTTGGAGTCTTTTCTATTTGATGGAATTTGATTGATACTGATTCCGTCCAATCTATGGTTAGATGGTATGATGTTTGGACAACATGAATGTTTTTAATATTGCTTCATTGTCATATGTTGCCCATAGTCCCTTTTCTCATTTCATTTCGCTATTGTTTATGTTTTATGTCTATGAATGCTTGAAATACTAAAAATGGCTTGAATGAAGTACCCCGGATAACTCATTCCCCGTATGACGAATAGGCCCCTAGACCGGGTTGTTACAGTTAAAATTGAGATGTTATTTTTTCAGCTATTTTGTGTTATTTTTAGGCCATATTTTCTCCATATTTTTGGGCTATTTTATGTCAATTTATAGGGAAAACTACTCAAAATAGACCTAATCTGAAATCATTTACCCTTAATGGACCCATGACTCAAATTATTTACCTTCTTACTCTACTTTTTCTTTTTATTTTGCCCTGACATTATGCTGACATCAGCATAAAATATCAGTATGAACACTATGAAATAATTCTCTGTGATACTCCGGCGACATATACATATCATATTGGTATCATTAAGAACGAGCTTAATCCTTTATAATATTCTGCAGTATATTGATACTCAATTAGTATCATATAGGATTATGTTTTTTTAAGAAATAAATAAAAAAAAATATTAAACTATAAATTAGTAGAAAATATATCCATTGTGATAATCTGTCAGTATATTTATACCATATCGATATTGTATAAGACTAGAAAATTATTAAAATTACAAACTTATTTGTTAAATTATAAATTAGTAAAAAATATATTCTTTGTAATATTATATCGATATATTGATACCATATCGATATCATATAGGACTGAGCTTGATCCTCTATGATACCTTATCGATATATGTATACGTTGTTGGTATATCATACAAGGTGAGTGTTAATGTTAGCATAATATTAGCACACGAATTTTAATAATAGACGAGCATAAAATATAAAAAATTATACTTATATGAATACAAATAGTTTGCTTCAAAAGGAAACTTACTCATTTCCAATTTTATGTTGGATGTTGTATATTCATGTCAAACCCAGAGCGGCCCAATTTTAAAGGTCGGAGTGTATTAAAGCTTAAACCCTAGTACATAAACCCTAGTCCCTGCTTTTGTTTCCAGAAAAAACAGAGACCTATACGAGAAGAGGAGGGAGAAATGGGTAGCGATAGCGAAGTGGAGAAAAAAGTGTTTGCTGTAGCTCCTATTGCCAAACCCCTTGCTGGAAAAAAGCTCAACAAGCGCATCTTCAAACTTGTTAGGCGAGGTATCCTTGGACTACTTATTTATAATTGTCTCTTTGGAATATTGTGATTTGATTGAACTCTACCTTATTTAACCTCAGCTGCTGACAAGAAATGCTTGAAGAGGGGCGTTAAAGAGGTGGTGAAGAGTATTCGACGAGGTCAAAAAGGGTTGGTCAAATTCTTTTCGGTTTATTTCATTTTTAAGGAGTTAATCTGGATGTCGATCGGTTATATTTCACTCTTTTCATTAGTCTAGTTCTGATGATTATGACATTAGGTTTTGTTTTAGATTTCTTTACGCTGCAATGTGACTTATGGAGAAAGAAAAAAAATGAATAAATGCTTGGCCACATAACACAACATCATACCTAGTTTAGTTCTACAAGTGGAATTTGTTGAAGGCAAAGTGTACGCATGACGAGGGAGGTGGTAGAGAAACTTTTTTAGAGACGCTTGGCTAAACCTTACTTATAAGCTCTTTTTCTCTCATTTATTGTTACTCAGTATATATACACATACTTACAGGGGTTATTTCTCTCTTAATGCCTCCTTAGTAGGGGTGACAAAATTAAACCTATTGAAGTTTGGGCGGGTTATTTCATTAGAACTCATTTTAACCCAACCCATTTCAACTCATTTAAAATTAGATTGATATTCAATCCGAACTGACTTGGGATAAATCTTGTCAAAATATTTTTAGAACATTTTTTTAAAAAAAAATTGATATGTTTTATATAGCCAAAATAAAGAAAAATATAATTTCATTTAAGTACTAAAATATTGAAAAAGAACAAATAAACTAACTAAAACTTAGTAAAAGTTAGGTCGGATTGGGTCTTGACCACTCTATAACTGATTACTCAACCCTTTTTGACCCCAAGCAAATTTGGGTTGGGTTGGGTCTTGACTCATTTGTTGTCTTGACCTATTATAACCCACTCAAATTTGACCCAACCCACCCAATTATCACCTCTAATCCTTCGTTTATGATCTGAGTGAAACATGCTTTTAAATGGTTTGACTTGGTCACTCTATGTTGCCCCTCCATCCTGGGCCTTGAAATGAATTTTATCTACTTAGAATAGAATTTTGGATACATTTGTGGATATTTCTAGAGAATGGGAAATATTTTGTTATAAAATATATTCGGGCATTTGTACAACTTCAATTATTCCAGTGTCTCTTGTCCAAATAATTTATTAATATCTAATTGCCTATCAGTGATCTACTTCCAGACAACAGAGATACTAAATCGACTGAAATAGACTTCAGTTAGGGAGTTAACATGAGTTTGAAAGTGACTGAGGTTGGAATAAAAAGAGTTGTTTTGTTGGGGTAATCTCTGTACTCGGCTTTTATCTCGACATTGTCTAATCATAACATGTAATAGCAGGTCATTGTACATATCGTGATTTTATTTACTTTTTTTCAAAAGAACATGTAATAACAGGCTAATTTTTCTCAGCACTAAATTTAGCTTTTGATTATGTAATTTAAGTGCTTTGATATGAATTTTGGTTGCACTTCTCATCCATGATACCACATTTTAACAGTTGCTATGTAGCAGTGTTCTTCGCTATTTGCCTACAAATTTACAATCATCGTATGTTTTTATTATGGATTTTCTATCTCTCAGCATCTGTTTGTTTTCTGGTGATCACAGAGTTTGTATTATAGCTGGAAATATTTCTCCTATAGATGTCATCACCCATGTTCCAATCCTGTGTGAGGAAGCTGATATACCATATATCTATGTCTCCTCGAAAGAAGTAAGTTGAATTTATATGCTTTTAAATACATTTTCTTTTCTGTTCTTTCACTAGTTACTATTTGCAGCTTCCTTCAGCTTTGAACCTGTGACACTGACTGTATTATAGTGCTTGTGTATAATCCTTTTCATTTTGTGTCAGAGAAATCAGGATTGTATATCCCGTCTTTTTATATTGTGTAAACTCCTTTGGTCCCATGAGTTGTTGTCAGGAAGCATTAAACTTGTAGTGCATTCTTTCCTAGAGTGGTAGCATTTGTTGGCTATCTTAAACTTGTAAGGCTGTGGTGTTATCAGATTTCAAAACAGTCGGTCATGATGTGGTGGTTGTACAAAGGCACTATTTCTGCTTTGCTTTGTGTATAACTGTATGACATGCACCATGCTCGGTAAAAATGATTGTGAAACTGATCAACTGTGTTTCAGGATCTTGCAAATGCTGGAGCCACCAAGAGACCAACATGTTGTGTTTTGGTGCAGACAAAGCCTGCCAAGGGGGAATTTAGCCAGGAGGATCAAGAGAAACTGAAAACAGATTATGATCAAGTTGTATCAGAAGTTGGTGAAATGGCATCCTCCATGTACTGATTATCAACAAAATTATGATATGGGAGTTTGTAACTAATTCAGCTTCACTAATGGCTCTCTAGTGCTAGTCTTTCCAAGCTGAGCTGCCTTTCTTTTTCTCTTCCTTGCCTGTCTAAGTTCTGGAACATGATTCAAATGTGTTGCTATGTAACCACATCCAAGTGTTGCTCACTTGCTCTATAGCTTGTTCAATTAGAAACGTGCCATGAGCATGAAGTAGAAAACCTATAAACAACAGATTGTTCAATGGATGCAATAGCAGTGTGATAAATGGGATCAGGGATGATGATGATTGATATGCTAGCCCCCAAATCAAATGATAAACTGCACTATTTAGCGTCTTATATAAATAAAGAAGGAACAGACATTTGTAATGGGTAAGAATGAGTAAAACAACGTGTATATTTGAAATTCAAGTTCAGGAAGTGGTGTTTAAGGTAAAGGATCATATTTATTTAAGATCCTATTTTTTAGGTCATAAATATATTCTTTAGTAATTACTATATTATAATTTATAGAAGTGTAATGGGAAGCAGCTGGTCGTTGCCATGCTAGCTTGCTATCCAGGGTTACTTCAGTAATTTCGGTTGTAGCTGCTCAAGCAGGCATCAGATCGAACGTGCTTGTTTAAGCAGCTTCAGGCCTTATTTTTAGTGTTACAAATGCTGCCAATCATGATAATTAAAGCTATTCAAACAGGCAGCAAGTCCACATGCCAACTTGTGAGTACATCCGTAATTTTTTATGGATCTTCTGTTGTAACTTGTTTGTATTATTTTTAGTGTTAGAAAATACTGCTAATCATGACAATTAAAGTTTCTCAAGCAGACAACAGGTCGACATGGCTGCTTGGGCAGCTTGAGAGTATATTCATATTTTTTATGGTTCTTCCACTGTAATTTGTTTGTCTATTTTTTGTGTTAAAAATGCTACTAATTGTGATAATTAAATATGCTCGAGCAGGCAGCGGCTTATGGGTGTATCCGTAATTTTTTATGGTTACTTCGTTGTAATTTGTTTGTCTTATTTTTAGTGTTAAAAATGTTGTTAATCATGTTAATTTAAGTTGTTCAAGCAGACAACAGGCCGACATGCCTGCTTGAGGAGCTTGATAGTATATCAGTAATTTTTTTTTATTCTTCTATTGTAATTTATTTCTCTTATTTTTAATGTTAAAAAATGATACTAATCATTATAATTAATAACTTAAAATACTTTTAAAAAATATGTTACGCCACAATATTTTTAATTGACTCTCTAAATTCTATTTACACCACTAAAATTAAAGCAAAAAAATAACTCGTATTGAACCGCACAAGCGCGAGCACCAATGTCTAGTTACTAATATATTTATTTAGCTGCAATATGCATCCTTTTCTAGAAAGCTTTTTACTATTGTCTTTTTTAATTTGGCATTTCTTCGATGTCATTTGGGGTTTTTAATTGTTCTACATTCATATTTATGAATATGACGTTTTTAGACGGTGTATGCAGTGATTTAATTATTTTGGAGAAAACTCACGCTAACAATATTATTGGTAGCCAAATAGAGATATGAACGTGAAATAATTTGGGAAAAGTAAGGTTATGTCTCTTTAAAGCAAATTATTTATATCCATATATCCTTTTACACTTTATGCTCTCTTAGTATTAAAATTTGCCTCCTTGCTATTAAAATTTAGGCACTGACATCATTTGATGTCAGCACCCTACTTGTATCATATATCAATAGGGTATATATATACCAACAAGGTATCATAGATGATTAAATTCAGTCCTATATGATACCGATATGATATCAATATACTCATAAAGTACCACAAATAATATATTTCCTACTAAGTTAAAATTTAATAAATAAAGTTTATAATTTTAATAATTTTTTC
>JAPFFP010000012.1:13065324-13078854 GCA_026153255.1 Solanum medicagineum | reverse complement strand
TCAGAATCCCTCCCCCAGTTACCCAATCACAAATCCCCAACCCCCCCCGTCAAATTACCAAACACCGCCATACCCAAGATTCCAGACCCCCACCCCCCCCCCCCCCCCGGTCGAAATCATCCCAATTACTATCGAGTGCCTCCACCCCCACAAAATAACTATAACACTCCTCACCCAAATGCAGATAAAAAACCCCTAGGGTGTTCACTCTGCTCGCTGAAAGCCGGACAGAGCTATTTGAAAGGTTGTCAGCTGCAGGATTGATCCAGTCTGCCCCTCCGAGAGCCATGGGGACTAATTCTCGTTTCTTCAGGGGTGATCATACTTGTTCTTACCAGTCTAACAGTGTTGGACATAACACTGAAGATTGCATAAATCTGAAGCATAAAATTCAGGATTTAATTGATCATGACATGGTTGTTTTTCGGACTGTTGCTCCCAATGTTAACAAGAATCCTTTACCTGATCATAGGGGAAACATTAACGGTATGATTGAGAAAGAAGAAGATTGGTGTACAGCTAAGAAGATAGTGCCAGATGGCACTGTAAGTTTAGAGAAAAGCGTGGCATCTCTAAGTATCACCGAGAAGCCAAAGGTGGAGATTTTAATACCTTGTGAAGTGATTGCTACGGCACCAAAAGGGATTCCTAACAAGAAGGTTGACATCAAGATTATTAATACAGGAAAACCAACTCCGGGAGCACGTAGAAAAGCTCAAAGGCCGATAAGTGAAGCTGAGGCAAAAGAATTTTGGAGAAGAATGCGGCCTCAGGAGTACTCTATCGTGAAACACGTAGAGAAGATACCTGCCCAGATTTCTGTATGGGCACTACTGATGAATTCACGACGTCATAAACAGGCACTAATGAGAGCATTGGAGGACACTTATGTGCCTGTAGGAACAGACAGCGATAATCTGGCAGCCATGATAAGCCAGGTTACCCAGGGTCATCGCATCAGTTTTGGCAGTGAAGAGCTACCATTCGAGGAAGCAATGCATAATAAGGCGCTTCATGTTACAATCAAGTGTCGAGATATGATCCTAAATCGTTTCTTGATCGACCATGGATCTGGACTAAATATTTGCCCTCTATCCACTCTTAAGCAGTTGAACTACGATGTGGGGAAAATCCAGCAAAGCCGAGTTATTGTGAGAGCGTTTGACGGTGGCCGAAGAGATACACTGGGGGCAGTGAATCTAACAATTCGTGTGGGACCCGCTGAGTTCGTTGTCGAACTTCAAGTGATGGACATAGCTACTAGCTATAACATGTTGTTAGGAAGGCCTTGGATCCATATGGCGGGAGTTGTGCCTTCTACCCTCCACCAAATGATGAAGTTCATTTGGGATGAACGTGAAGTGGTTATTTATGGTAAGGGAAGCCATTCGAATGTGTACGCGCCCATCCTCAATAATGTCACTAGAGGATCGGATTTCTACACAGTTGAAATAGTGAAGGCTACCGAAGACGACTGGACGTCGGGACCTCCTATGCCTGCTGTTTATAAGATGATAGCCACAGTGATGTTGAGGAATGAGTTTGAACCTGATTTTGGGCTAGGGAAGCAGTTGGAGGGTATTACCGAGCCTATTCCATTGCCAGCAAAATAGTCAAAATTCAGCCTGGGATACACTATCTCGGGAAAAGATGAGTGGGAGATGCAGAATCAGAAGGAAGATCGAGCCTTGGCCCGGCCAATACCGCATCTGTATCATTTGTTTCCAGTACAAGAATGCATAAGTGACGATGGTCTTGGGGGAGGGATCTGGGACCTATTTGAAGAAATTGATGCAATTGATGATGATGAAACTGACCAAACATCAGTTGTTCGAGGTGCAGAACCGAAAGACCAAGAGTTGAGACAGACATCCATATCGTTGTTGAACCCATACTTGTCTTGGTAGACAAAGAATTGCTAAATTACTCGTTTTAAAAAGAATAGGTGGCAGTTCGACGGAGGCCCGTGCCCCATCTTTTACCTTGATATTTTACTCCTGTTTGATTTCGTTTTAATTTCTCTCGTAATATCTCAAAGGCAGATTGACCCTTAGTCATAGCGAAAGTTTGCACTTTCTTTAAATGAAAGCCTCCATTTATTTTCAAATTCCACTTACTATTCATCTTATCATTTCAATTACTTCTTATCTAACTATGTTTATTTATGATTTCAGTTTAAATAATTTTAAACCTGTCAATGTTATGTCATGTCAAAAGCTGAATGAACAGAATGAAGCAGATGACAATGAATTTGAGGAATACGATGAAATAACCATAGTACCCGAACATCTTGCCCAGGAATTGAGACAACTTGAGAATCAGAAAAAGCTTAATCTAGACGAGACTGAGACAGCGAATCTGGGAGATGAAGAGTGTGTCAAGGAAACTTGAATCAGTGTCCATCTGAAGGATGCTCAGAAGGAAGAACTCATTAGTTTGCTCAGAGAATACATAGACATGTTTGCTTGGTCTTATGAGGATATGCCAAGTTTGAGTACTGATATTGTCTCTCACAAATTGCCTATCAACCCAGAATTCAGTCCAGTAAAACAATAGACTCGAAAGTTCAAGCCAGATTTGAGTCTGAAAATCAAGGAAGAAGTTACCAAACAGATACAATCCAAGGTGGTAGAGGTGACGCAATACCCCACTTGGTTGGCCAATATTGTTCCAGTGCCCAAGAAGGATAGAAAGATCAGGATCTGTGTTGATTACAGAGATCTCAATAAAGCCAGCCCCAAGGATGATTTTCCATTGCCAAACATCCACATTCTCATTGATAATTCTGCCAAACGTGAGATGCAATCATTCATGGATTGCTTTGCAGGATATCATCAAATTTTAATGGATGAGGAGGATGCAGAAAAGACAGCTTTTATCACACCTTGAGGTGTGTACCATTATCGAGTGATGCCTTTTGGCCTAAAAAATGCGGGAGCTACTTATACGAGAGCTATGACAACTCTTTTTCCATGACATGATTCACAAAGAGATTGAGGTGTACGTGGATGATGTCATCATCAAACCCCACGAGAGTTCGGATCATCTGGCTCATTTGAAGAAATTCTTTGATCGCCTACGTCGGTATAGTTTGAAGTTGAATCCAGCTTAATGTGCTTTTAGGGTGCTTGTCGATAAGTTATTAGGATTTATAGTCAGTCGAAGAGGTATTAAGCTCGACCCTTCTAAGATCAAAGCAATTCAAGATTTGCCTCCTCCAAAGACGAAGAAAGAAGTCATGAGTTTCTTGGGGAGATTAAATTATATCAGTCGGTTCATAGCCCAATCCACGTTGATTTGTGAACCTATCTTCAGGTTGTTGAAAAAGGATGCATTGACAAACTGGAATGAAGAATGCTAAACTGCTTTCGATACTATCAAAAGCTATTTGTCTAATCCACCGGTGCTGGTACCTCCGCGAGAAGGAAGTCCACTATTATTGTATTTGTCGGTTTCTGATAATGCATTCGGGTGTGTTCTTGGCCAGCATGATGAATCCCTAAAAAACCTAGCAAACCTCAATCTATTACTAGAATCAGCATCATTTTGAAAACCTAGAAAACATTTGTCGATTTCCCCAGCAGAGTCGTCATTTCTGTTAATTCAAAAGATGACTTTAATTTCGAAAATCCAATTTAATACTTAATTAATTTAAGTACAAATTAAATTCCCCAACAGAGTCGCAATTTCTGTTAATTCGAAAAATGATGATGACTTTGGATTTTTTCCAAAAATCTGATTTAATGCTTAATTAATTTAAGTACAAATCAAATTCTTGAAAATTTGAAAAAGTCATCACCTAATTTTAAGTATAATTAGGAAACCAATAAATATTTTAAAAGATCTAACAGAAAAATCTTTTAAAAATATACCAAAGGAAGGGTTCATGTTCAATTTCCACTTTGAGAAGAACTTAATCACTCAAAATGACAGCTAACATGCGGTTGACCGATGATTAGGAAATTGATTAAAGATTTGGTTGACTTTGAAAAATTGACTAGTTTAAAAAATTGACTAATTTTGAAAGAATTGGTTCATTTTGAAAGAATTGGCTAATTTTGAAAGAATTGGCTAAATTTGAAAAGATTTGACAAAACCTGACTAAATTTGAAAGAAATTGGCTAAATTTGAAAAAATGTACTAATTTTAAAAGAATGGACTAACTTTGCAAAATTGACTAAGTTTAAAATTAACTAACACTTAAACTATTTTGCAAGAGTTGACTAAATTTGTAAAATGTTGACTAAAATTTGAAAGAATTGACTAAGTTAAAAAGTGACTAACTTTAGAAAAAAATTAACCAATATTTGAACCTATTTTGCAAAATTTGCCAAAATAATTGTAGGAATATTTCTAACACAGAAAATCATAAAACTGGAAATTAACATAGATGAAGACATTTTGAGAAAATTAATTAGATTAACAACCAGCAAAATAATACTAACAAGTTAATGTTAGTATTCACATAAATATAAACAAATAAATAAACAAATAACATAATCTAAAGAGAGTCAAGGATTGGGCTTTTGGCCCACTTTCCCCCTTCCTAATTTCCAAGAGTTAAGCCCGTGATATACACTTTAGTGTATATTTTCTGTATATCAGAAAAGATGCAAACGCGGAAAGAAGAGCCCATTTGGGATTTCAAAGTGATTTTTCATGCAACAAACAAATAAAATATGGAAATAACAATTTTAAGCACTTAATAAAAAATATAAAGGTATGGGGGTATACTGCAGTTAGTTTTAAAAGAAAGAATAAAATAAACTACGGTAACCATTAAGACACGAAGGTTAATATGAGACTTTCATACATAGTAAAATCAATAATCTTAGCCACATTGGTTGATAAAACTATAGTCGGTATTTGGATTGACAGCGTAACGAACACTAAATCACAACAGTGGGTTCAAAGGTTCCAATTAGAAATATTAATCGTATTACAGACCCCATTTTATGAATAATGCACCTTAATTAAAGAATAAAGAAATCAACTTAGAGAGAATATTAAGACTTTGCAAATCCAACTAACATTTAAAAGTAAAGCTACTTTAACTCCTCAGCAACTAGTAAGCGGGTTTGGTCATTTTTTACTTAAATAAGCAAGGGTGAATTTTAGACAAAAACGACCCAAAGCCATGTTCAAGTGTGATGCCAACCAGAAACAAATCCAAAACAAAGATTTTTCACACATATTACGCTAAAAAAAAATAAACACTTTACTAAAATAATTGCAGGACTTGAAAGCTTAGAAACGAATCTTAAACATGATAACAACCATCATCCAAAGTGTCCATATTTTATCAAAAACCAACATTTTTACAGCCATACTAACCCATAAATCATAGGTATGATGAAAGATCAGTCATCTATTTCCAACTAATATAGACACTCAATATACAGAAACAGTAGTGCTAGTGAAGAAACTAAACATGGAAGCAACTATTTAATGGTCGAGATGAGATATTGTTGCTAATGTTAACAGGAAAAATCATTTAGCAAATAAAATCCATTTCAATCACTTAAAATCTACAATTAGTATCCCAAAATGAGTGATAAATCATGACAATGACAGTAAACATAAAGCTTCAACAGATTTAAATCAAGAGTAGACAGATTTGTCAAAACCATTGAAGCTAAACGCAACATATGCTCACTACACCACCTCATGGGATTAAATTAGTATTGATATAATCCATATTGGTGATATCAAAAGGAACTGCCACATAATGGCATTTTGCAGTCAGCAAAGAAACGGCCGGGCGCCATGCATAATACCAAAGGATCGACAGATGACTCAATGGCGAATTTAACTAGAAGAAGACTGAGATGAAACGGCAAACAACAGCCCGAAACATTAATGTGCTCGTAAGTAATATAACCGAAGCAAGAAAACAGGAGGAAACTTTCAAACTATAATGTGAAGACAGGAAACAAATGACAAAAAAGAGACTATAACAAGTTCATAAAACGCCTGCACATCTGACTTCTTCGCC
Organism: Solanum medicagineum; assembly: GCA_026153255.1. Taxonomy (NCBI): domain Eukaryota; kingdom Viridiplantae; phylum Streptophyta; class Magnoliopsida; order Solanales; family Solanaceae; genus Solanum; species Solanum medicagineum. The sequence goes on along the minus strand of JAPFFP010000012.1, from coordinate 13,072,859 downwards.
ATGATTAACACGCAAATGGTAAAAGTTGGTTAAATCATAAACGTGGCTCGACTGAAACAAACGAAGCAGCAACTTAAGAGCTCAACATGCTCGAGAACAACAGGAACTGTAACGGGGATGCAGGGGAAGAAAGACAGTGAACTCGACTGAGAAAATACGCTCACAGACCCTCTCAGAATAGCACAAACGTCCTTAGATTAGAGATTTGAACCCTCGAAAACATAACAACGAAAAATGAGCTATCTAAAACGTAACAAGATCCAGCAAGAACTCCCAGTGACCGTGTTAAATGAGAATGTATCCCAGAAATTGATTAAGACATCAAACATGATGCTAAACGCTCACAACTCAGCAAAACAAACATGACATCCATCGATAACTCAACAAGGTAACTCCGTTTGAGATTACGCCTCATGTCTAAAACAGAAGAATACAGATGAGACTGAGAGTGTTACCTCTTTAGGAGCAGCGAAGTGAGACGTCGAGTTTGAGCCGACCTTCCACACTGAATGGAGCTTTGTTTGAGGATGCTCAAGCTCCGAGAGTGAAAAAATCCCTTTCTGAAAAAATTGGTTTTTCAGAACCGATTTGAGGTCGAGGAACAGCTACTGAAATCGATTTCAGGTTTCTCTTTAGGTCAAGAACAGCTGTGAGATTTTCTAGGGTTTTTTGAATGAACAACGGCTGCCCCAAACAGTGGGGAAGCGGGGATTATATATGGTTCGAATTAGGGCAACCACATGGGGGAAAAATCAGAGGGCCTTTTTGGGAAAATCCCGATCGATTTTGGAGCTTGAATTTAAAATCGACTACCTCATCCTTTGGAATCATCCACGAGTCCATATCACAGCCATCGATTTCAATCGATGGTTGTGATATGCACCACGTTTTGATTCCAAACGGACGAGGTACGAATTCGATTGACGGGGAATAGGGAAGGGACACGTATGTACGGAGGAGAAGGGGAAGAAACCGTTGAGGGGAATATGGTTTTGACGTTTTTCTGGTTTGGTTTTGCTGGTTTCCTTTGCCTGGTTTGGGGTTGAAGGAGAAGGGAAAGGGGAAAGGGCAAAGGGGAATGGGAGTGTGAGGGAAAGGAAAAAGGGAGAGAAAAAGAGATTTGGGGGCGCGTGGCCCCCACGCACCGCACATATATATATATATTATATTATAAATTGGCTGAAAATAGAAGGGAAATTGGGCCGGGTTAAGGGTATTTGGGTTGGGTTTTTATTGATTTTGGGTTAAAATTGGGCTGACCATTTGGTTTGAAAATAGGCAGAAGAAATTGATTTAAAAATTGACCAATTCGATTACAATTTTGGCCAATTAAATGTAATTAAATTGAATTTGATTGACTAATTTGACTACATGACGAATTATACAAATTAATGAAAGAGCTTTTAATATTATCGACCTTAAATAATTAAGAATAATAACTCCTGAAATTAAATAAAAAATAAAATTTATTTGAGAAAATATTTTTTGCATTTCAAAAGCTAATTATTTCAAATTGTTAAAAATAAAAAGTTCAATGATTAATTTATATCGTGGAGGATAAAAATTGAATGTCAACAGCTAGTTCTAACCAACTATCTATCACTTTTGGCTCACTTGACCCAATTCAAATATATACCTCTGAAAAGGAGAAGTCCTTAGAGCCCAACAAAACCCAAACTGATAGAGATAACGATGAAGATTGGATTCTCGTGACTAGGTGGAGACGTAACAAGACAAGTTCACGAAAAGGATCATTTAAGTAACTGACCAAAGGAAGGATGGCGAGGAGACCAAAGAAGCAAAAGTTAGTCACACGTCCAAAGAAAGCAAAGGTGGAAGTGCATCACTATTAGAAGCCACGATGTCCTCTGACTTTTGGAGATTTCTTGCCGAGTTGGTTTCATACTATGGCTATACATGAAAATATCGAGGCATCATGTTTTAACACCGACAAAGGAGAATCAGTAAGTGAAACTTCATCAATGATGTCTCCCATGGATAAAGAAGAAGCAATGGGTGAAACCCCATCAAATATGTCCCCCTTATCTCCTAAAAAGTTTATAGAACCTTCTTTTCAAGAAGCGCATACATGTGACACAAAAATCACATTTATAGATGATGATCATCTATTTCATAAAAAACTATATAATCATCCTTTGTATATGGTAGGTCACATGCTAGAGAAAAAGATAAATAGAATCTTGATTGATGAAGGATCTGGGGTTAACATTCTACTCATCCATACATTAAAAAAACTGGGTATCACGACTAAGGAACTTAGCGAAAGTCGTCTATTAATACAAGGATTCAATCAAGGGGGCAGACATCTATGGACTCTATCAAGTTAGAAATCTATATTGGTGATTTACGATCTAGCGCATGGATGCATGTGATTGATGCAAAGACTTCGTATAACTTTGCACGCCTTGGGTATATGAGAACAAAATTGTCTCATCCTCTTACAATCAATGTTTGAAGTATCTTCAAGTTGGAAGTAAAAGGAAAATAGTTGTTGATGATAATCCTTTCACTGAAGTTGATTCACACTTTGCTGATGCAAAATTCTATATAAAGAATTATATTGTGAAGAAAGCAAAACTTGACGATGTCAAATCGACCAAGTCCAATAAGCCTGCCAGCAAAAGAACTGATGTAGTTATTGGAAAGGTCAGACCAACAACACATAGATTAATAGTTGTCTTAATCTATGTGGATAACATGATTATTACAGTAGTAGCTTAGAATTGGTCAAAAAAACCAAAAGGTATCTTGCAACAAGCCTTCAAGATGAAAGATTAAGGTAAATTAAAGTACTTCTTGGGCATAGAATTTAAAAGATCTGAGAAAGGTTTCTGGATACATCAAAGAAAATATGTTCTTCAACTTATCTGAGAAATTGGATTAGCCGCTGCTAAACCTGCCATGATACCTAGGGACATCAATGTCCAACTCACATCAACAAAGTATGATGAACATCCTGGAATCAATAACTCTCAGGACACTTTTGTAGATCAAGTTTCATATCAAAGATTGATTGATAAACTGTTGTATCTAATTATGACTAACGGAGATCTAACCTTGATAGCCTATTGTCATGTTGATTGGGCATCTTGTTCTATGTCAAGAAGATCTGTTTTATGTTATCTTATCAAGCTGGGCAACTCTCTCATCACTTGAAAATCAACAAAACAGACTACTGTCTCCATAATCTTAGCAGAATTTGAATATAGGAGTATGGCAACTACATTGTCTGAGATAATTTGGCTAATTGTTCTACTGAAAGAGTTGGAAATAAAAATTAATCAGCCTATTGACATCTATAGTGACAACAAAGCAGCTATGCAAATTGCTGCCAATTCTGCTTATCACGAGAGGATAAAACACATTGAAATAGACTGTCATTTCATAAGAGAAAAAATTGTGCTAGAATTAATGGTTACAAGATACATTTCAACACATAAGCACCTTACAGATATCCTAACTAAAGGACTTACTAAGGTTCAACATGAATATCTAGCCTCCAAACTATGTATTCTGAATATCTTCACATCCTCCCATAACTAACTTGAGGGGTTGTATTAAAAGATAGAAGGAATAAAGGGGCAAAAGAGTCTTTTCCTATTTCAAGAAATTAGTTAAAGGTTGTTAGGATTAGTTAGATGTAGTTGCTCTCTACACCTATATAAAGTCTTGTATCATATTGTGTTAGAGAAGTTAATGAAAAACTACAAGTTCAATTGCTTCCTTCATCTTCCTCCTAGTCTACTTCTTCTTTCTTCTCTTTCTTCTTGAACTGTGATTACATTCACTCAAGAACATTGATTGCTCCAAATTATAAATAAAAGGAAATCTGAAATACACAAGTGCACTTTTCAAAGTATTCTACTGGTAATATTTCACATTAGTAAACATTAATTTGTTTTTTTGGGAGAAACTAACTTCGTACCCGTTTAAAGTAAACTATTTTACATACATATACTCTTTTACATTTTATACCCTCATACTATTAAAATTCGTCCCCCTAATATTAAAATCCATGCGCTGATGTCATGATGACACTAGCACCCACCATGTATATCATATCAATAGGGACTACATATAGCAATAGGGTATCATAGAAGATTAAGCTTATCCTTATATGATACCGATATGGTATTAATATACCAATAAAGTATCACAAAGAATATATTTTCTACTAATTTAGAATTTAATAAATACGTTTGTAACTTTAATAATTTCCTATTAATTATTTTATTTATTAAAAAAAAGAGCTCAAAATTATATGATAGCAATAGGATATCAATATACTGGCGGAGTATCACAGATTATTGAGCTCATTCTATATAATACTGGCATAGTATGTGTGTGTGTGTGTGTATATATATATATATATATATATATATATATATATATTATACCATCATAGTATATTTCATAGTATTTATGATGATGTCGTCATGACGTCAGGGCGAAATAAAAAGTGGTAAATGGGGTAAGAAGGTAATTAGTTTGGGTTAGGAGTCCATTAAATCAAATTTTACATCAAATTCTATTCTCACGTAAAATTTGATACTTTGGAACTCCAATTCAACTCTAAATTCTACATCATTTTATTGTGTAAATATTGTCACACCAAATTCAATTTAACTTCATTGAATATTTTAATATTATTTCATTATACAAAAATTTTAAGTAAACATTGTATGAATTGTATATTTTGATTAAATCTTCTGTATATTTAGTTTTTTAAAATCTAATATTGTTCATAATAGTAATTTTAGTTATAAAATTTAACATTTTTATAAATGAAGTTTTCTATATATGACTTTAACTTTTTAAAATTTAAATTTAGGTTATTTCTTCTGAATTATAGTTGGATATATTGAATTGCAAATATATACATTATTAGACATATAATACAATGTACTTCAAAATAATCAAAAGCAATAAACATTCAACAAAGTAGTAATTGACGTACATCAAAATTGAAATATAAAATACATATCAACTTTAAAAGTAAATCAAAACATAATAATTTAAAAAGATTACAATAATAACTTAATAATTTGGATAAAAATTATCGATTTCAATAATCTTTACCTTTGACATAAAAAAATTTAAAACAATGAAGCTCATTTTGAACTAAGTAATGCATTGATAGAGCCTATATGGGGCAAAGTAGTTATCTTGAAAGCTGAATGTTACGTAGAATTTAAAATAAAGTTTTTTAATTATGTAATGTTTATTTCATTAATTATTTCACTTTTATTTATATTATTCATTATTATTTATAGTGTATAGTATTTGTTTAATAATTTTTATTTTTTAAAAATTTGATATAAAATAATTTTGTATTAAACAATTGTAAAGAAATATATGAATTATATTTGGTGAATATTTTAAATTTTTTTAATGTAAGATTTGATATAGTGAAAATTGAGGTTGATTTATATTAAAATAGTACTAACGTAAAATTTGATGTTATGAATTGGAGGTGCCCTTAGCTAAGATTTATGAATCCTCGTTTGTTATTAATGTAGAGGATGTAGAAAAAAACTTGATAACTCCGTTTACCGAAATTCGAATTAAGCATCAAATTGTCCATTTATATTTTATGTCCCTTTTTGCAGCAGCATTAAGCAGTCCATTGATAAAGGTGTGCAATATTTATAAAGCTGTACAATACCCGCACGTTACAATTGTATATTGTAAACCAATTATGACATAGCAAAAAAAGACAGTTGACTAATCTAATATATGTGAAACAAAGTCGACAATAAAATAAATGTTCTTACAAATTGACCTCTATGACACAAAACGATAAAATAAATATAAAAGAGTACAGCAAAACTTCCTACTTTACTCGAATAGTTGCAGTAGAGCAGAGAGTATGATTAAGCAATGGAAAAGCAGCAATCAAGCAAGTAATGAGAATTATTAACGATCAGAGAAAAATTGTGATAGTGAAACGTTTCAACTCTGTTTAATAAGTTGACATCTTAAACAATCATGTAAGCATCATCTGGTTAGTTCATGGAGAAAAGAAAAAGAAAAACTTTTTTGTGTAGGAAATGAATCAAACAAATATAACTTAAGAAAATAATAAAATTTTGACAGGGGAGTGTAGTTAGTTAGACCGACTTCACATGGGATACCTACTCAATGTGCAAACCACACTTTTCTACTTGTCACCTTTTTCTATGTTGTCTCCTAATGTCCTTCTTGTTACCATTTTAATTATTCACTATAGTTAATCCACAAGGTGTTTTCTCTAGTAAAATCAATGAAACTTAATTATTGAGACTCATATACTATGCTCAATATGAAGTATCTTTTTCATTTTGAAAAGCTATAGCTGAACATCAAACAAGTTTCCAAATTTTATTACTTTTCACTTCTAAGCTCCAACACAAATTAATAATAACTGCCCAAACTATCCCCAATGCAAATTGGCTGATTAAATTCAATCTCATTTTATGAATGAGACTTTAGGTAAAAAAGAAGAAGCTGGCTTATGTCAATTATTATCACACATGGAAGTTTATGATCGAGAAAACTCTAACGGCTCATTTGATTTGGATATAAATCATGATGAGATTAGTTATACCGGGATAAGTTATATTTGGGATAAGTTATACTGAGAGTAGTTTTTATTGTTTGTTTGGTTTGGCATTTTCAAAATATTATCCATGGTACAATTTGCAAAAATAAGATGTTTGTTACAAAAACACCCTCCACCTTATTTAGTTTTTTTTTTTCCATTTTCTTTGCATGCTTTAGTTATTCATTGTTAAAAATAAAATTTTCATTTTAGTTAACTATGTGTATGCATTTTCATAATTGTGCCACGTGTTTTTAAAATTAAACTTTCATCTTACTTAATTTAAAAATAAAATTTTCATCTTATTTAGCTTTAAATAAAATTTTCATCTTATTTAACTTAAAAAAAAAAATTCTCAACTTATTTAACTTAAAAAATAAAACTTTCATCTTATTTAACTCAAAAAATTAAAATTTCATCTTATTTAGCTTAAAAATAAAACTTTCATTTTAAGTTAATTAAAAGCCAAAAAAATTATAATTAAAATAATTTACATTTTAATTTATATAAAAATATAATTTTAAGTGAGTAATAATATTTAATTTAAAATATGTAATTTAGTAGTGGAGTGAGCATTTTAAGAGAAATCAAAATATAAATAAATATAAGTATTAGACAAATAAATTTAACTTATAATATATTCATAAATAGAGATTGCATTTACAAAATATAATTTTTTAAACAAAAAATATATAAAAATAAAAATTAATTAAAGTAGTGAATATTGTTGTAATTATTATTAAAAACTATGTTAATGTACATAAAATGAATATTGGTGTATAAAATAGAGTTTAAGGAGGTTATTTTTGTTATTTCACAAACCTTATCCGAGGATAAATTGTTAGACCCCGAAAGTTCTTAATTGATTCAAATTAGTAAAGTTTGGGACAAATGTAAATTTATTCTAAAGTGTAGTCTTTAAGATTTAAATTGT
>JAPFFP010000012.1:13052938-13065224 GCA_026153255.1 Solanum medicagineum | reverse complement strand
CGACTCGTTATCCCACTTGTGGGAAGTGTGGCAAGTCCCATCCCGGAGAGTGTCTTGTGGGCACAAATAGTTTGTTTTAGATATGGTCAATTGGGTTACTTTTTGAATGATTTTCCTAAGGGGAGATAGAACACGATACATAACAGATCTCAATCAGTCTCTTGAGAACTACATGGTAAGCCAATTTAGAGGGGTGCTACATCAGGAGCAGGCAAGGGCACAAACCGTCTATATACCATGGCCACCAGGCAGGAGCAGGAGAACTCACCAGATGTGGTTATCGGTATGCTCAAAGTCTTTACTTATGATGTTTATGCATTATTAGACCGAGGTGCCACATTGTCATTTTTGACTCCCTATGGAGCCATGCAGTTCAAGATTAGTCCAGAATGTCTTCTTAAAACCTTTTAGTATTTCCACTCCTACTGGAGAATCTATTCTAGCCCAAAGAATCTATAGGAGTTGTCCCGTGTTAGTTTATCATAAAGATATCTTAGCTGACTTAGTTGAGTTAGACATGGTAGATTTTGATATCATTCTAGGCATAGACTAGCTTTATGCTTGTTGCACCTCCATAGATTGTAGAGCCAAAGTGGTCAAGTTTTAGTTTCCTAATGAGTCAGTCTTAGAGCGGAGAGGTAGATTAGTTTTCCTAAGGGTAAGGTTATCTCATATCTCAGAGCCAGAAAGTTGATTTCCAAAGGGTGTATATACCTCTATTCAGAGTCAAAGATTCTCGTACTGAGGCACTATCTCTCCATTCTATTCCAGTCATGAATGAGTTTCTATAAGTCTTTCCTGATGATCTACCTAGAGTCCCTCCTGATAGGGAGATAGACTTTAGGATAGACACCTCTAGATACTCATCCCATATATATTCCTCCATATCATATGGCTCCTGCGAACTAAAAGAGTTGAAAATACAACTGAAAGACCTCTTAGATAAAGGTTTAATTAGACCAAGCATCTTACCTTGGGGTGCTCCAGTTCTTTTCGTGCGTAAAAAGGATAGGTCTCTTAGAATGTTCATAGATTACCATCGATTAAATAAGGTCACCATAAAGAACAAATATCCTTTTCCCAGAATTGATGACCTATTTGACCAACTCCAGGGTGCTACTTGTTTCTCCAAAATAGACCTTAGATCTGGGTACCATCAGCTTAAATTTATAGAAAAAGACATTCCTAAGGCAGCTTTCAAAACCCGCTATGGTCATTATGAGTTCTTGGTCATGTCATTTGGACTGACAAATGCACCAACGACTTTCAAGGATCTTATGACTAGGGTGTTCAGGCCATACCTACATATGTTCGTCATTGTGTTCATAGATGACATCTTGGTCTACTCTCGTAATGAGGAAGAACATGCCAACCATCTTAGAATTATCCTTCAAACCCTCAAGGACCAATAATTATATGCCAAATTTTTCAAATGTGAGTTCTGGTTAGCATTTGTGGCATTTTTGGGTCATATTGTTTCTGGTGAAGGCATTCAAGGTGATTCTGAAAAGATTGAGGCAGTAAAGAACTGGCCAAGGCCCACAACTCCAATAGAGATAAGGAGTTTCTAGGGTTTGGCAGGTTATTACAGGCATTTTTTAGAGGGGTTTTCTTCTATCTTAGCTCCCTTGACTAAGCTAACTCAGAAGAAGGTTAAGTTCATATGGTCTGAAGCTTGTGAGAAGTGTTTCCAAGAGTTGAAAACTAGGCTGACTACAACTTCGGTCTTATCCCTAACCCAAAGGAACGGATGGCTTTATTGTATATTGTGATGCTTCTAGAGTTGGGTTTGGATGTGTATTGATGCAGAGAGGCAAGGTGATAGCATATGCCTCCATACAACTTAAGACTCATGAGAAGAACTAACCTACTCATGACCTTGAGCTTGCTGTTGTGGTGTTTGCTCTCAAAATCTGGAGACACTGTCTTTACGGTGGGCATGTAGATATATTTACCAACCACAAAAGCTTGTAGTATGTGTTAAGCCAAAAAGAGCTGAACTTAAGGAAGAGGAGGTGGTTGGAGCTATTGACTGATTATGACATAAGCATCCTCTATCACCCAGGTAAAGCTAATGTAGTTTCCAATGCTCTTAATAGGTTGACCATGGTGAGCACTACACATATTGATGATGGAAAGAAAGAACTATCTAAGGAAGTGCACAGGCTAGCATGCTTGGGGGTGCAGATTGAAGATTCCAATGAGGGTGGTACCATTATAAAAAATGGGGAAGAGTTATCCTTGGAGGTGGAGGTGAAACAAAACCAAGAATGAGATCCTATCCTCCTTTAGCTGAAAGAAGATATTCAAAAGCAAAAAGTATTAGTGTTTGCAAAAGGGGAAGATGGAGTCTTGAGATACCAAAGCAGGCTTTGTGGACCAAGTATTGATAGCCTTAGAGACAGGATTCTAGCTGAGGCTCACAACGCCAGATACTCTATTTATCTAGGTGCGACAAAAATATCTAGAGATTTACAAGAGGTTTATTGGTGGGGTGGCAATGAAGAAGGACATTGCAGGGTTCATGTCCAGGTACCCGAATTGCCAGCAAGTTAAGGTGGAGCACCAAAGACCTTGTGGTGTGTATTGAAATTCTAGAATGGAAGTGGGAGATGGTTAACATGGACTTCATAATACATTTACCTCGATCTCATAGACAGTACAATTCGATATAGGTCATAGTAGAGAGAATGACCTAGTCAGCTCACTTCCTACCTGACAAAACGACTAACACAGTTGACGTCTATGCCAGACTTCATATTAAGAAGATTGTTAGATTGCATGGGATCCCTAAATCCATTATTTCTGATAGAGGAGCCCAGTTCATAGCATAATTTTAGAATTCCTTTCAGAAAGGGTTTAGTACGAAGGTGAATCTTAGTACAATCTTCCATCCCCATACAGACGGGAAAGCGTAGTGGACTATACAGACTCTTGAAGATATGTTGAGGGCATGTGTTCTAAACTTTAAAGGTAGCTGGGATGATCACTTACCCTTGATCAAACTTTCTCATAACAACAGTTTCCAGGCTAGTATACAAATGGCACCATATGATGCCCTTTATGGGAGGAGGTGTAGATCGCCTATTGGGTGGTTTAAAGTTGGAGAGGCAGGATTGATAGGACTTGATTTAGTCCACTAGGCCATGGAAATGGTGAAAGTTATTCAAGAGAGACTAAAGACTGCCCAAAGCAGGCAGAAGTCTTATCTCAATGTTAGAAGGAGAGATTTAGAATTTGAGATAGGTGATTGGGTGTACCTCAAGGTCTCACTGATGAAGGAAGTAATGAGATTCGGGAAATAGGGGAAGTTCAGTCCTTGATATATTGGCCCATACTAGATTATTAGGAGGATTGGCAATGTAGCATATGAATTGGAATTGCCACCAGAGTTAGCTGCTATTCATCTAGTATTCCACATTTCTATGCTTAAGAAGTGTTTGGGAGACCCTACACTTGCTGTGACTTTAGAAAGTATTAGAGTCAAAGATAGCTTGACATATGAAGAGATCCCAGTTCAAAAACTAGAACGGCAAGTTCATAAATTTAGGACCAAGGAGATTGCTTCTGTTAAAGTATTGTGGAGGAACCAGTTCGTCGAAGAAGCCACTTGGGAAGCTGAGGCCGATATGAAAGTTTGATACCCACACCAATTCATTGGGGATGGGCATGAAGGTAATATTCCTTATTCCTACCATTTAGTTGAGATGCATCAACAGATATGAGTAATAAGACACTTGGATAGCTTCTTGTTGATAAACTAGTTCAAGAGTAGCAACATGCTAATATTCCCAAGTTTCACCATTATTCGAGGATGAATAATCCCAAGGGTGAGATATTATGACACCTTGTAACTCTATTCTCATATGTACTTATGTCTTAAGCCTCACCCTTATGTGTGGGAAGTGTATTAGGATCATAAGAGACCTCTAGTACTTAATTGAGTTCAAAACTTTCCTTTAAGTTGAGTTTCTAGTCTTAGATTATGCAAAGGTCAAATTTAAATGACCATAACTCTTAGCATATAAAGAGCTAGAAGTCCTATAACATACCAAATGAAAGCTCTTTGAACTGTCTTTCCAACGCAACTAGTTTCATCTCATTTGTAGTTCAGAGTCAAAAGTTATGACCATTTTACTAAAGACTGCCAGAGCGGAGGTGCAATACGATACCTCTTTACAGGTCATAAATCAGAGTACGGTATGTCTCCTAGCTCATGGAAAAATTACTGAAACTTCACATTTTTACCCCAGAATTTACGTACCCATCTACCTGTCGTAGAACCCTCTAGGGGTCATAAAATAGGACTCGTAGAGTATATCAGAGACCCTGAAATATGCCCGAAAGTTTACAAGTTCCCTATGGGTCGTAAAGGGTCTCATAGGCAACTTGACCAATAATTTAAAGAGGGGTATTTTTGTCTTTTCTCACCCTTTTAAGCCTAAGCTTGTCAGTTTTCATCTAATTTAACCCCTAGAACGTACTTATTCATATCATCAACTTCAAAACCCTCCAAGGACTCAGAACATACATTCAAAGGGGAAAAAGCTAGGGCTTCCAATAATCTTCTTCAATTCTTCCAAGAAACTTGTTTCTAATGTATGTAAGACTTTCCAAAAGTTATCCTACTATTATTTTAGTATCTATAACCACCAGATTCTACCCAAGATCATATTTATAAGTTGAGATCAAAGTTTCCTCCATTACTAGTTAATTTCATCAAAATACTTGTTCATGCATTATTCTTGATATAAATTATGTCTTCTACTGATTTTTGCACTAAGTTAAGCTATTGAGATAAGATTTACAGTTATTGTTGTATTCATGAGAACCCTATATCTATTTCATGAAAAACTATAATATTCACAGTTGAGTTAAGTTTAAGTAGTACTTAAAGCTTTGTATTTGTAAGATAGTTGAGTAATACAATTGGGTTTTTGATACTTGTAATGATACTATTCTTAGTCACAGAAAAGAGACAAGTTGTGAAATGTCTAAGAAAAGCTAAAGTTGGGCTAAGTCCCAAAAGATCAAAGAGACATTTTGAGAACTCTTAGTCTTAAGTTATGAGCATTATAAAAGTTATTTTCAGAGTAATATTGAGCACCGATATGAGTGAGAGTAATTATAACTTGAACTCATAAGCTACTTAGCCGTTGTAGGATATGATTATATCAAGAGTAGAACTCCTCACTTGCCTTTGAGATGGCCAGTTTTAGGGTGGATCCACTCCCCTAGTTTTCGTTCCTTACCCTGGTAAATTACTGGACGACTCTAGTAGCTGGGAAAGATGTTGTATTATCACAAAACTCATAGTGATGGTTGTCGATTGGAGAAACTGCCCAAGCTAAAGTAAACTAATTTCTAAATAAAAGGTTTCAGCATATGTTCTACTTTCAGCATGCAGTTCATTTATCACTTATGCTATCCTATTTTGAGACATGTTCTAATTACTTGAGTACAATGCCTTATCCCTAGTTCCCATTTTAGCTATTTTATAAACCATACATTCCACGTACTAACGTCCTTTTGACATGCATTATTTTATGATGCAGACACAGGTGATAGAGTTTCTCAGCAGCGTTCCATTAAGGACCAACATTTTTCATCCAGCTATTGGTGAGACCTCCTACCAGTTAGTGGATTTGAAGTTTCTATCTATACATTAGTTTTTGTATTTATTTTCAGTATTTGTTCAGACTATTCTAGTTAGAGGTTCCATAGCCTTTATGTTAAGAGTTTCAGATTTTCTTTTCAGTTGTTGTTGAGACATTTTTATTATTCAGTTTCTTAAGATATTTCAGTATTCTTAGCTTATTATATTTAAGTCTTTCCTTTATTATTTTGAGTCTTCCGTTGAGTATAGTTGCTAGGCCAAGTAGTTCACTCGGGACCAGAAATGGTTCTGGGTGCCGGCTATGTCCAGGGTGTGAAGTCGGGGTGTGACCTATAGTCATGTATTGTTTTTTTAATGATTTTGGGCTATTTTTTTAAGTAAATAAAATAGGGATCTTCTTGTTGTAAATTAATTTATTTATTTTATGTAATTGAAATTACTCCCTTTTTGGGTTAAAAAATGGGCAATTTTTCTTGTAATTGTTTTATATTTTCGTACATTAACGAAATCCGCCTAAAAGGACTTGTCAATTGAAAAACAATTACTTCGTATATTTATAACACCCCGTTAAATTTTTGAATGCCCCTAGAGTGGTATCATGCACATAATGCATCTTCCCAAGCTCCAATGAAAAATTTGAGACCGAATTTGCGATTAGCACGAAAAATTAAATGGGAGAATGGTCTCAGTTGGATTTTAGAGTGACCGAGTCAAAAGACAATATTTCGTAATTAAAACAAAAATAGTGTTGATGCGTGCCCTAGGCGCATCATGCCAGCGACGCACACTTACACTTATTCTTTCAAAAAAAATCTTCAACGTAAACTAGAAAGAACGTATTGGAGAAAATTCGCGAAAATACACATGTTCGCGGCCTAGGCGCAACGCAAACATGGTGTCACGGAGTGAAATCTTGTTTCTTTTTATGGGAAGGGCCTTTTGGTCATTCCCCAACCCTTCCTAAGTTCAATAAACGAATATAAGGGATCCTTTACATCAAGCCAAGTCCAAAGAATTTTTTGCAACTATGTTTTTGTATGAGTCGATAGAAGGATCAACTTCCTATAATGATTTAGGTGACCCATGATATATCAAATCGAAGATAATTGAATTAGGTTTCCAACGCATCCAACTTTTGCCTTAATCAGAGTTCTGATAGAAAGTTATGACCATTTTAGTGAAGGAGTGCAGAGCTGTCTGAAGGTTCGCGTCCAGAGCGCGTTGCGCACCTGACATGGACCCTTACTGGATACAGTAATGACATTTTTTTCTTTCTATTTTGAGGGCACTTTTATCCCAAAACTTTTAGGGGTCTATTTAAGGTCTTAAAACGCATAAAACGTCAATTTTCATAATTAAAAACTCTCTCCTTCACTCCTAAACATAAACACTCAAGAATCATTAAGCAAGTTAGGATTAGCTTTCAAGATTCATCATCAAGGTAAGTTATTCTCTATGAATTCTAGTCTACCCAACGCAAGTTTCTTCATCTATTCATGAATCTCTAATAGAATCTTAAATCATAACCTAGGATTTCAAGATAACGAATTTAAGAATCTGAAGAAAGGTTTTCTTGATTCTTCTTTTTCAAGAATTAGGGTTCTTCACAAGAACTCTAAAGATTCTGAGTCAAGAATTCAAGAATCAAAGAGAATTTCTTCAACCAATGTCCTTCCAAGTTCTTGTCCTTTGAAAGAGCCACTAAGATCGAGGATCTTCTCCAAGGAAGCTAGCATTCATTAAATTTCGACTGTGATATCAACTTTGCAGGTATGTAAGGCTAAACTAGAAGCATGGAACTATTCTCCCATATGCCCCATAGATGGTCATAGGTGAGTTAAGAGTCTATGAATCTCCATACATGATTTATTGAAGTATTATCTTGATTACATTCTTGAAAACTATATTAGTTACATGTATTTTCATATGTTGATGATCATCATAAACTTGTTTTCTTGAATTGAATATTTTTCATGAGATATTGTACATATCCTATATGTTAACTTTTGAAAGTATGCAAGAATGAACGTAGGAGATGAGTCTAGAGCCTTGATGATGTAGATATGTTCGTTGTTGTGGTTCTAGTGCTGAGTTGAATGTATTGATGATGATGTTGATGAGATTGGTTGAGAGTGATATCTTCAAAGTCATAAAGAGATTGAATTTAATCTTGAAATATCGTCCTTAATCCATTGAGTTGATGATAGATGAGATGTGTGATGTTCCTTGTCCAAAAGAGACTAAGTAATGAGAAATCTTAATGTTGATGGCTTATGAGCATGTTGAGTCTTGGGAGGAGTATTGAGCACCAAAATGAGTAAGAGTAAGTCTCACTCGCACTCATTAACTATGTGGCCAGTGTAGGAGAGGATTAGATCGTGAAAAATAGATGTTTCCTCAGTCCCAAAAGAGGACTTGATAGATTTATTGATCCATTGATAGACTAGACTCGTCCTGTACCCCGACAAGGTACTGGACGGATGTGGCAATGACGTCTCTTTGTTTTATTATCATCGGCTCGTAAGTGATGGTTGTAGGTTAGAGAAACTCCCAGATAGGTTTCTCATTGATAGTACTTTGATGTTGATGTGATGGTATGAGGTGATTGATGTTGATGAATCACTTATCTACTCTTCATTCTTGCTTTAGATACACATTTGACGGTTTGATTGGTTATTATTTTGAGTTTATGTTGTACTATATTATTCTTCATATTTCTGTTTCATTCAGCTATTTTACATACTGTACATTGCATGCAGTGACGCCACTCTGGCACTGCATCTTTTTATGATATAGATATAAGGATTAGAGATCATCACAAAGCGCATCGTTGAGGATCTGAGATGTTTATAATTGGTAAGCATCCCTTACTTTGGAGGATTCATTTCCTATATTTCATCTTGCTTTCGAGTGAGACTTGACTAGCTTTACTTTATTTGCTTTGAGGTAGCCATGAGTCTATCATTGACACTGTTTGATAGTCATAGAGGCTTCATAGACTAGAGTCGAATATTGATGTTAAGACTTGTTGAGCTAGTTCCTTCTACTAACCTTTTTATTTTATAATATTATTTTTAGACTAGATAAGATATACGCATGCCTTCCCTTTGTCTTCCGCTGATTGTCTTGAGTTTATTGATTGAATGAATGTGATGAAGCCAAGTGGTTCGCCTAGGGACTAGCAATAGTCTCTATGTGTCGGTTACGTCAGGGTACTCTCCTGGAAAGTGACAAACTTGATATCAGAGCATGAGTTCAAGTTTCCGAGGGAGTCTATGAAGCCATGTCTAGTAGAGTCTTATTTATGGGTATGTTGTCGACCACAATTTATAAGTAGGAGGCTATAGGACATTAGGAATTGTCTCACTTCTTTCATATTGTAAAATCGTTTGATAGAGCTATTTCCTAAGAAATCTATGATGATTCGCACTATGATGTAAACCTTTCGACCATCTCTCGTCTACGTGATGATAGAGACAGTAATGTTCAAACTGTTACAGATGAGATTTGATAAGTGATCAGAATGGTAGACATACCGCACCAGGCTTGAGAAAAGTCGACTAGTATGTTCAGTTGATAGACTCGAAGGGGTGCACCATTACTCATATGAACCATGCACTTGAGTTAGCTCTATATATACCCAGACCCTCTTTTTCAAAACTATCTCCCGATGTTACCCTTGAGAGAGAAACTTATTCTCTAAAGAGTTCAATGTTACCACCTAAGAGTAAGATGTGAGGTCTTATACCACCCTGAGTAGAGCTGTCTTTCCAGAACTAGATTGATGATGATAGAAAGAAAAGGACGAGATAGTGAAAGTTATAGTTGATTGGGGCTTGTAATTAGAGATATATACCTATTAAGTAAATAATGAGACGACGAGTCAATTGCCATAAGTATGATTAAAAAGTGATGAGTACCCTATGATTGGTATGATGAGGTATAGAGAGAAAGAGAGAGTTTTCTAAAAGGAAGTTTATGCTGATGTGTTGTAGTATTCATACTATTAAGGTGAAACATATATGTTGAATAGGGGGAAACAGAGCACCTTTGGAGTGATAGATCAAAACTAGGCTTATGAATTTTAAGTAGGAGTTCATGAGATTCATTGAGTTATGAGCCTTAGTTTCATAAGGAGATATGACTGAATACATAAGTAGTACTGAGTTATAAGAAAAGTGATGCTATTGGCAGAGTACAAGTTCCCCTTAGGTAAGATGAGTGAAACGAGGATAGCTCAATAGATAAGAAGTGACTTGAGATGTGTACCCATGATTGTGTAAAGATGCGTGAAGCTCTAAGCTATGACTGCTATAAGAATCTAGATAGTATATTTGAGTTGTCAATGTGGAGTAGGCGGATGTAAGTACTTCTTGTCATCCCAAGCAACTAAGTTGATTGGGGTGTATGGATAGATGATGATGAGTTTTTCCATTATAGTCTAAGTCTTATAAAAATGAGTTTATGAGAGCATAGAAGTTAAGAGTCTGCAGGCAAAAAGAGAAGGTTAGATTGTAAGAGTTGTGGGAAGTGGTTATGTATGCCGTAAGAATAAAAAATATAGAGAGATTTTCGTAGAGACCGGAAGGAGGTAAGAATGATATCGTTTAAAATAGTCTGAGTGGCTAGTTATATATATGCGACTATAGCATAATAGAAGAGCTTAAGATATTCTTGTGGGTAGTGATTCCTTGACCAAGTGAAGGTATATGCTTACAGCCTAGTGGAGGAAATTGATTCCCAAATTTAGACAGAGGACCTTGAGAGCTAAGGGGGAGATAACAAAGTGGTAAACCAAAGTAGATCATGAGTTTTCGATAGTGATGGGCTGATCAAGATGAGATATCAACTCTTTCCATCTCATACGATATTTATCCTTCAGTTCAAATGATACTCTATTCCCTTCTGGTGTATGATTGTCATACCTGTGGCCTAGTCCCATACACATCATGTTGATTCCTGTTTATGCTGAGTTTCGAGGATGAGAAGAGATGAATTCATTCATAATTCTTGATCTTACCCCATGAATCCAAGAGTTTTCAGTTCTATGCTAAATAAGATGTGACCTGAGTTTTACACTATATATAGTTCTGTGAACTCAGAGTGAATTTTGATAGACGATGGAGATTGTACTCCATTATGAATGTCCTCAGATAAGACTTTTTTCGATTGAATAGTGCTAATGATCTATGTTCCAAGCCCTTTGAGTGCTCCACCTTTACAGTCTCGATAAAAGTATTGATGATAGTAGATGAGTCATGGGTGATGGCCTGATGGGAGAGAATGAGTGCCCCTAAATTGTGATAATGTAGTTGAGTTCCTATCTTTGAGTTGATGTCCCTTTTGAGCCTCTGTATACTTGAATATGCAAGTCCTTGATAGTTTCTATGCCTAATAATGATGTTGGATATAAAGTTTAAACTTTAGATATTGTCTTCGAAGTCTATTCTTGAGAATAAGTATTCGAGTATCTGAGTATTTGATTCTTTGATTCTATTTGTGCTTATTTTGCATGGTGAGGTAGTAGTTTGAGGTTTTGCCAAAGGGGGAGATGATGAGTTCCTCTAGCTCCAAATAGTGATGTTGACAGTAGTAGACTGAGGATGAGGGTAGATGAGGAAGAGTGAGTGTATCCTTATTATGATAGTGGTGTTAAACTTGTATAATGTAGGGATAGAGATAGGAAGGATGCAACGACCCTAAAAATACCCGAAGATGTGCCTTGAAAATGCCCATAATTATAATTTTCATATGTCTTAAAATTCGTATGTGATATCGAACATTTGGCTTCATATTCTTGTTCAGGGGGCAAAATTAAGTGGAAGATAGGTATAACCTGAATTTTAGAGGACCTGTAACAAAAATTGAATTTCGCCAATTTTGCAATTTCAGTAGCAGTCCGTGACTACTGTGCGACGCGGAACTATCGCGGAGCAGTGTATTTTGTTGCCAGTTTTTGTAATCTCGATCCAAGGCTTTAGGGTCTTGCGCCTAAGCCTTCCTATGAGTAAAAACACCTATACTTAGTCATTTTTCAACCCCATATCATTCAAGACATTACCCAAAACTCTCTCAAACACTTATACAAACATTTCACCCAAAATCAAGGGTTCCAAACTCATTCCAGATCTCAAGAAATTCATTCAAGCTTCAAGTTCTCATTCAAATCTTCATCAAGGAAATCTCCAAGTTTGAGGTATGTGGGTTTCAACCATTGGTCCTTCACCCATGGTGCCCAGCGTTCCTTTTTATTAAATTGCATGTTTTCAAGTTGATTTACTTATAGGTATTACTTATTATGGATTATGAATATAAACTACATTAGGGTTTTATGAAATATTTTTTCAGCTATGCATGTTTTGAGTTATAAACCGAAGACCTATTGTGAGATTTGAAGACAGGTTTTGATGTATCTTGTTATAGGATGTTACCAAGTGTCAGTGGGTGGACTTACATTGGTTTTTCTTATATGTTTTCACTCTTGAATTGCATGATTTTGTATTAGTATGACACACCCACCAAGTGTTTGATAAAATACCTTTTTAAGGATTTCTAATATTTTGGTGATCTATTGGTTGATTTATGAGTCAAGTGACTTTATTATGACTTTGGGCTTCCTAAAGATGTGTTTAATTCATAAAAATGTTGATGATCTTGTAAAGCCGAATT